>JAWWTY010000071.1:3379585-3404153 GCA_035222235.1 Margarornis squamiger
CCTTGGACACTTCCAGGGATCCAGGGGCAGCCACAGCTTCCCTGGGCAACCTGTGCCAGGGCCTGCCCACCCTCACAATAAAGAATTCCTTCCACTATCCCATCTCACCAGCCCTCTACCAGTGGGAAGTCATTCCCTGGGTCCTGTCCCTCCAGGGCCAAAAGGCATCAGAGAAGAACTCACCGTCCAGGTTATCTCCATGTTGTTTTTTTGGGTTCCTGCACCTTGAACTCCCGTTGGGTTGATTTCAGGACCTGAAATTCACATTGTCAAAAAAAAAAGGCATTTTATAATGTTGAAAACTGACCATCTGAGTGGTTAAAAAACCCTTTTACTGTGCAAGCCAGAAGCACTTCCAAGACAGAAGTTAATGGCCTGATTTTTCCAGAAGTTCCCATTCAGGTTAATGGAACATGAGACTCTCAGTACTCTTGAAAACCAGGCCACTTATTTAGGAGGCCTTTTTTTTTTCCCCCAAATGTCCTAAATCTTTGAAAGACAGCCATTGAGAGGCAGCCCCAGGAGCCGAGTCTGTCACTCTGGAACCTGAGCGACGACGGGCAATGTCGGCAGCCAACACTAGATGCCAGCAGACCCTGCAGAAACCTCTGGCAATGGGTAAATTAAGAAGGGCAGCAAAACTCGGGAGCTTCCTGTGAATTCCCTGGGTGAGTTTTCCCAAGGATTGGAGCGTGTTTACTTCTGCATCACAGGGCTGAAGGGACCTGAAAGCTCGCCCAGTGCCACCCCCTGCCCCTTCCACTAGCCCAGGTTGCTCCAAGCCCCATCCAACCTGGTCTTGGACACTTCCAGGGATGGGGCAGCCAGAGTTTCCCCAGGCAACCTGTGCCAGGGTCTGCCCACCCACTCAGCATCAATCTGGGCTCCTGGTCAGCTTTGACAGTGGCCAAAGAATGGCAGTTTTGGGACAAAATGCCTTTTGCCAGTGGTTTGTTTACACTTGAGTCTAATTTTCCAACAGGCTCCAGAGCTTCCTGTGGTCCGAAAGGATGAAAAACTTTCTTTAGAAAGCTCCTCCTGTGAAACCAGGGTTTTCCTTCAACAGATTCTACTTGGAGTAACCTTGGCACGACTCCTTCCATTTGAGTTTTGCTGCTCTGCATTTCATCAGCCACGGGCTCAGGGATTTGATACAGAAATCACACCCCAGTCACAGAACCAGCCAGGTTGGAAAGGACCTCTGAGATCATCAAGTCCAACCTTTGACCAACACCACCTTGTCAACCAGACCACGGCACTCAGTGCCACATGCAGTCTCTTCTTGGACACCTCCTGGCACAGTGACTCCCCCACCTCCCTGGGCAGCCCCTTCCAATGCCCAATCCCTGCCTCTGTAAAGAACCTCTCCCTAAGGAATACCTGTTCCTGGGGTCACACAGCACGAGGGCAGAGCCCCATGGAGGGCAGTGCTGGGGGGTACTCACGTGCCCCGTTGGTCTGGTAGCGCTCCGAGGGCACGCTGGGCACGCTGCTGCCCACGTCGTTCACTGCAATCACCCGGAACTGGTAGTTGACATAAGGAGAGAGGCTCAGGACGGCCGAGTTGATGCTCCCAGGGTACCTGGAGTGGTTGTGCCACATTCCCGGCTGGAATCGATCCTCCTCAAACTGCACGATGTAGTCTGGGGGACAGGGGGGACAGGGGGGAGTGGGTGAAGGGCTGGGCTCGCAAGGGGGGGTTTGCCCCGCTCTGTGCAGAGGGGCAGGGGGCTCTGGGGACACACCTGTGATGGGGCTGTTGTTGTCATCACCAGGGATCCACGTGAGCCGCACGCTCCGCTCCGCCAGGTCCGTCAGCTCCAGGTCACGGGGCCGGTCCGGCCGTTCTGTTGGCCGAGCAATGACACAAATGAGGTTGGGATTGTCCCAGGAGCTGGGAGTCCCAGTTCCCACCGCTGCTCTCTGGCTGTCTTCACCCAGACCCGGGGGAGGGCATGTGCTCTGGGGCACAATCCATGCCCTGCAGCTCCTGGTGGACCAACCCTTGCCTTGAAACCCTCCCTGTTCCTGCACCACAGGTGGAGGAAGCACCAGGCAGTGGCTCAGCAGGGGGATATCTGACCTGATATTTGTCCAAAACAGAGATGCAAACAAATTGGATGGAAAGGACATAAGAGCTCAGTGGAAACATGGACCTGTTGGAAATTCCCGGGCACAATTCTGGTTCCTTTGCCTGGTCACAAGAACCAGCTCGTGCAACAACAGGAATAAATCCTTTCCAGGTAAAGGCCAAGGGATTCAACAGGACTTTTTTTCTCCCAGCAGGGCTTTTCTTTTTCAAGTAGAGCTGAAGTGATTCTTGCACTCAGGATTTGGCACTTTGGGACACAAAATGTTGTGGCACGGGACCTTTCTACCCACGGCCATCTGGCTGCATTTTGAAGGACAACTTGGAGAGGACTTGGAAGCATCAGCTCCCAGGTTTTTCAGCTGCCACATTTCTCTGCTGGTGTTACTGGCAAGGCAAACCAAAATCAGCTCAGAAAATAAAACAAAGGCAACGAATTAGTGCTGATTACCTTTGGGTAAGTCTCTCAAACGGTTAGCAGGGACGGCTGCAAGGTAAGACAGTGGTTGTTAACGGGGTTAGTTTAGTCATTAAGCTTGGGTGGCCAAAGGAGCACCTGGCAAATACAAAGTTACACACAGAGTTACAGATTTTGGAAGGAATCGATCCTGCCTGGGCAGCAGAGCAGGTACATCCTTCCCCCAGAGACCTCCAGCCATGCCCTCACAGCTTTGTTCGTGTTTGGAATACACAGCCAAGGGGAAACATCAGCCTGATATGGAGTTAATGAGCTATTAGGGGGAGAGGAAGGGATAGAAATCAAGCCCAGTGGAATTATTAGGGATCTGGGATTCACGTGGCACTCCAGCTGTTGGAGGGCACTGCAACAGCAGTGGCATTCCCGGGAATCTGAGGTGGCCAAGGGCAGGGGATGATGAATCTCTGTTTTCCAAGGAAATCTCACAGTGAGCACAGCCAGGGAATGGGCTTAGCCTGTCCCTCCCTGTGCTGCAGAGGGGACACGCAGGGCCAGGGCCAGCTAGGTCACTCCCAGTTCCCAGCATTGCTCAGCACCCCAACACCCTCTCAATTTACTGCCAAATTTAGGACTGTTCTCCCAGAGCTTCAACATCCACGTGGGGATATTTTTGGCCGCATGCAATAACTACCCTTCTATTTTCTTGCTCTCAAACACAAGTTTTTTTCGACTCCAGCTCAGCGCCGGTGCCCGAGACGAGGCAGCGCGTCCTTGCCAAGCCCTGCAAGGGAACAACTGCTCTGCCAGCACCTCCCTGAGCATCCAGAGGACAATTTGGAGAGCACAGACCTTTCAGCCTGACCTTGAAGTGGGTCTGTTCTATTAAAAATCCAGCCCTCAGCTGTGGGGTGGGGGCAGCTTTACCGAGCACGGTGAGATAAGCCTTGGCCGAGTCCTTGTCCAGCTCCGTGCTGGCCACGCACGTGTAATCCCCTTGGTCCCTCTCAGCCACGCCAAATATCGTCAGACCATCATCTTCCTTCTTCATCCTTCAAGAAAACCATAATCACACAACTGTTCCAGGCAGCAGGATTGAGGGCTGGCTGTTCTCTGCCAAAATACAGCTCAAAGCCCAGCCAGAAGAGGAGAATGTGTCTGGTCTCAAGATTTTATCAGCTAAGGATGTGTTGAGTTATTCTGGGAAAGCTCATTTCCTAAGGAATCAGCACATGAGCCCTAGTGTGTGTCTGGGGAATAATCACACCTTGAGGGGAACAGCTCCTGCCCTGGGATCAGATCTCACTCCTCGAGAAGGAAGCCAGCTATGGAAAGGAAATTAAAGCTGCACCAGTCACAGCAGATAAATATTAATTTTGAGGCAGGTTGTTATTAACTCGCTCAGTTTATCAAGATGTCCTAAAATATCCTTAAATAAAACCTACAGCAAAGTCTTGATTTACTGATAAATCAGTTGCAATTGCTAAGCAGTGTCTGTTGGAAGGAGCTGGTAAATTAAAAGCATCAAGAACATCAAACCTGCCTAGATGGGAACTCAATATTTACCCATATTATCCCTGAAACGCTCTGTAGGAAGTCCACCAACCCCGGGAGAGAAGATCCATGACACTTCTAGGCACAGACCTGTTTCCCAGGTACAGGGGGGCATCGTCCTTCAGCCAGGTGACCGTGAGCCTGAGCGTGGGGTCGTGCTTGACGCGGCAGTGGAGGCGGGGCATGGTGCCCCTCTTCACCACCTGGTCCTCGGGCCCCCTCACAATCCTCGTTGGGTCTGCACCAGGTCACAAAGGAAGTGTTAGGCTCCAAACTCCTGGCTCTTGGCTCAGGAGCTCAGTGGGGGTTGGTGTTACTTGGAAGGGACACACATATGTTGTGTTTGTCCAGCTTGATGGATGGGTGGTCTATGATACAAGTAAATTAATTTAACAAGCCATTAATTCATGCTGACCCTTTAAAACCCCTCGGCTTTCTGAGTCAGCAATCAGATCTGCTGAACAGGGAAAGCCCTGGCAGAAACAATACAGAAAATGTTTTCTTGTCCTCAGTTCACCCTGAGGAACACTTTGTTTTTCTGTTTGTGCTGCTGATGGCATCTCAAAGCCCACACCAAGCCCTTCTACAGCTCCAGCGTATCCACAGCCTGGGTTTTTTATCAGCATTAAAAAGGAATGTGTACCATTCTCAGGATTCCAGCTCTGAATCACGGTGCCTGTCCTGCTGACAGACTGGGGGGCACAGCCAGCCCCCCTTGACCAAAATTGTTATTCCTGCTGCAAGTTTCAGAAGATCCAAGAGACCCTTTTGACCCAGAGCCCTTCATGCCCCTACCTTTGACCTCCAGGCGAACCTGGGCCTCTGCTTTCCCCAGGATGTTGGTGGCCACGCAGGTGTAGATGCCCTGGTCCTCCTTCCGAGCCATGAGCATCTCCAGGCTCCCGTTCTCGTGTGCCTTGTAGTTCCCTCCATCCAGCGTGTTGCCCTGGCCGTTCTTGAACCTCACAACACCACAAAGTGCTGTTGTAAGGGAAGAAAGAGCAGGACCCCCCCAGTTTCCCAGCCCTCAGCCTGGCAGGGGACCTGCTGCAGCTCTTACCATCGCAGGGTGGGGATGGGAGAGCCGAAGAAGGGGCAGTCGAGCCGGGTCCTGTTGTTCTGGATCACCTTGATGAGCTGGTTGCGGGGGGCCAGAATCCGTGGGGGCACATCTGCAAACAGCACCAACCACAGCCATGCAGGAGGAGAAGAAACCAGTGCCTGGGTTCTGCTGCTCCTTTCCAGTCTTTCCATCCCTCTTCATGTTTCTTTTGTCCACTGGCACTTTCAAAGCCCAGCACAGCTTCTCCAGTCCCTCCCTCTCCCCTTCCAGCCTGACTACATGACTCAGCTCTTGTCTTAGGACTCCCTCAGCCTTGCTTGGCTTGGCAGGTTCAGGGTAATGGATTTCTGCTCCAAAGCCCAGAGGTCAGGAGCCTTTGTGGAGTACTAATGACATAGAGGAAAGCAAATGGAGAACTTCTGCAGGGGAAATGGGGCTTATTAAAAGAGGGAGACTATTTACATGGGCAGATGGTGAGAGGACAAGGGGGAATGACTTTAAACTGAAAGAGGAGAGATTTAGATCAGATATCAGCACAAAATTCCTCCCTGTGAGGGTGATGAGGCCCAGGCTGCCCAGAGAAGCTGTGGCTGCCCCATCCCTGGAAGTGTCCAAGGCCAGGTTGGACGAGGCTTAGAGCAACCTGGGCTAGTGGGCAGCGGGTTGGAACTACCTGATCTTTAAGATCCCTTCCAACCCCCAGCAGTCCTGGCTTGTCTGAAGAGAGCCTGCAGGGGGTTGTCCTCCCCAGGGCTCACCCAGCACGCTGACGAAGGCGTTGGCCAGCAGGTAGCCGTGCTCGTTGGACGCGTTGCACTGGTACACGGCGCTGCTGCCGATCTGCGTGTCCCGGAACACGATGGTGTCTCCTGCCACCTCCCGGCTCGGGTTGGGGGCAGAGGCTTCCAAACGAGAGAGCACTCATTAAACTCATTAAGCTCAATTCCTCCACACAGTGTCATTGCACTTCTTTCTGTCTCAGCATGGATAAAAGCAGATGATGGGATCTGACCTCCCCAGCCCAAAGTGAGCCCATGGTTCAACTGGCACCATCTCAGACACTACCCCAGACTAGCAGTGAAGACCCTAAACTAGCAGTGAAGACCCTAAACTAGCAGTGAAGACCCTAAACTAACAGTGAAGACCATAAACTAGCAGAAAGTGCCCCAAACTGGCAGCAAAGACCCTAAACTAGCAGTAAAGACCCCAAATCAGCAGACACTGCCTAAACCAGCAGCAAATACTCTAAACTAGCAGAAACAACCCTAAACTAGCAGTAATGATTCTAAACTAGCAGAAACTGCCCTAAATCAGCAGTAAAGACACATGTGAGTTGCCAGAGCCCCCAGCAGTGCCTGGCACCCTGACAACAGCTCTGCCTCATGCTCAGCCACACTTTCCTCAGCCAGGTTTGCTGTGAGGGAGGCCCAGACCCCCCTCTCACCTTCAATGGGCTCTCCATTCACCAGCCACTGGATGGTGGGTTTGGGGTTGCCATTGGCACGGCACACGAGCCGCCCGTCCTCGCCGGGGGCCAGGATGAGGTTTTCGGGTTCATCCAGCCAGTAGGGAGCAGCTGGAAAACACACCAAGGCACCAGTTGCACGGGCAGCAGCTCCTCCCAACACCCATCCACTGCTCCCTGGTGAGGTAGGACAGTGACAACACAGTCCTCTCCAGTGGGGCTCCCCAGGGGCACAGAGGGTGGGGGTCCCCTTCCCCCCCTCTTTGGCCACACAAAAACACAACCATTTATTTCTGTGGGTGAAGTTCAGCTGAGAGCAGGTCTCACACTGCTTTTGAGTCAGTTTGGGCAAGATGGCTTTAAAGTGGAAGAGAGAATGTTTAGGTTGGGAATGAGGCAGAAATTGTTCCTTGTGAGGGTGGGGAGGCCCTGGCATGGGTTGGGCAGAGAAGCTGTGGCTGTCCCATCCCTGGAAGTGTCCAAGGCCAGGTTGGAGGGGACTTGGAGCAACCTGGGCTAGTGGAAGGTGTCCCTGCCTATGGCAGGGGGTGGAACTGGTTGGCCTTTAAGATCCCTTCCAACACAAACAATTCCATGACTCTCTGAAAACACAAGGATGGCTGGACACAGCACAGAACCCATCACCCCAGAAAGCCCCCACCACCCCTTCCAGCCGTGAGAGCATCCCCTGCTGGCCCCTCAGAGCTCCAGGTGTGGAGGTCCCAAAGATGGGAAGGTAAAGGTGACGTACCCTTCACTCTCACCGAGATCGTGTGGCGGATGCTGCCCATCTTGTTGGAGGCCAGGCAGAAATACTCCCCGGAGTCCTCCTCGGACACGTTGGAGATGCGAAGGGCCTTGTTAAAGTTCTCCAGCTTGGTCTTGCCCACTGGGAGCTCTCCTCCTTTCTTGTACCACATGATGTCCGGTGCTGGTCTGAGGAGAGGGGAGGACATAAATGCTTTTGCAAGACGGGAAAGTGACTCCGAGGAAAATAGTCAATGATCCTGCACTGGGAATCACTCACAGCCAGGGAGAAGGACTGATCCAGCTGCTGGGACACTCCCCTTCCTCCCACCACCCCTAAACCAGGACCCTGAGCACCACCAGGAGCAGGGGTCATCTCATGGCTTGTGCTTGGGGATGCAGAATCCTAGAATCCTGGAATGCTTTGGGTTGGAAGGGACCTTAAAACAATCTCGTTCCACCCCCCTGCCATGGGCAGACCAGCAGAGCACTGGGCTGGCAGCGTGTGCTGAACCCTGAGCCCAGCACCTTTTGGGGGGCATGTGGACCACAACTGTCCTCAGCCACAGTGTGGTGAGGAGCTCCCAGGAGTCACAGATCTAAGGACAAACCAGTGGGGAATTATCCTTGGACAAGCAAATGGAGATGCCCACAAACCTCAGCTCCCTCTTTCCTCAATGCTTTTATGCATCAAGTAGGTTATGAGAGTATTGTTAACAGCTGCTAAAAGGGAGCAATGATCCCTTTTTCTGAACCAGAGGTATTTCCACTGGTGGTTCATCCCTCTGATGCCACTGGGAGTGGCTGGGGACCACCCTGTCCCCCTGCCCAGGGTACGTACACTCCAGATGCAATGCACTCCAGCAGGAGATCCACCCCTCGCAGCACCATCTGACTGCTGGAGGTCCCATAGGGATACATGAAGCTGGGAGTTGTTTCCGTGATCCCTCGGGCTGGAATCAGCAGGAGAGAAAAAGGAAACAAAAACAAAAGAAACAAAACACGGTGCTTTTAAACTCTCCTTCTGCCAGAAACACGCGGAAGGCGTCACCTCCCCAGCCGACCTGGGCTACTGAACTCACCCAGAAATGCACCTGGAAGGGACAGAAGGGCTCAAAATAAAGTTTAAATTAAAAAATAACAGGGTGGAGAGAGGATGCTTGGCAGGCAGAGGGGCAAAGAAGCAGCAGAGGGTGGGCAGAGGGAGCTGAGCCACGGGAATGGTCCCTGCACCATCAGCTCCCACCTTTCCTGCCCATCCCTGCCTCTGGCACAAGGAACGGGCTGAAATCAGATGAGACTGGGAAAGACTGATGGACACACACGTAACAAAGGACAAAATGGTCACAGGAAGAGTTTACTCAGACAACTGGGATGGCTTGACACAGAGGTCTCTGGAATGTGGAGCATCCTGGCACCACCTGGGGCTCCAGCAGCACCAAAGAGGCTCTCCATCCTTCCTAAGGGCTGGAAGGACAGTGCCCTTTGGAAAGGAACAACTCGGCCACCAAAATGACACATTTCAGGACTGGACAGGGGAAGTTTAATAGGAGAAAATCAGGGGAAGACACAAGACAACTCTCTACAGATACACACAGGGAAGGTCTCTTTGTCGGGGGAAAAGTTAATTCTTATTGGAATAAATTCCATTAATAAATGGAATTATTAACCTAGATCTGGATCAGTGAGGACAAAACAGGATGAGATGGGTTTGAAAGCAGCAGTAGCAGAGATGGAAGTTATGAGATTAGGAAAGGGGATGGAATGGGCAGGGTTGGCACAGGGACACTCCAAATACTGGAGTGATCCATGGGGAGAGCCCAGCCTGGGGCAGGGGCAGGATCTCGGGGTGCTTTGGCATCCCCAAAGCTTCCCTGGCTCAGTGAGCAGGAGGCAGCCAGGAGTGCTCAGCGCCACGAGGATTTGGGGGATGCCCACGTTTATTTGGGAAGCCTCCAGAGCTCCAGGGAAAGAAGGAAGGGAGAGAGGACAGGGGCTGTTCTGGAGCTCCCATCACCCTTGTGCCAGGGAAGGAAAACCCAACCTCAGGAGTTAATCCACACCTTGGAAACAACTGCACATCATCTAGAGACACACCCCACCTGTCCCACAGCGCCACGTGGATCCATGGCGGGTTAGTCAATTATTTGATTAATGGATTACCAGGGCAGGCACATCTGGACTTTATCCTGAAGGGCCAGTTCTCCAGGCAGGCAGAAGCTGCTCTTTGCATCCCTGCCCCTGGAGAGGGTCTCATTCCTGGCTAACCCAGCCAGCCCATCCCGGGCTCTGCAGGGGATGGCAGAACCAGAGGCTGGGCTTAGGGCCACAGTTTATCCCACATCTCCAGGCACATTCCTGACCTTCTCTCATCTGATATGGGCAGTGGGATAATATTTTATTGGCTTTTATCAGCCAACAGGCTTCAGGACTCACTCCCTTTGGACCCCCTTGGCTCGGGAGCCTGTGGCAGAACTCGAAGAGCTAAGCAGCAGTGCAAGCCAAATTTTATGAGCCATATATTAATGATGAAAATTAAAAATAAGGGAGATAAATTAGTACCCTATGCACTTGTTTAATAAACCTAACAACAACACTGCATAGCTGATAAACTTTTTGCCTTAGTGCTACGCTACTCATAAATATTTTGCTAAGAAGGAGCAGCCACAAATTCCCCCAGGCAGAGGTTCTGCTCCAGCTCTGAGCCTGTGGAAGCTGCAGCTGGAAGCTCTCAGCCATCCAACAAAGTCTCACTCATCCCTTCGGATGCATCAGAACTGGAAAAATAAATCCTTTGGCTATTTATTTCTACTCAAAAATAGACTCTGCTTCCAAACTGTCTCTGCTGTGGTCCCTGTCTCTGTGAAACTGGATCCCAGAAACATCCATGTCTCCCCCCGGAGCAGCCACTGCCCCTCCCACCGTCCTGACCTGGCGACAGCTAAAAATTCCCCTTCAGCTCTCCTGCCCAGGGCTGTGCACACCCAAACACAGCCCATCTGCTCTCCTCCTGCTCAGCCAGCCAGCTCCAAACACCCCGCAGCCTTGCCAAAAACACAGGGGAAAAAAGAACAAAACGGCCTTTCAGTTCCACTAAAAATAAAAAAAAAAAGGTGAGAAACTTCTGCTAATAAATATCCAATTAATCCTTTCAGCTCATTTTTCCTTGGGAATCGCAGCCAGTTTGCCCACACAATCCAGCTTGGCAGCCAGGAAATCACTGCCCTCACTCCGAGTGGGGAGAAGGGCTGGGTGGCATCTCCCATGGTTATCCTGGCCCTCGAGGGCAGTCTGGGAGAGGTGTCCCACAAATGTCATGTCCACACAGCAGGTCCCACGTCCCTGGGATGAGGGACATCCCAGGAATGGGACTCCCAGCCTCTGGAGATCCCTTTGCCAGCTGGCTCTGGAGCTGTGCCCATACCACAGGGCAGAGGGGCTGAGAGCCCCAAGAGCCCCAAACCCCTGAAATCCTTGGGATACCGATGCCCTTTTCCCCACCCCAAGCTGGTTCCAGGGACCAGCACAGCCAGACAGGTCATTCCAGGGAGAAACACGGGGTCAGCAACCAGGAAAAGGGCTGAGGGTACAAATTGTTTCACCAGCTCATTAACAATTAATTAAGTGCTGGGCTGGAATTCAGATGTGAGTGGGTGATTGAATTCACTGGAGCCATGGAGTTTTCCAGGGGATGTTAAGTGCAAATAGTCCTTATAATGCAAAGAGCAGGAAGTTTATCCTAAAATAGAAATAGAACAGAAATCTTTGAGACTGTGCAGATAAAATCTCATTTTCCTGCCTAACTCTTAAGCATCCCTTTTTTCCTGAACAAAACCATGCAGTGGGAGATCAGGAAGGCCAGGAGCACCACTGTCCACTGGATTTCTTTGTCCCTGTCCCTGCAGAGGCATCTCCTCTCACTCCTTTCTCCTTGAGGAATGATGCCATCCATGCAGCTCCCACGGAAGCTGATTTTGCTGACAATCCCTTTCCACAGCCATTTCTCCAAGTATTTTCAGACTCTGCCCAGCCCATTTGCTGCCACCAGCACTTCTGGTTGTCCTGCAGAGCCCTCCCCAGCTCCTCAGCATCATCCCCAGGAACCTCCTGGTCCTGGTGCCAGCACCCCAGTTCCCCTGGCAGGGACAGCGACCCCAGTGCCCTCCCCTGGCACATCCCACTCTTCTCACACTCCAGCTCTGTCTGCTCTTGGCTGGCAAAAGCCCTCCTTGTCCCCAGAAGTCCCCACGGCACGACAAAAAGTGCCCTGGGGTGTGCCAGGCCCAAGGGAAGCTGAGGGATTTCACTCCAGGGCACTGTGGGGACCAGTGTAGGGCATCACTGGGGTTGTCCCCACCCTGCTGCCACACAACCCCCGGCCCCAAAAGCAGCAGGAGGGGCAGAAAGTGAATCCTGCCCATGGAAACACCTGATCTGGGGGCAGTTGGACTCCGTGGGGGTCTTTGGTGAGGAGTTCACACCCCTGGCACTGCCTGTGCCCTCAGCATCACCCAAACCAGCCCCATCTCCCCCCTCTGAACAAATCCTGGCTCTGCCCACATTATCCCATCAAATCCATGACAATTCCAATCCATCCTCAGGGCAGTGATCCTGCCCCGGGGACCTGCATCAAGCAGAACTGATGAGTTTGGGCTGGGCTTCTCCCAGCAGAGGATCCAGAGGGAATTCCCTGCCCACACAAAGGGCATCCAGCACACGTCCAGCCTCTCTGCACGGCAACAACATGCCCAGAAAACCAAATACTCCTCTTCTTTTCCCCCTCTCCCAGTCACTGCCTGGTTTTAGCTGCAAATACATGAGATGTGGTGACAGAGAGAAGAAGGATGGTGGGTCTGATCTTTAAATCATGAGCCTTCACTGAGGACAAGACACAAGGGAGCAACCTGGGCTGGCTCAGCCACGCGGACCAGATCCCATTAACCCAAGCACCTCTCAAGCTGGGCTCTGCAGATCCTCTTAATTAGCTTAAACCTCACTCATTTGAAACCCTGGAAACTTCGAGGGGGCTTTGTGGCTGTTTGGCTCATTCTGCGTCACCAGAGTTTGGCGAAGTCGAGGCCACAACCCAACGAGAGGACAGGTTGGGCTGGTGTGCCCAGTTAGTGCAGGGTCAGTGGGGTTAGGCAGGAGGGTTAAACCAGGAGGGTCTCCAGAAGCCGGGCTTGACTCACCACTGTACATGTCAGTGTAATTTCGTAAAGACGTTTCGTTATGGGGCTTCTCTGCAATAAACAAAAGACCGTGAGCGTTTCCAGGGGCACGAAGCGAGTGGGGGACAGGCAGGACAGGAGACAAAACAACCTCCCCAAACACAGCAGCAACAGGCAAGAGCAGGGAGAGAAAAGCACAGCTGCCTTCCAGGACAAACACAGCCATAAAGGGGAGGAAAAGGGGTTGTTTTCTTCCTGCGAGGCGGGAAGACAACTAAAGGTATGGGAATTGTGGTGCAAACATTTCCTTGAAGTGTTTTTCTCTACTGGAAAAAAATCAGTTCAGTTTGGAGGAAAAAATGGTTTTCCTCTCCGTTTCTTAACTACAAAGAGTATTCCAGCTACTTTTGCCCAGCATAAAACAGAGGCTGGGCACAGCCAGGGGTTGGGCACAGCTGGACAGCAGCGTGGCAATGGGGGAAGGGGTGGTAAAGATGAACAAATCAAAATAATAATAATAATTAGGCTCTAAAAGCATAACCTGCTGTAAAATCCCTTTTAATGACAAGGAGATTAGAGTAGATTGTGTTCCATCTCCTCAGTAAGAAGCTGCTCTTGTTTACTGACACCCAGCACGAGCCATCACTGATGAAGAATGAAGTTAATCAGCACTCTGAGGAGTGAGGGGATTCATCACCCTGACCTGAGACTGCTGCAGGATCTGCCCTTCCCAGCTCACACCAGTACCCCAAAGCACCAGTTTGGTGCCTGAAAACATCCTGATTTCCACTTGGAAGTGGCACAGCCACATTCCTGTACCTTCTGCCCAGCTCTGTTGGTTGCTATTCAGTGGTTGCCCTGAGTCTCAAGTCATGAGCCACAGGCTGTGTCTCTGCAAGGGGGTTAAGAGAGCCCAGAAGAAGCTCAAGAGCTGCCTGGACCTGGATCCACCACACAAACTCCCCACAGGGAAAGGCACAGGTGTATCCCTCCATGGAGCCTTTCCATTTTCCTCCTCTTGCATGCCATGGCAATCCCATGCCATGAGTTTTCACCCTTTTTTAAGGAGCCAGTGCTCCTGGATTAAGGTTGAGATGATCAAAGAGCTTGAAACAAATTCAAGCTCATCCCCTTTGAACACTGTAAATATAAACCACTTTTTTTATATAGTAACAGGTGAGAAATTAGAGCCTCAATTCTTGAAATTATAAAGAGCTCTGAGGGGCTCCTGGGGTGGACTTTGCATCTGATCACACAGCACATGTTTCCAAAGGAAAACTGAAAGAAAGGATCCAATTCCCCATGGCCTGGGAGCGAAGGGATGTGGTGGCACCTGAATGCAGCAGGAGGGGGAGCTCATAGCTGTGTGTACAGAGATCAGCCAGGATTTCACCCACATTACTCCTAGAGCTTGACAACTATGGCAGGCTGGAGCCTCTGGAGGCTCAAATGACCCTCAAATGGTCAGAATTTCTCCAGCTCACACTAATTCAGGGCTCAGTCCCCCCCCCAACAGATAAATGCTGGAATTCTTTACCCAGCTCTGTGAACAGACAAATATTCAGAATTAATTACCTGCTCACGTTCCCCACTGCTGGCAAAGAGCCTGTTGTAGTATTTAAATTGCTGATTCTCTACTCAAGCTTTGCACAGAGGAGAAGCTGTTACAGTGAAGTGTAAAACACCCCAGGCCCTGTCTGATGCTCACGGCACTTCCAGGTCGCTTTAACAACATTACTGGGAATTTAAGCTGCTGGGAGATCAAATTAAGCTCCCTCCACTGGGATCAGGAGCTCCCCGTGCCTGCTTTGCCCTCAAGACACAGCCAGCACCCCGTCCCTCCCAGCTGGACCTCAGTGGTGATGGCCCTAGCCATCAGACACGGGCTACAGATAATGTTTTATGTTGATCACTGATTTTCTGGGCACCTCCCCAAAACAGAGCCCATGCTCTGCAGGACCTGCACCAACTCAGGAGCCTCATGTCCTGCAGACTCAGCTCAGCCCCCTCTGCCAGTGTCCCCACAGCCCCTCAGGAACTCCTCCTCCTTCAAACCACCTCATTTCTGGAGAAGAACCTGCTGGAGGCTGGACCTGCCCATGGGAAGGCTCTGGAGAGAGCCTTGTGTGTGCCCCCAACGCCAAGACTGCCCACCCCGACGTGTCCCACCTGCACACGGTGACACCCCGAAGGCTCCAGCCCTGCTGCTGGCACATCCCAGGGGGAAGGGGCCAAAGAGCAGCTCAGCAGCTGCACCCTGGGCTGTGCAAGGCTCACACACACTCAGCTCCCCACACTCAGTCCCCTCGTGCAGCACCAGCACCCAAACCCAAACCTGGAGCCAACCAAGGCTACTTCCAGCGTTCCAAACCAGGGAAAGATCACTCAGTATTACACAGTCTGTGAGGATGGTGGGAATGCCACTTGCCAGTTTGTCCCAGGCACACAGATTTAGTGATACCTGCACCAAGACACCTCTGCAGCCCCCAAGCTGGGAAGCTGCAACGCTCTGAGATGCTGCAGGGAAACCAACCCCCCTCCTCCCTGCCAGGTGAGCCATGCAAGGACCATCATTCCTCATCCAAACTGGTTCTTGTGCTATCCTAAATAAATGAAGCATTTACTCTTCTCCCTGGGAGGTGTCAAGGACAGAACCCAGGTGTCTGGAGGGCAAACCCTGCGTGGGAGACAAGCCCTGAGCCATCCCCGTGACACTTACTGGTTTTCACCTTGAGGGTGTAGGGGTTCTTCTGCTGGATGGTGTGGGTGAAGTGGAAGCGGGCATTGCAGCTGTAGTCGGTCTGGGCGTCCTGCAGCATCACGTTGGAGAAGTACAGGTCGCCGTTCTGGCCCTGGGACACGCGCTTGTCCTGCTGGATGGGCTCCATGGCTGCGGGCACAGCGGGCACTCAGGGCGGGCACTGCGGGGGCACAGCCCCGACCCCTGGCACGGGAGGTGCCTCCCAGCCCCGAGCCAGGGCCAGGGCCCTAAACCAGGAGAAACAACCCTAAACTAACAGCAAAAACCTTAAACTAGCAGAAACTACCCTAAACTAGCAGTAAACCCCCTAAACTAGCAGAAACAACCCTAAACTAGAAGTAAAAACCCTAAATAGCACAAACAACCCTAAACTAGCAGTAAAAACCCTAATCTAACAGCAAAAACCCTAAATAGCAGAAACTACCCTAAACTAGCAGAAACAACCCTAAACTAGCAGTAAACCCCCTAAACTAGCAGAAACAACCCTAAACTAGCAGTAAACCCCCTAAACTAGCAGAAACAACCCTAAACTAGCAGAAACAACCCTAAACTAGCAGTAAACCCCCTAAACTAGCAGTAAAACCCTAAACTAGCAGTAAAACCCTAAACTAGCAGTGAAACCCCTAAAGAAGCAGTAAGTCCCAACTAGCAGAAAGAAACCTAAACTAGCAGTAATGACCCTAAACTAGCAGAAACTGCCATAAACTAACAATAACCCTAAACCAGCAATAAAGACCCTAAACTAGCATGAACAACCCTAAACCAACAGAAAATACATTAAACTAGCAGAAACTGCCCTAAACACTAAAAATCCTAAACTAGCAGAAACTACCCAAAACTAGTAGTAATTACCCTAAACTAGTAGTAACTACCCTAAACTAGCAGGAACAGCCCTAACTAGCAGAAACAACCTTAAAGTGGCAGAAACTGCCCTAGACCAGCAGTAATGACTCCAAACTAATGGTAATTAGCAGTAAAGACCCTAAACTATCCTCAATTAGCAGAAACTGCCTTAAACTAGCAATAATAACCCTCAACCAGCACTGAAACCCCTAAACTCACAGAAACTGCCCCAAAGCAGCAGCACCAACCCTACCCAGGGTTATTTTAAGCCCTGCAGGGCATGCAAAGGCTGCCCACGGGGGGCAGGGGGTGTCCCCACTCACAGCTGCTCATCCAGAAGATGACGGGCGGGGGGAGCCCGGGGGGTGGGTTGCACTGCAGGCTCAGAGGGGCCCCTTCATCCACCTCGATCACATCCACCTTCTCCTTGGGCCACAGGGGAGACTCTGCCGTGGGAAACAAAGGCACGTGAGGAAGGGAGGGCAGGGCATGTGCAAAGCTCTTCCCACTGGACCTGGCCTGGTTTCGATGGAGTGGCCTCAATGCAAACTTCATTTCTAGATGTGCAGGACTCCCTGAAATCCTCACCCTTAAATCCATGAAGTGTTTCCCTGCTGGATACAGCCATAACCCCCACGTCTTCACCTCAGCCCTGGATACACCTGGACACAGGTACAGCTGGAGCAGGCTGAGATCACAGAACCACAGGTGGGAAGGACCCACAGGGATCATGGACTCAAACCCTCAGTCCTGAATGGGACCATCCCCAAGAGTCATACCCTGTGCCCCAGAGCATCATCCAAACCCTCCTGGAGCTCTGGCAGCCTTGGGGCTGTGCCCACTGCCCTGGGGAGCCTGGTCAGTGCCCACCACCCTCTGGGGCAAGAACCTTTCCCTGAGATCCACCCTAACCCTGCCACGCCAGCTCTCCACGCCTTCTCCACCAGATGTCCCAGGGCGCAGACGGCCCCTGCTCTCCTCGGGGGCTGCTCTCTGGTTACTCACTGGAGACCTGGAGGTGGATCTTGCTGGAGAGGGCAGTGCCATAGTCGTTCCTGGCAAAGCACTGGTACTCGCCCTCGTAGTCGTCGGGCCGGCCCCCGCTGTGGAAGTCGATGACCAGGGTCCCCGAGCGCCGCCGCATCGACACCTTGGGGTCCTTGGCCACGTTGAAGAACTTCCCGTTGCGTGTCCAGGAGAAGCTGGAAGCACCAGGAGAGGCTGGGGTTGGCACCGTGTGTTTGCCCGGGGAGCTCCTTACCTGAGCTGTGCGGCCAACAGCTGGATTGGCTGATGGGGAACGTGGCACAGCTGGATCAGAGGGGAGCTCCAGCTGTGGGGGCACTTACATGGGCACAGGGTTCCCTTTGGCTTCACATTCAATGAAGATGTTGTCCCTCGGGTCCACGATATAGTCCTTCACTGACTGCTTGGTGATCGTGGGGGGCTGAGGCACTGCAAAGCCAAGGCAGAGCCATGAGGAGGGCTGTGCTGGTCCCCTCTGCCACCCTGCAGCAGATCCTGGGGGCATCTCAGCCTCTTCCCCAGGCTGGATGTGCAATATGAGGTTTCCAGCTCTGAGGAAATGCTCATGAGCACTGGTGGGGTGGGCTGCTCATCCCCTCTGGGGGCATGGCACTGCTCACACTCAAAGCCCCCAGGCTGGTTCTGAAGTAGCTTAAAACTGGTGTTTAGGAGGGCAGGGGTGTGGAAAGGGACACAGAGTTGGTGTAGGACCTGGCCTTGACCCTGAACTTGGAATTCAAGGTCCTGGGATAAAGGTCTGGGGGGTTTGTTCATCCCCAAGAGCCAGCAATGCTTCAGATCTGTCAGGAATTGGGGCTGAGCTTGGCACACGTGCTCATGCCAGGCAGAGGAGCCACAACAAACCTCTGTACAAACAATATTCACATGGCAAAGGCAGCCTGGCTCCTGCTGCAGGGACAGCACAGAGCCCAAGAACTCCTCCCAGGCCCCTCTGTGTCTCTCCCAGCTGTGCAGGAGGAGATGCTGGTCCTGTTCTGGCCACAGGAACAGGCAATGCCCCCACACACAGCATGTGCCACCACTGGTTACCACACAGAGGACAGACATGGACACACAGAGGGGAGGGAACACTTACATTCACTCTGAATACTTGCTGTTATCCCCAAAGTGCAAGCAGAGAGGAAAGAAGACAAGAGGTTAATTGAAGAGCAGCCCTGTGTTCATCATGTCCACCAACACAAACACAGCAGGTTATTTTAGGGCTTGCAAACACTACACACAAACCACTTTACAATTCAAGTGTGTTCTAATCCACCCACTTACTGTCCACAGGGGAGAAGCTGCTGCTGAGTGATCCTGGTGGCTCTCAGCTCCTCTGCAGCACGTTTGGGCCAGAACAAGGCACAGGCTGCCTCGATGGGTTTTGGTGTGCCCACCCTCACCCACAGCACTGGTGACCCCACAGGAGCTCGTAACAGTCCCCCTTTCCCACAGCCAGGCTTATCCTGAGCACCCCCAGTGTCATCCCCCTGAGTCAGAGGCCACTATGTGCCTCACAAGCCCTTCAGGGGCTTTTTAGGTGATGCTCAAACTCAGAGAAAGTGCCAGTAACACAGGGAGGTACCAAAATCCTGTGGCCAGGGTCTTACCTAGAGAGGAAAACCTGCTGGGGTTGGGGCAGGGAAGAATTACCTGGGTGAGCTGAAAAGAAGCAGTAAATAGCTCAGGTGCCCCTGTCACAGTTCTGGTCCCAGTTTCCCACCAGCACTGGAGGGACAAAGCTCTGCTGCAGCTTGGGGCTGTGCAGCAGGGAGGAAGAGGAGGAGGAGGAGGCTGCAGGGCTCTCCACCAGCTGCCAGCATTTCCCTGACTTTTCTAAGGTCACATTACAGGGAAGTAGCAAAATTCCTCCTTTCCTGATGCAGAGCACAAGAAATGGCACAAGTGGCTGCTCACAGACCCTTTCAGTTTTCCCTGACTGGGCTGGTCCCCATTTCCATGTATTTCTGGAATGTTACAGATGCTGACAAAGCCAGGCCTGAAGGAATCACTGAGCTGGTGCATCCAATAAAATTCCCACTGCTGGGAATGGCAACTTCATGCTTTGTGCACCTTACAGTGCTGACTCCAGGGGAACAGATCACAATCATCTGGAATGGAGCAGAGCAAGAACTCCAGCCTGGCACCCCCTCCCTGTGCTCTCAAGTAATACAGGCAATTATTCCCCTCGAACACCAGAGCTCTCCCACCCTTTCTCTTCAGCCATTCCCAAATTTCAGCCAAAAGCCACTGCCTCCAATTTCTCCTCCCTGTTTTGCTGCCCAGGCAGGGATCAGCTGAGCCGCTACAGCTACACCAGCACACCCAGGGCTCCACAGGGCAGGAATTTCTCCTATCCAAGGCAACTCCAGCACTGCAGCCTGAATTCAGACCCCACAAAAGCTGTGCTCTGCCTCCCAACAACCCACTCTCCCGAGGATTCCTGTGCCTCGTGCTGTCGGAAGAGATTCCCTGCAGCAAGAGCCTGATGGGTATTTACAGCCACTCCAGGAGGAGGCTGGGACACAAAGAAATTATGAA
The DNA here is from genome assembly GCA_035222235.1 of Margarornis squamiger. NCBI lineage: Eukaryota > Metazoa > Chordata > Aves > Passeriformes > Furnariidae > Margarornis > Margarornis squamiger. The sequence continues at coordinate 3,399,261 of JAWWTY010000071.1, forward strand.
ACTGGTTTCCAGAGCAGTGGCTGAGCAGCTCTCAGTGTGAACCCCCAGCTCCAGAGCATCCACACCAGTCATGCAGCTCCCACGTGCTGGCCTGGAGATGCTCTTTTAGCAGAAAAATCAGCCCATGTCCCTCTTCCTCCTCATTCCATATCCCCCCTCTTCCTCTTTCCATCACCCCCTTCCTCCTCTTCCATATCCTCCTTCCTCTTCTCTCCATGTCCCCCAGCTCTTGCGCTTCTGAATAAATCATTACTCCCATTTCATAATTAACCAAGAAGTCCTGGCAGAGAGAGAAAAACCCCACATTCCCCTGCAGGACCTGCCCAGGTCTCCACAGCCCCCAAGGCCCAAGGTGTCAGGTCGTGGCAGCATCTGGCAGGAGATCTGAGAGGGGGTCAAAGCACAACTTACGATCCAGAGGGACTTCGATGGTGCTGACGAGGTGCTGAAGGCAGAGGGCGAAGGCTATTCCTGCACAGGTGAGGTGCTGTCTGGCCATGACCATCTTGGAGGGCTGGCCAAGGGCAGGACCTCAGAGTGTCCCCGGGGCAGCAGCACGTGCACAGGGATCCTCAGCTGCAAAACAAACCCAGAGCCACCATCACTGACCAGTTACAGCTCTGTTTTCCTCTGGGAATAGAGTGTTTCCAGCCCAAAAATATCTGTGTGGAAGGCCAGGGGTGTGAACAGTGCCAGGAATGGTCTCCAGGCTCTGGTGGCCCAGGCACAAGCCCGTGGACACAGTTCTCCCACCCCTGGGTTGTTCTGCTGGCACAAAAGGAGTTTTATGGGGTTATTTGTGCTCAAACCCTGGAGTGACCCCTTGCATTACAGAATATGCCAAGCTGGGACAGCAGGAGAAGGACCTTGCCCTCCCCTGGGACTGATAGAAAGTTATTCAGACCTACTCAATACCAAAGCAGTGAACAGTACCCAGAGGATAAAATAAAAAGGATGATTTGCTGTTTAAAAAATAATAATAATTGTATTTTATGCACAAAATATATCCAGAAACATCCAGTCCCTCAGCCAGGGCACCGGGATGAGCTCTGCCTCTGCATTCAGCCTGGTCACAGCAGGGAACTGGCTCTGGAGCCCCCCATGTGTCCCAAAGAGCCCGTCACCGACCTGGCACAGCCCTAGGAGTCGGGGCACAGTGGCACCAATCCTGGCTGCTCTCTACACAAGCCCATTTCCCCCCAGCTCCAGCTGTTTCCCTCCCCAGACGCTCCCTGCTGCCAGATGTGCCACCCAAAGCTCCTGAGATCCTCCTGCCAGGCTCTCATGTGCCACCCCGTCCCACCGTGCTGTGAACAGACCCCCAGACCGAGGGCACACCAGAGGGGCACAAAGGAGGCTCATTTCTCCCCTGTGGACAATCCCCCCTCCCTCGGGGAGGCAGAGGGGTCGCATCACACCCATTGCTACCTCCTCTTCAGAACAGAGTTATAAAGAGGGCAGCAGCTCCCTCAGCTAAGAACAAAAATAACACCAGGGCAGGAAAGAGTGGAAAATCCCCAGCCCTGCTCCTGCCTGGCCCTCGCAGGGGCTCTGGCCGAGGTGGGCTGGGATGTGGCCAGGCAGGAGCAGCACCGAGGCCATTTGGCAAGCAAGGAGAGCCCGTCCTCATGAAATATAAATCCCTGGCTGCAGCTTTGGATGCTGCTGCTCCTTCAGCTGTTCCTGAGCTCTGTATGAAGGGAGGGAGGGAGGGGGGACCCGGCACAACAGACAAAACCCGGGAGCAGGGGCTGCAGCACCGCCGGGAACGCTGGCGGCAGCCAGCGAGGAGCAGATGTCATGGCAAACAAACAGCCCTGCCACGGCCTGGGAGGCTCTGCTGAAGCCCAAGCAGCTCTGAGGACACTGCCCCCCGTCACCCTCCCAAAGGGCAGGAGGTGGGGGGGATTCTCCCTCCAGGGTCCCAGCTCTGCACTCTGAAGGAGCTCCCCGTCCCAGTGTGTCCCAGTTCCACCAGCTGACAGATTGGAGGTTGGGAAGGGGCTCGGAGGGGAGTGTTGCTTTGATCTATTTTGCTCGTTCTAAGGATTTTCCAATCCAGCTGTTGCAATAAAAATAGTTGAAGGACAGAATAATTATAGGGCTGGGCCAGTAATTAAAGTCATGTCCAGCACTTGTGCAGTCCTGTGATCAGGTCATGCTGAACAAAGCCTTTCAAATTACTCCTTTAGCTCCCTGTCTAAGGCAAGAGATCATTTTGATCTGCAGCCTTCCTTTTTTAAGGCAGTTCATTTCTCCAGTTACAGCTTAAGATGAGTAATGGACCCGCTGGTTTTATGTCTCTCTGTTCCTGAGCACAAATGTGACTTAGGAAGTGAAGCAGCCAATTGTGCCCCCAGAGACTGAGCAGGGAGGAGGTTTCTGGAGTCCTTACGGTGCTCACGTGGTGATGCTTCCCATCACTGTCACCAAATGCTTTAAACCCTCTCCCTTCCCAGATAGCACAGGGCAGGGAGGGTGCCAGGCTTGAAACAGTGCACATGTACAGCTGCTTGGGGCTGAGAAGTGAAAAATAGGTTGTTTTCTTGAGTCTGGGTGGTGGCTGGGGGAAGGAAAAGGCTGTGACATGAAGGAGGAGGTGCCTGGGGGATATTTGCACATATTGGAATAAGGGAAAGGCTGAGCCCAAACTCTGACATCTCAGTGTTGCCAAACCACAAAATCACAGAATGGTTTGAGTTAGAAAGGACCTTAAATCTCATCCCACCCCCTGCCAGGGACACCTTCCACTAGCCCAGGTTGCTCCAAGCCCTGTCCAGCCTGGCCTTGGACACTTCCAGGGATCCAGAGGCAGCCACAGCTTCTCTGTGCCAGGGCCTGCCCACCCAAAGGGCATGTCCTACCCATCATCACTGCACTGGCACTGTAAAAGGAAGGGAAGAGGTAAATTTGCAGATAACTTTTGAGCTGTAAAAGGGACTGAAACCATGGGCAGAGCTCAGTGGGAATATCCCAGGCACTGAGGGATCAGCCAGGGAGGATGGTCCATACAACACCACACCCTGAGGAGCAGCACCGACCAAGAGCAAATAAAAGAGCACACCCAGAATTCCTCCTGCCTTTAGGAGGCAAATGCCAGGCTCCTCCAGGCTCCTCCAGGGCCCCTTTGTCTCGGGCACATGTGGGTGCAGGAACAATCCCCTGCCGTGCCTGTGTGTGTAGGTGGGTCCTGGGGACAGGCAGTGCCAGAGAACACAGCCCACATTGTCCCACGTTGTCCCACATTGTCAAGGCTGCTCCTTGCTGGGGACAGGGACATGGAGCTGCTGTAGGAACACACGATGTCGAGCTGGGGGTGCTGGGGCTGTGTGATGTTCCTCTCCTTCCGAGGCTGCCTCAACCCAAACTGGCCAAAGGGGCACATGAGGCCCTTTTTCCCAGACTCAACATTTCTTAATCACTGCTCCTGGCCCTCAGGAAAGATCTGAGTCCTGCCCAAATCCAGCAAAGCTCTGGGAATTGCTTTCCCCAGAGCTTTTCCATGATGAGGGTGGATTTTATATTCCAGCTACTTCAGCAATTTCAAACGAAGATGGAGAGCTGTGGGACAGCCTGAAAACCCTCCCAGCCAGAGAGGAGAAACTCTGGCTCTTTATTTCCCCATAACATGGCAATTGAACACGTACTTTGTCTCCTCCCTGCCTCGAGATGGGGGAAATTTCCCCCCTCCACAGATGGTGGAGCAGCACAAGCAAATCTTCACATCCCAGCCCTGGAGCTTCCCTGCTTTCCCCCCCTCCATCTGCTCAGCACCAGCAAATTCCTGCTGGATTTGAGTGGCTCAGCCAGGAGCTGTGGGAGGACCAGCAGGACGTGGCTGGATGAGGCTCCCGACCTGCTCCACTCATTTAGAGGGACATCAACCACATTCCACATGATCCACTCCCTTCTCCTCCAGGCTCCAGAGCTGGAATCAAACGGGAACATCTCCTCCTGCTGCTTCAGAGAGCCAACTCTCAGCAAGAACCCACTCCAGGCCAAGGCACTGGATCCCCCCAAGGCTGATTTGGCCAAAATTTGGCTCATAATTCCCAAGCCCCTATCCCTGCAAACAGCAACACGTGGGATGTTCTGCCCTCCTTGGGCAGAGCCTGAGGACTTCCCTGGGGGCACAAATGACACTGGGGAAGGGCTGAAATTAATTTCCTTCTCAACAGTTGAATGAAATGAGACCTTGTGGAATAACAATAGAAACAAATCCCTTCCCTACAGCCCCACTGGTGGAAAACAACCACAACTCTCCAAGGCAGCCAGGAGGGCTAAGAGCAGCCACAGAAATGGTAGGCAAGAGGAATCTCTGGTTGAAGTTAAATAAAATTAAACAAGTCCACAATGAGGGATTGTTTTTAATCAGCTCATTAGGTCCAGCAGGATGCTTTCAGCAGCAATTAGACATTTATCCTTATTTACGGCTGCAAGAGGAACAGTAAAACTCGAGGAGCTGGTGTTCCCAGGAACATTCCTACAGCACCATTTATTGCATGTCAGCTGCTTAATTAATGCTGATTGAAGAGCACAGAGCAACATTTCCACAAAGAGAAAATGCTCTTGGTTTCAGATAATGAAAAACATTGATTTCAAAGCATATGTGGATGTGATTCCCTCTGCTCTGGAGCCAGGCTGGGAGAGCTGGGGGTGTTCACCTGGAGAAGAGAAGGCTCCAGGGGGACCTGAGAGGCACTTCCAGAGCCTAAAGGGGCTCCAGGAGAGCTGGAGAGGGACTTGGGATACGGGATGGAGGAACAAGACAAGCAGGAATGGCTTCCCACTGCCAGAGGGCAGGGATAGATGGGACATTGGGAAGGAATTCTTGGCTGGGAGGGTGGGCAGGCCCTGGCACAGGGTGCCCAGAGAAGCTGTGGCTGCCCCTGG
>JAWWTY010000071.1:3414006-3432261 GCA_035222235.1 Margarornis squamiger
GAAGCTGTGGCTGCCCCATCCCTGCAAGTGTCCAAGGCCAGGTTGGATAAACTTGGAGCAACCTGGGCTAGTGGAAGGCCAGGCAGGGGGTGGGATGGGATGAGCTTTAAGGTCCCTTCCAACCCAAACCAGTTCATAATGCTGTGGATTCTTCTAATGTGGAGCTTCCTAAGGTTAGTGGGATAACCAGGAAAAGGAAACATTTCCGAGCAGAAAAGGCATTTCACTGCATTTCCTGCAGATCCAAGGAGAGCCCTGTCACCCTCCCAGCTCCCACTGCACTTGCCAGCCCGGCCCATCCGTGCCAGGACATCTCAGGAGCAATTCAGGATTCAGGCTGACAGTCCGACAGGGTCATCCTTGCTGGGACTTAGGATTCCCACTGTCTGTAGGAACCCACCAGTCCCCTTGCTGGAAAATGGCAAAATCCACGGCCAAGGAGGCAGAAAGCAGCAGAAAACCTGCCAGGAATTCAAATGAACCTCCAGGTTCACCTTGCACCAGAAGCCTCTGGGTTCTGCTCCCTTTAACCAGCCATCTGTAAGGATCAACGTTTGCTTCCAAAGGTGGGAAAGCAGCATCTAGGACAGCACAAGGGATTTATCAGCTCTACCTATGTCATGCTACACTGCATCTTGACTGTGCAAAGCACCCTTTTCCCAGTGCTGATGCTTCTCCAGAGCCCAGGAATCCAGCAGCCCTGTGTTCAGGCTTAGTTGAGGAGCAGAGGCAGAGGATTTCCAGACCCTGCTTTGGGAAGGAGAGTCTCCATTCCCTGTTCCCAAGGCCTGTGCCCTGCCTTTTGTCCAGCTCTGCCTGCAGGCAGGGCTCCCTGCTTTGCTCCCCTGTGCCCTTGGGCTGCTCCCTCCCACCTGCATTCCTCCAGTGAGGAGCACAGGGCTGGATCTCAAACTGATGGGGTGAGATCCAAAGGACTCTGGACCGAGGGGAGCTAAGGAGACAAGGCAAAGGCTTGTTCCTGTCTCCTTGGGAACTTCTACCTGGTGTAGCCACACAAAACCATCTCTATTTGTTCAGTTGTTAATCCTTCTCCTCCTATCTCATTAACTGGGAATGGTGATCCCTATAAGCAGGGCTGAGGTCTAAATCCTGCTCTGTTTTAATCCATAATAACACAGCACGGTTTCTTTCAGATCTGGATTAAAGAAAAAGAAAGGGAGGGGGATTATTTAACATAACAACAACTTCAGGCAAGTTCACTCTGAGCTGGATCTCTAAAATTATGCAATAATTATCCAGGACAGCCAAGGTAAAGGAATGAAAGTATGACCTGCTTGAGCAGGAGGGGAAAAAAGAGAAAAGATGGAGCAGAAGTCATCCAACAACATTTAACATGAAGAAGATGATTTTTGAAAGGAGTCACCCCCAGGGCAGGGAGACAAGCTAGACCTCCCTGACAAGATTTGCAAGAGCCTTTCAAAAACTGTAAGTGAATACAACCCGTGGTCAGAGCTGCCTGCTCGGTTTTAAGATACAAGGGAATATTTTGGTAAGGGCAAATGAAACCCAAGGAATAAACCTTCAAAAGGGAAGTACCAGAAGTTTCTTTCTCGGATTGTTAAAAGTCTCCTCCCAGGTTTTGCTCTTATTCAAATTCAAGTAAAATCTGATTTTCTGTGTATTACTCAGAGACATTCAATGCAAACAACCACAATGGGTTTAAATCCTCACAATTCAGCTGTGTTCTTATTTCACCCAAACAAGGAGACTGTGCAGAACCCAGGGATTTCACAGCTCCCTGAAGTCCTGTAACCACACAAACGAAGGAGCTCTGCCTTAACTTCCAGAGCCTCACAGGCATCCTGGGAACCTGGCTGTTTAATTTTCCCAGGTTTCTCACACAATCTCGAGTGCAAACCTTCCACCTGGGGACTCCTCTGTGCCTGAGCACACCAAGGACAAGATGGAGCCACTGCACTCTGAAATTCCGAGTCACCTGCACAAGCTTCACCTGCCCAGCTGAGCTCCCTTTCTGGAGATACTGGGCAGTATTTTGGAGAGACATCCCATAATTACCACATTTCTGCTGAATGGGGTTAAACAGGTGACAGGGATGGAGAGAGGATTCGAGTCTGGCAAGGTCCTTGGGACCTATGAATAATTCACACAGCAAACCTTCCCCCAAGGTCACCTCAGATCCTTCTCCCAGGGTCACCCAGCCAGGCCTGAAACAGAGCTCTGGAAGTGGGAATCACTTCAATGGGAAGTTAAACACCTTTAAACTCCATCTCTTTACCCTTTCCCATCAGCCTGAGCTGAGCACCAACTAAAGTCCCTTTGCCTGCTGCCCGTTCTTCCTTCCCTCGGGATCCACAGGAAACGCCAACAGCTCCTGGGTCAGCATTTCCAGCGTCTCATTCCCAGTCCCACACAGTCCCTGCCACACAGAAGGGGCACGTTATGGGTCACACCTGACCCCAACAGCCCCCCTGCTCACTGTGAGCAGCTGCCCCAGCAGCTGCCCCGTGGGACTCGGTGCCCTCTGTCACGGGAGGGTCCAGGCAAGCCAAGACCTACACGCAGAGCTATCACGAGTAGGCTCCTCACAGTGTCCCACACAGCTGGCAGGAGCCCACATAAGAAGGAAACATCATTTCTTGCTGTCATTATTAAAGATATTTGCCCATCCTTGCTGCCCGAGCACTGCAGAAAGCCTTTGTGGTGGCACTTTGCCAGCAGCAGCATTGATTTTATACACAAGACCCATGAAGACAATTAGATCATAGCAAGGCAAATAATTCATTTTGAATTAATACCTTTTGAGAGCTTGGGATATTTTCCATTTAATCATTAGCTGGGAGAAGGGATGATTGGATTGACTGTCTTAGTTTAAATCAGAACCCAAGTCACAGCTCAGGCAGCACAACTCAGGAAATGCTGAGGCCTGAGAGGCTGAGGATGAAGATGGAGCTTTGTTATTCCAAGAACCAACACCATCATGCAGCTCGAGCAAGACAAAGCCAGTCCCCAGGTCTCAACCCCTGTAAACAAAGTCTGTTTTCAAATTTAACAACTTGAGCCCATCCTCTGTCAGCTGAGCAACCTTCCATGCATTATTTATGTCGGATTCCTGTTACAACCACACAAAAAAAAGGAGTCAGCAAGGGCCCAGCCCGGAGCTGGGAAAGAGAAAGGCTAGAAATAGAAATGAATAGGAGGATGCTGCATTTGAGGAGTTTTCTTTCAGGGTAGGCCACGCAAAGAAGTTTTCCTGAAACAAAGCAGCCACGCTGCCCATCAATACCTGCCAAGGGTGGATGTTTCACAGAATCCCGGGCAGAAAGAAAGGAGTCAACAGCTCTGCAAAAGTCACAGGATTCTTGCCTTTGTGCTGAGCAGCTGAGAGAGCACCCCGGAAACACCACAGCGCCACAGGATCCATCTTAAAGCAGCCAGGCATCTGCTGGCCATGGCAGCATGGGCGCTCTCCTGCAGCACAGCCTGCCCCTTGCAGTGCCTCCTCCCGGGGAGCAGCCCCGGCTCACCTGCAGGACTGCCCCGCAGCCCACGCACCGCTCCAAGGACCTGACCTTGACAAACCATCTCAAAAGGGAAAGGCAAAAGAAAAACCCGTCCAAGCAAGACGCACGAGCCTTTCCCAGTTTTAGCAGGGATGGGATTTTCTGGAGAAAACCTCCCTTTTTCCGCCCATAACCCCCCACAGTGCCATTCCCAGAGGCCTCACCGGGATGCAACGAGCACCATCCCTGCCCCGTGTCCTCCAAGGAGCAGCTGAGGCCAGGGAAGAGGACACCACCCCGTGCTCCAGCCCCACAGCCCCTCTCCCAGGCCCGCAGCATTCCCACCTCCGGCACGGCCTCGCACACACAGCGGAGTCCCCTTCACCCTGCGCAGCCCATCCCCGAGCACCCGCCGGAGCTCGGGAGCGGCTGAACCGCCCGGAGAGCCGCGAGCACAAATGATTCAGCACTTTCCCCACCTCCAGAAGCTGCTGGATCGATAGCGGAGCCGCTGCGGGCACGGCCGGAGCATGCGGATCACCAAGCTGGCCGTCAGCGAGCGCTGCGCTCCGCCGGGGCCAGACCCATCCAGCGCCGCATCCCAAAGCCAGGTGGCTTCCCGGAGGCCTTGCGGGATGGATTTTGCCAGCCCGGGGTGTCTCCGAGGGAGAACACGAGTCCAGCCCCACAGGCGAGAGGGAAGAGCCGGGTGCGGGCTGCCCGCAGCGCAAACCCTCCTGCCCGGGAGCTCTGGGGCCCCAAACTTGCCGTGTCACCCAAAGGTGTCTCTGTCCCCGGGCTGCGCTTCCCTCCCGTCCCCCCGCACTGCCACACCGGGATTTTATCACACGCAGACACACGATGTCGTGACGTAAGAGCCAAAATCCCATCACATGCCCCCAGCCCGGTACCCAACTCCCCCCGCACGGGGTCCGGGCGCCGAGAAACGGGGCCGGGGAGGTGTCACCCTGCAGGCAGCGGCATCCCGAAGGCGCGGGGAGGATGCGGGCAGGATGCGGGGACCACCCCGCCGTCCGGCCGTGCCCCGCGGCCAGCGCGCCCCGAGCATCCCCCGGGAGCCGCCCGCAGCCCGGTGCCCACCCCCGGGACCCCCTTACCCGGTGGGAAGAGGAGGGTTCTCCGCAGCCGGGGCTCGGTGCGGGGCTCGGTGCACCGCACTGCGCGCTCCCGGGCGCGGCCGCGCCGCACTGCGCGCTCCCGGGCGGGCGGAGAGCGAGCGCGCCCCGGGAGGAGGAGGAGGAGGAGGAGGCAGCGAGGAAGGCAGGGGCTGGCGGGGAGGGGGCTGAGGCAGGGGGAGGGGTTCATTAGCGGGGCCGTTAATTAGCATCCGCAGCCGCTCAGCGCGGGGCCGCCCCGACAATCCCCGCGGTGAGAATTCACCGGCTCGATTTTTTGGGCAGGGAAGGGCAAGTCTCCTCTATCACCGGGGCCAGCCAGGGGAAGGGCTGCGGGGGGCTCAGCACCCTCCAGGGCCCCCCCAGCTGCACCGTGCCCGGTAAAGCCCCCCCCAAGGGCGGTGTCCGTCGGGCTCTGCCGCGCACGGTGCTGCCGGAGAGGAGCTGAAGTGCCACAGCTCGGCTCTGGGCACGGTGTCAGCTGGTGAATGCCCCAAAGCAGGCACTGTCCCCCGCCGAGTGACCCAGCAGAGGTGACCATCACAGCCCAGACATCCCTTCAGCCACTTGGTGATCAGGAGTGTCAGTTTAATTAAAGCCTCCCCCATCGAGGAAACACTCACAGCGAGATTTGCTGCTTCTCCTTGCCTTGCGTTTTTGTTTTTTTTCATTCCAAATGTTCTGCTGAGATTGCAAAACTCGAACTAACAGAGAAGCTTTCTCTGGAAGCAACACACTGACCCTTATTTCATGTGTCCTCTAAACTACTTCCACTGAACGTGCCAATGCAAATTATGGAGTCATAGAATGGGTTGAGTTGGGAGGGACCTTAAAGATCACCCCATTCCACCCCCTGCCATGGGCAGGGACACCTTCCACCAGCCCAGGGTGCTCCAAGCCCTGTCCATCCCGGCCTTGGGCACTTCCAGGGATCCAGGGGCAGCCACAGCTTCTCTAGGCAACCTGTGCCAGGGCCTGCCCACCCTCAAGGGATCTGGGAAAGAAGCTTTGGGCTGCAGTTTTCCTGTTGAGTAATGGATGCAGTAACACAAACCAGGCTCAGAGAGCAGGTGCTGCAGGGCAGCAGCAGCCCAGCTGCTGTAAATGAAGGAAGATAAATCAATTAGGAAGAGCTGAGACAGTGCAGAGCAGAATTCCAGCCACCCAGCCCCAGCTCCCTGGGACCAGTGAAAACAGGGCAAAGAGGAATCAGCAACAAAGTACAAGGAAACCTGGGGACATTTTGCTGCCAATGTCACCAAAGCCCAGGCTCAACTCCTTATCCTGCAGCAGCTCAGCACCTTTGGAAACATTAAATTTCACCAAGGTTTGCCATTTCCACAGGGATCCTGTTGTACAGCTGGATTTAGGGCAAGAGTGTGGAAAGTCACTCAAGCTGCCTCTCAAACAGTGCTGACTGCTCCTCTGAGATGCTGATTCCTGCTCATTCCAGAGGGATCCAAGGGCACACTGCACTTCTTGAGCTGTTCAAGCACGTGCACATGGGCAACAGGAAACTGAGATGTGTCTCACACATCTTCATGCAGGGTTAACCAAATCCAGTGCAACAAAGAGCAAAATCACCAAGAGAAATTAGTTGCAAACCACTGGCAACTGGAGATGAAGCCTATAAATGCAATAGAAACCATACCCTGTACTTTCAAGAGCCTTTTGGGACAGCTGGCTGTAAAATCAGCATGAACTTGGGTTCAGGGTTGGTGTTTCCCAGCAAGGATGAGGCTGAACTAGGAGGACATCCCATACCAATGGAGACAGACATATGCAGGGGTTCCTGCAGGTGGGGGAGGTCAGGGACTGACTCCTGCCCCAGCACTGGTGTGCTCCTCCCTGCCTCTGATCCTTCCCAGATCCACTTGGGATATTTGTCCCCACTCAAGACCTCATGGAGGGACCCTTCCCTCCCTTCTCCCTAGAGATCTACTGCAATCCAATTAACAGTTAACCAGGGAACGAGGAGGACTGAGATGAGTCCCTCTCCTCCAACCAATCTCTTTGAAAAAGCATTGATCAGCGTTTGCACTCGGAAAGATGGATTTGTGGGCACCTTGCTCAGCCACGTGGAGCCTTTCAGGAAAAGCTGGTGATGGATGCACATCCCAGGCACTTGGTTTTAATGGAGCACCAGCTTTCCTTGCCCCCAGCACATAAATCATGGGGCTGTTGCAGGCACTTTGTGCCTCCCCAGACATGAAGCCCTCCCCATCTGCACCCACAGGAGCTCCAGCAGAGATGTTTTGCCTCACTGATGCACCTGAAGGTTTATTCAGTATTAATACAGAGGATGTAAAACCTGCACTGGCATTTAAATACACTCAATCCTGCATTTGCTATTCCACTGCAAGCAGGGAACACAGCACAGACCTCAATCCCTCTGGAGACAACGATTAAAAGGAGAAGGGATCCTTTAATTCATGAGCACCCCACTCCAGAGCTCTGCAACCCCAAAAGGCTGCAAAACCCACCTCCCACAGCCGAGGCACCTGCAGTGTTGGGGTCGGTGGGGGATGCCCGGGGCTGCCAGCCCAGCACAGGCTGTTCCTGGTCCAGGGCTGCCACCTGCTGCCACAGACAAACGCTTTTCCTGCTGAGGGGGATTATTTTTAGCCCTCCCAAACCTGAGCTGCGGTTCTGCTCTCAGGAGGCTGTGGGAAATCTCAGCCGGTGTTTGGGAATATCAGAGCACCAGGAAAACCTGCAGTGGGGTCACAGCAAAGCAGGAGAGCAGGATTTGTGGGGGTGGCACAGGCATGGAAGGAAAGGGAAAGGATGGCAGCAGGGCAAGTTAAATGGGCCCAGTAAATGAGGGCAAAGCAGCAAACCTGAGCTGGGTCTGGCGATTAAAGGAGCTGCATCAAACCAAGAGCCCTCAGCAATGGCCTCACACTGAGCGATGCTCCAGACCTCTGTGCTTACAATCCTGGGGAGCATTTCAGGCAACAACCCTCCTTGGATTTGTTTTCTGTGATGTGCCTGGAGCATTTGGGGAGTGATCTATGCCTGGGGAGACTCCAGGACCAGAGCAGTGCCAGTCTCCAATACCTCACGCATTAAGTGTGACACTTTCATTTCTCTGGTCAATCTTAATTTGCTTCCTGTAGAGCTTCCAATACCCAGGCTGAGAGCAAAGAGCCACAGCTGCCTGCTGGGCACAGTGGTTTGACTTCCCAAGAATTGTCTGTTTTCCCTCCCCAGGGCCTTTAATGTGACTTTTGGCCACAGACTGTGAGTGCTCTGCACCCCACAGAGAGATGCACTTGGTGTCAGCTCCAGCCTTCATTCCAGGAAAGGTTCCTTCAAGTATTAGATATACAAAAAACACCTTTTTCTGCCTGTTTGTGACAACTCAGACCGTGCCCAGCCCAGAGGGGGGTGAAATCCTGAGGTGTGTTCACAACAAAATACTGACATTTCCCTCCCAAACCTGCAGAGACACCAACTGAACTTGCACCAAGAAGTTTTTGCAAAGCAACATCCCAAAGCAGTTGTTTCCTGGGAATCACCTCCAATAACCCCCCATCCCTGAGTCAAACTCCTCTGCACAGTTTGCAGCCCCCGGTTCTCAGCTCCAGACCTGGGCCAGGGAATCACCAGAGGGCATTCTGCCTTGGGGGGACCCTGATTTGGGGGCTGGGAGTGGCCCAGCCCAGAGAGGCTCACAGGAACCTGGCACAGCCCAGGGCAGAGCCCGCTGTGGGCACTGACAGGCTGGCAGCACCCAGGGCATTGCACAGCTCCAGGCATTCCCGAGGACTCCGGTGTCTGACACTGCTGGGCCATGAAATATTAAGCAGCTCAATGTGAACAAAGCTTTGCTCTGATACTGCTCTTCCCAGACAGGTTTTGTGATCACAGATCCAGGACACCAGGACACTTTGCCCAGCATTTTCCCTCCCTTTCCCATGGGATCATCACCTTTCCAGCCAGGCAGGTTTGCATCACACCCCTGCGCTCACCAGCTCACACCCTCTCAAGCCTCCTGATTTTCATAAAGGAATAGAAAAAAGATGAAAACAAAGATATTACCCATAGAAAAGCTGAATTACACCATTCCCTCCTTTGGGTCGCAAGGAGGGGTTGAGAGGAAGCGAAGGAGGCAGGAGAAAGGAAAAAATAAAGGTCTTTACCTTTGCCCTGCCCTTCTCCACCTCTGTCTCATCACACTCTGCAAACACTTCTACTGACTCAAGAGGCACCAAGTGCCTCCATTTACTTTTTTACTGCCAGCAGTTTGCTCAGCTGGAAAAGACCAAGCCAGCTTGGCTGTGCCTGTGTCACCTTCATTTCTAAATCATTCCATGATTTCTAAAACAATCCAGCTCTTCATTTTGCAAGGAACCAGGAACATTGCCCCTCCCAAACCCTAAAGATTTCCAGCACCCTCCAGATGGCAAATTTTAAAGGTTTTATTTCCTGGAACACTTTTCTGCATCACGTGCCTTGTGCATTATCCATCCATCTTCTCTATTGCTGAATGTGAGGAATAATGCACATTGCTTTAGTTTTCTATCATTTGATGGAGGAATTGTTAGTACAGAGCACAAAGAAACAAGCATTTCTTAGTTCCTGCAGAATTCAGACTTTGCCTAGGAAACCATTATTGGGGGCCTGTCTCCAGCCTGAAGTGAATCCCAGAACCTGCTTCACACACTACACCACTAGATTGCAGCAGAACACCAATTTCTGCAGCCAGCACAATACTGGGCAGGAAAAAGGAGCAAAAAGAGCACTGGAACATCTTGGAACCACTCAGGCAAAAATCGAGGTGAGAAATTGTGCAGAAAGAAAGACTCAGCAAAGAACATCCCTGCCTTGAGGATGTATCCACCCCACAGGAATATCCTGCCCCCTTGGGCTGAGCAGAGGTGCCACAGGAGCAGCAGTTGGCATCCAGTTTGCCCAGGGCTTTCCATTGCCACGGGCTAAGTGTTAGGAGCCCCCAGTCAAACTGGATCGCTGCTTTGCACAAACATTTGGCAAAGCTGGCTGTGAACCCTAAAGGGAAGAGGTGGCCTAGAAGAAACCAATGAGCCAACAAAGACAACGTGCTCCTGGAGCTGGAGGGGCTGGCTGTCACCAAACCCAGGGGTGGCTGCCACCAAACCCCTCCTCTGTGGGGTGAAGCAAAAGGGCTGTCACACACTGAGCCCTCTTCTTGAACTTCAACCCACCAAATCCTTGAGCTGGGATCAATGTTTTAGAACCGAATTGAAGCCTCTTAACCTGAGTATGTTGGTCAGACTCCAAAGGTCATGCTGTCCCCTCTGTTGCCAGGTGCCTGTGACCCTCCTTTCACTGCTCCCCCACCCCTGGGTGCAGGAGAGGGTCCCTGCAGCCCCTTTTTGTGGTCCTGCCCCTGGGGTGACTCAGGCAGGTGCTTCAGGCACTGGGAACGACGTGGGCTTCCTGCAGTTGCCAGAGCAGGCAGATGGAACGAGCACATCCAATGAGCCAACCCAGTATCCACCAGTGGCCCCCTCCCTGCTGCCCAGTCTGCCCCTAAATCTGGCAGGATCTGCTGAGTTTCCACTGGAGCCCCAGAAGAACCTGTGACTTTCACAGCTCTCACCAGCCTAGCAGATTTCTGCCAGCAAACTGTTTTACAGGGTTGTTTGGAAAGAAGACATTTAAATGTGCAGAGCAGTCATTAATCATGAATAATTAATAATTAATAATTATTATTTAAAATACCAGGGCAGGAAAAAATCCCGGTGTGGATATTTTTGATTTGTAAATGCCAGGCTTTTAATTAAAGGAGAGGGAATGCAATCATCAGTCAACTGGTTTTACCAACGAGCATTCTGGGGGTTGCCTGATGGAAAAGGGCAGCAGCTTCGTGTCTGGAAGCTGAAGGATCTGCCCTGATTGAAACATCCCCTCCTGGAGCTGGGACTGGATGGATTTCTCAGAGTTTGGGCCATCACAGACCCATTAAAGCTGGAAAATCCCTCGAGTCCAAGCTGTGCCCGATGCCCATCTTGTCACCCAGCCCAGAGCACTGAGTGCCATGTCCAGTCACTCCTTGGACACCTCCAGAGATGAAGACTCCACCACCCCCCTGGGCAGCCCCTTCCAATGCCTGACCACCCTTCCCAGGAAGAAATTTTCCCTGAGCATCCCTTGGATAACTGTTGCCTTGCCCCTAATGCCAGCCATGAAGCTTCAGTGCCAAGAGGGAAATGCCCAGCTGGTTGCACCGTGCCTGGCACACATCAATCCTAAAAGGATCTGTCTCCCAGGGATCACCTGGGGGTGCTTGGCTGGCTCCCCACTTTCCCTGACTGAACAAGGTCATTCCAAAGCCCAGCTATAGGTTATTGGTTAATTAATCAATAGGTTTGATCCTTTCAGACACTCACAGGCCTGCCTAAGCACTGCAATTAGCATTAAGTGGGTGCCTGGTACCTACATTCCCACTTAAATTATCCATGATTGGGAAGCAGCTGCAGGCTGGGTCTTTTCAGCATGAAATGGGTGGTAAAAAGAAGGTCACAGCTCCATAATCCTTGTTTTGCAGGTGAGCAGCAGCATCCAGTACAGAAAGGTATTAGAGGTCTTTTGTACAAAGAATTCCCACCTGAAATCCTAGAAATCATATAAGTAGACTGCATTAGCTACACATCATAAATATTGATGCTGTTGCTAAGGGGAAGGAGGGCCAGGTTCAATGTTAATGGACTGGTGTTGGTATGCAGAGAACACTCTGGGGAGCAGAAGGGACAGAATTCTGCTGTCAGGGAGAGAGCTGAGCGAGGCTCTTGTGCCTCTCAGGCTGGACTGGCCCTGGGAACGTGCCTGGTTTGAGACCTGCGCTGGTCCCTCCCTATCCTCCTCCTCTAAGTTGTGGGTGAATCATGTGTCCTTGAGAAAGCAGTGGCTGCTTTGCAGCGACCTCAGGCAGAGCAAACACCACAGGGCCACTTGTCTACACAGCTGGAGCTTCTGTGGGCAGCACCAGCAGCTGGGCTTGGACCTGTCCCCTGGGGGGAGGGGGGCTGCAAGGCTTTGGGTGCTCCACCAGGCACTTAACAGTGCTCCCTTCATCTAGGCTGGACATCAGGAGGAATTTCTCCATGGAAAGGGTAATTAGAAGGGGCTGTCCGGGGAGGTGGTGGACTCTCCATGCCTGGAGCTGCCCAAGGAACAACTGGATGTGGCACTCAGAGCTCTGGGCTGGAGGACAAGGTGGGCATTGGGCACAGGGTGGACTGGGAGATCCTGGAAGGATTTTCCAGCCTCAGTGATTCTGGAATTCTGTGGTTCTGCACACATTGTTGCTGAAGGCACTTGCTGAGCTTGTGCCATTGAGAGGGAGGACCCAGCTCCTGCATTTCCATCCCTGGGCTCTCTGACACAGGCAGGGTGGTGGTGGCTCCAGTGGAGAAGGACACAATTCCCAGTGACCAGAGGCTGGGAGGTGGCCAGAGCTGAGCACCATCCTGGCACAGCTGGACTGATGGAGGAGGATGGTTTTGGAGGGGACCCCATGAGATCTGTCCTTGGGGGGCTCATCCTTGTTCCACAGAGCTGCAGGGATGGCATGTCCTGCCCCATGCAGCCCATCTGCTCAGCAGCCCCTGCTGTGCATGCCCTGAGGTGGGAGAGGAGGACTAATTAGAAAAGGAAGTTTTTAAGGAGAGAGTCCCTACACAAAATAAGATTATGACCAACCACTGGAGCTGCTCCACAGCCCTGGGGGTGACCTGGGCTCCCCAGGCTGGTTGTGGGTGAGCCGCCCTCACTGTCCTTGTCCCACTGCAGGGACACATTCACACCTCACTGAATTACTGCCCTCTGCTTCCCTGCAGCACTGGAGGACCTGAAGAGCCCTTAAAGGGATGAGGAACCTGAGAAGACACCGCTGACAACCAGTGTCTGGAATTCCCTCCCTCCTTTCCCCCTCTGTTTTTTCCACTCCCTGCCTTTACAGCCCCTGATAGTTTCCAAATTTCAAGTGCACAAGGCGTTACACAGGCCAGGCTTCCATGGCTGCTTATTATTCACAGCAGAAGCAGCCCGAGACAGCAAATTGCTTTGTTGATCCTGTGAAGGGAATCGATCCTTGCAAAGCTTAGTGAGCCTGACATGTTCATCGCTGGGCAAGGATGTTCCCAGTGGGGCTGGGGGGTGGCCTGGCCTTCCTGAGCTCCACTGAGGAGCAAGTGTGAAAGCTGGGATTAACTCCTGGGTTTATGAGGCCTGAAGACACAGCTCAGGCTCTCTGGCCACCTGCACAGGGATTAACACAGGGTTGGAAGGGACCTTGCAGATCATCTTGTTCCACGCCATGGGCAGGGACACCTCCCACACCTTGGGCTTTGTGGTGCTACAGAGCTGCCCTCCCTGGAACAGGAGTCCCTCTTTGCATCCCCCAAAGTCCAAGCCCTGTCTTCACCCCCTCTTTGCATCCCCCAAACTCCAAGCCCTGTCTTCACCCCCTCACACATCCCAGAGCTGAAGGAGACTTAAACTGATGGAACCTCTTCAGTTCAGACAGGCTGAGATGGATTGGAGAGGGTGGGAGGGTTTTTATTCACAACTCCTGACACTGCACAGCACAGCTCAAAGCTCCCATCTCTGAAAACCCAATACAAAAAATAAAAACCAAGGTGAGAAACAAACCCAACCTGAATCCAGGCTGGATGCAAAGTGATCCCTTGTTAATGTCCCAGCCCTGTGGTTCAGGCAGCAAAACGCCCCCAGCAGGAGCCTCTGCCACCAACTGGTGAGAAAAGTGAGTTCTTCAGAGAGAACAACAGATCCTGAAGCTGCAGGACACACTCAGGTCCTTAACAAGGTGCCCACACACACACACCAGGCAGCAAACCCAGGGCCACAGGAACAGCAGTGACCTGGAGGTGACACTGCCCAGACACAGGGCTTGGAACACAGCTATTAAATCAGCAAAGTATAAGCAAATATCATGGAAAAGATCCCAGGAAACAGCCACAGGTGGGTTCCAGCACCCCTGTACAAATCTCCCTGTCAAACTGGAGGTGCTGGTATTTAGCCAGGCTCAGGTGAAATCAGTAAATCCAATCATTTCCCAGCCTGTCCCTGCCTCAAAGGCAGCTGGAAGCAGTGGCTGAGCCTGATTTGACTTTCCTTCTGCTGATCCAGAGCAGGAGCTTTGCCACTCCAGCAGCTTTCCCTGACAGTTCATTGATTATCAAGCTGGAAGGGACAACAGTCATAAATTCATTTGATCTTGTTTATAGTATTCGTCTGTCAGACTTCCCTGAATCGATTCCCATTTAAATCAGAGTATTTCTCACAGGGGAAAAAATAAATAAATAAATGAAATCTATGCATGGCAGAAAGCTTTCCTCAAACCTGCCTGGCCTGAGCTCCAGTTCCTGGGGACTGGAATGGGTTCTTTGGTCACAGCATTGCAGGGAGCACACGGGGCTCCCACTGGGATGGGATCCCTTACTGAGATTGGTACAGACAAGGATTCAGTGGAAGAGAAGTGGAGCCAAAAATAAACCAGTGGAAGGGGAAAAGCAGCCCCAGAGTCACAGTGGGCTGGGATTTGGGGTTGCTGCCTTGAGTCAGTAATGCTGGGGGTTCCTGTTGCTCCAACACAGATAAGTTACTGTCTTCACTCCCACACTCAGAATAAAATGGGAATAATAGGGTTTTTTCCCAGTTTAGCAAGTATTGCAGGATATAACAGGCTGCCCAGAGAAGCTGTGGCTGCCCCCCATCCCTGCAAGTGTCCAAAGCCAGGCTGGACAGGGCTTGGAGCACCCTGGGCTAGTGGAAGGTGTCCCTGTCCATGGCAGGGGGTGGGATGAGACGGGTTGTAAGATCCCTTCCCACCCAAACCACTCCGTGATTCCATGACATTACTAGGGCAGGGCTGTCTCCTAAGGCAGGGGCAGCACTGCAGAGCTCAGCTCTTCAGTGAGGTCTCTGCTCTCCCCATATTTCAAGGAATGGTCCAGCAGACCCTCTGGAAGCAGCCCTGGGATGTGACCCCCACGAGCAATGCCTTCCCCTCCCCAGGGAGTTCAGCCAATTAACGGTGTGCCCATCGTGCTGCTGTAATTGCACCTTATAATGCTCTAAACAGCAACAACCAAAAAAAAAAAAAAAATAAATGGTAGCTGGGACTAGAGACTTGAAAATCCATTAAGGGATTTATTTTTTATTCTTTTATTTTACCCAATACCTTGGGGGGTTGAAAGCTCATCTGCATGTTACTGCTCCAAATGGAAAACCAGAATAAATGCATATTTGAAGCAATAAAAGCCCTTTCGTACTAAATCTGAGTACAAATTAACAATTACTAGTGCTGTCTAATGCCTTTCTGCCTCAACACGTTCATTTAACAGCCCTTCTTTTATCTTCAATGCTCCAGTTCATTTTTTTTCCCTCCAAGATTCTTATTGTGAGCTTGGGAAGGGGAGGGTTGTTTTGTTTTGGGGTGGGTATTTTTTTCCCCCCCTTTCTTTCTAATTTAGCAGCAGGAGGAAATGATTTTATTTGCTCTTCAGGCAAGAAAAAAAAAGAAAGAGAAGGGAAGGAAGGGAGGCACTGCTCTGGCTGCTGGCACAGAGCTCTCTCCACGGGCTGGGTGGGGGATGCTGCACCCTCACCATCACCTCTGCTGCAGGTGCTGGGACAGCACCCTCCTGAGCGTGATTTTGGGAGGCAGGGCATGTGGGTGGGCACCACATCCTCCTCACCCTGCAGGTGAGCTGCTGCCAGGGCAGGGGGGCCCTGCCCACCTTGGGCATCCTCCCACGAGAAGTGGAGCTCCCACTCTCTCGTGAAAGGTGCACCTGCTCACGGAAGAGAGTTGGAATGAGATGACCTTTAAGGTCCCTTCCGACCCAAACCAGTCTGGGATTCCATGAGAAAGCCAACCCTGACCCTGAGCATCCCCCCACCAGCTGCCCCCCAGCACAGACACACGAGGGAAAGAAGGTGCCCAGGTAAATCTGTTCCCTTGCCCGAGGGCTGGGGCTCTCAAAGGATCCTCGGATGCGAAAGCACCAATGAATTAGCCGTGGAGTGAACCGAGGGCAGGGAAACAGAAGGTTCCCCCCAGCCCTGCTCGAGTGCTGCGGTGTTCCCTCTTCACAGCCCATTAGGTTTATGGGGGCACAGCTGCTCCCAGGGGCTGCCTCTGTTACTGCTCTGCAAACAAGCGCCAGAGAGGGGGGGCTGAGCCAGGGCAAAGCTCTCCGAGCGCACAGAGGGCTTCTCTGCCATTGCCAGCTGCCCCCTCAACAGATTATGCCTCTCTGCAGGTCTTGGATCAGGCTGTTGGTCTAGTGGAAGGTGTCCCTGCCTTTGGAGGGGGGTTGCATTGCAGGAGCTTTAAGGTCCCTTCCAACCCAAACCATTTTGTGACACAGAGTGCTGTGACATGAACCTCATCCTGCCCTGGGGCACAGCAAGGAACTGCTTCCATCCCATCCCTCTATGGGAGCCTCCTCCTCGGGCTTAAGGGAAGAGGGATCCTGAAGAAAGCCTCAAGTTCTGAACACTTTCCCATGCCTCAAACTTTTGGAGAAGGGCATGAAACATCTCTTTTTAAAAAAGAAACCTATCTGCATATTTTGCATAACTTAAGCAGGAGACTCTGTGTGTTTTTGCTCTCCCCAGAGAGCTGTATCCAGCTCTGCTTTGATCCCGTTCCTCCCAGCAGCCAGAAACCCACCAGGGACATGGCATTTGGAGGAGCTGGGAACACCACAGGCATTTACCCCTCTCCTTGGGATCCCCTGGCACCCCCCTGTGCCCCTCCATCTCAGGATCACAGAATGGTTTGGGTTGGGAGGGGCCTCTGGAGATGGGCCAGTCTGACCCCCCTGCCCAGGAAGGGTCACCTGGAGCAGGTGACACAAGAACTCAGCCAGGTTTGGAATGTCCCCAGAGAGGGAGATTCCTCACCCTCCTTGGGCAGCTGTTCCAGGGCTCTGTGTTCCTCCTGGCCCAGGGCTGGGATGGGGACAGCGAGGTGCTCACCTCCTGCTGCAGCACCCTTTGGGGTCTCACACAGACACAGAAGGGCCTCAGGGGTCCCTCTCCCAGGGAGTCCTGTTGGCTTTTTTGGCCTCTTTGCAGACCCAGCTCCCATTTGCTGCCTTCCCTCTCTCAGCAGGGAGCTCCGTGTGCTCTGAGACCAGATCACACTTGGCAATTCAACTCGTTGCAATCAGCAGCAGCAGCACCAGGGGCACAGGAGAAAGCCAAGAATGTCCCCTCAGTTAATAAGATAACAATTTAACATGTGCTGGGCTTCCATTCCCTCTGCCTCCCCTCAAAGAGACCAGCAGACATTTGGAGTTGCCTCTAAGTAATTTAGTAGAAAGGCTGCTGTGATTCCAATCCCCCATCCACCCTGTTACCATCCAGCAATGCTTCTTGTCACCAGCCAACGGCGTTTCAAGTATTTACAGCCCTGTCTTTTCCCTGGGGAAGGATCAGAATAAATCATTGGAGCCGGCAATAAATCAAAAATTAATCTCCCAAAAGCACGAGGCCTGTCCGAGCCCTCAAATAACAAGCAGCAGAATTTATCAAGGAAATTGGTCCTGGTGTCTGCATGGCAGAGCCAGGGGGATATGGATGGGCTGGGAGCTCAGCCCCAGGGGGAAACAGCTGGGGTGGGGCTCTGGGGGCATTGAATGCCCCCTTCCCTTGGCACACACACAGGGTTGTTCCCCCACTGGCACCTGGGACAGGAGCTCCTGCTCCTGGGCATCCCTGAGGTGCTGCTCCAGCATCACAGGCATTCCCACCTCTGGAGCAGGGAGTGCTGCTGCTCAGTGGAGCCCCAAGGAATAAAAAATCAGGGGTTTTTAGGCAGCCCTGGGCCTGCTCAGCTCTCCCAGGGATGGCACACGTGGAGCTCACAGGGACCAGCACTGAGAGGGGCACGAGGAGGGGAGTTATGAGGTCCTATATCTTGTTAACAACCAATTTAAAGTCATTTTTAATAGGACATTATACTTTTAACTCTCCATTGCACTACATAGATACAGGTGTTTCCTACAAAGGTGGGCACCTCCCACCTCCAAAGCCACCCTGGGGCTCCAGGAGGGCTCAGCTCCCAGCCCACAGGTAGGGAACAGCTCCCAGAGCCCAGGGCTCAAGTGGTTCCTGGAAAAGTGACTGTTCTGATTTTTCCAGGAAAAGCCAGAAAAGAACTGCTCTGACTGCACAGAGGAACAGCACAGGAGCCCTCAGGGCAAGAGCAATCACAGTCATTTAGGTTGGAAATGACCTCCAAGGCCAGGGAGTCCCCCCTGTGCCCGATGCCCACCTTGCCACCCAGCACGGAGTGTGAGACGGAACCAAAGAGTTTTGATGAAATTCTCTTACAGTCTCTGCAGGATTTCTTCTCCATAGGAGGAAGCCCATAGAGAGGAGATGCTGCCCAGGACCAGCTCCAAAACCCCACACAGAGCTCCCAGCACCCTCATTCCTCCATCCCAAGGCCCTGCCATCCCACTAATGATCAATCCCCAGCTCAGTCGATCGCCAAACTTTAAAAAGCTGATTTATCTGAATACCAAAATAGCTCTTCCC
Source organism: Margarornis squamiger (assembly GCA_035222235.1). Classification (NCBI taxonomy): domain Eukaryota; kingdom Metazoa; phylum Chordata; class Aves; order Passeriformes; family Furnariidae; genus Margarornis; species Margarornis squamiger. The sequence continues at coordinate 3,432,188 of JAWWTY010000071.1, forward strand.
CCCCACTCCAAGCCATTATATCACTTTTCCTGCAGCAGGCAAAAAAATTTCCTTTTGATCTTCTTGGGGGGGGG
>JAWWTY010000071.1:3432361-3492206 GCA_035222235.1 Margarornis squamiger
TCTTCGCCCCCCCCCCCCGCTTCCAACAAATTAAGACTAAATTCATCTGTAGTAATTGCTCCCCACAGAGTTCCTAGGGCACCTCCTCGTTCTGCTCCAGCTCAGGATGGAGTTGTTTAGTCAATCTCATAAAAGACAGATGAAGAGATTAGAGGAATTTATTGAGATGACCCCAACTATGCACACATAGTGCAAATATTTACCTGGGGGTCGTTGCTGGAGTCCCCTGAAGCACAAGGGGACAGCTCTGACACCTCTCTCTCCAACTTGCCTCTTATTAAAGCTCCTCACCACGTCTGGAGCCCCTGGATTTTTTGTGCTGTTGTTAATACACGTATGCAAACATTGGTTTTTAAGAACCATGATTTATAAAGTGTCAGAGCTCAAAGGCTGCCTAACTTAGGCAGCAAATTAACTTGGGAAGTGCCAGGGTGCATTAGTCTGAGTGACAAGCAAACAGCCTGAACGGGGTCAGCGAATTTGTGAGGTGCCTCAGCATTCCCCTTAATGGAATCAGAGAGAGCTCTAACAATAAATTAATCTCTGTCAATAACACCCATAATGGGGTTGCCCTGATAGACAGGTTCCTGGGAGGAAGCTCCTGCCCCTCCTGCACAGCACCACTGGCAGCAACATGCACGTGGGTGCAACAGAGTCCTTGGTCACCCCTTGGGGACACCAGGGACTGGGGGGCTGCTCTCAGGACACCCTTCTGCTGGACAGGTCCCTGGAGCTCAGGGAAGGGCCAGGAGACTGGGCTCTGCCTGCTGGAGAAGGGATCTCTTCAAGGTCTGAGCACAGGGCTCAGCATCACAATTTTTGTTGCCTTTTGTCCCTAAGAATTGCACTTCCCTCTTCGTCCCCTCTTCCCTTAAGTGTGAGGGGACACTTAAACCACCCCTCTTATTCCTCCAGGTACACCCAGCAATAAAGCCCCAGCTCAGCTCCACGGATGCAAGTTCAAAAATGGGGATGAATAGAGTAGAATCAAGTCACAGAATGATTTAGGTCAGAAAAACCCCTCAGGATCATCAAATCCACCCTGTGCCTGATGCCCACCTTGTCACCCAGCCCAGAGCACTGAGTGCCACCTCCAGGGCTGGGCACTCCAAACCTCCCTGGGCAGCCCCTTCCAAGGCCTGACCACCCTTTCCAGGAAGAAATTCCTCCTGATATCCCACCTGAACCTGCCCTGGCCCAGCTTGAGGCCATTCCCTCTTATCCCATCAAACTATCCTAAGTTAGAAGAGACCCACAAGGATCATCAAGTCCAACTCTTGGCCCTGCGTGGGACATCCCAAGATTCATGGCTCCTTCCTGAGCAATTCATACAATCCCAAAACACGCTGTTTTAAGCAGTAAAACCAAGGAAAAACTTTGGGCACGTCCCTGTGTCCCCAAAAACTGCTGCTGGAGGACAAAGACATCCTAACTCTTCTTTGCTCCTTCAGTGCTAAACAGCAAGACAGCAAAGTTTTTATTTATAAAGTTATTCTGAGGTTTTAACAGGTTTTTTACAAAATTTGCCAACTGTATACACACGTGGGTGTGTGTTGACTTGAGAGTTTTGCTTGACAGGAGTTACACAGACGAGAGATTCCTCCCTTCCAAAGCAGTGTCTCCTTCCTTCTCTTCACCCCCCTTTCTCTGTGTGCCCCCCCCGTGCCCAGCCATCAATCACACTGCGGCAGCACATCCAGCCACCCAGTAATTATCTACCCAGGAGCCTTTATGGCTGCAGCTCTCCAGCCACATTGCTGTTTCTCTTCCCCCACACAGCCACAAACACCAATCTGCTCACTCGAATTGCTCCTCCAGGTCATAAAACCATAGAATGGTTTGGGTTGGGAGAGACATTAAAGACCACCCAGTGCCACCCCCTGCCATGGGCAGGGACATCTTCCACTCGCCCAGGCTGTTCCAAGCCCCTTCCAGCCTGGTTTTGGACACTCACAGGGATGGAGCAGCCACAGCTCCTCTGGACAACCAGCTCAGGGTCTCCCCCAGCAGCAGCAGGGAGTTTTTCCTGGTCCCTCTGGGCACTACAAACCACCAGGATCCTACAACTGCAAGGAGCATTCCGAGCCAAATCTGTTTGCAGTGGTTTGAGAAGAAAAATGCCTCCTCACCCCCCAGCCAGCTGCTCTGCTGAGCAAGCTCCAGCAAGGACACAGCTCCACACACAGACAAATTAACTGGTTTGCACCAATTCCTCACTAAAATCAGCCCAGCTCCTCACCCAGTGCCTCACAGAGCCTGCCAGCTACACAGGATTTATGGATTACTTCTGATTTACACATGTTGGCTTTTATTCTCACCACATCCCTGGTTTATGTGACATTTCTTCCACTCCTATTTGTCTCCTCCTTACAGATGGACGTGCCAGAGGAGGGAGGATTGGACTTCAGAGCTGGTGCAGAAGAAACATCTCAATACAGAGTCTTGAGCTGCAGCAGCTCTGCCAATGCCTTCGCCAAACTTCCTCCTCAAAGCAGCAGGAAGTTGTTTACAGTTCTACAAAGAGGCTCTTTATTTACCACAATTACTACCAAGAATGTATAGAAAGAAACAAATTATGGAAAAATTGCTAGACAGCCTTTTCCTGCCAAAACAAAGGCTGCTCTTGGCTCAGGCTTTGGTTGGCTGGTACCATGCAGAGTGATTTGCTGCTTCCCTGGAGGGAAAGGAAAATTCTGGCCCTGTTGTCACTCAGATTTACTGGGATGGGGTTTTGTGGTCACCAGAGGAGGGGATGAGGCAGAGGGACACTGCCACTGGACATGGGGACAGAGAGGGGAGGACAGAGCATCCTCCCTCAGAGCATCTGAGGAGCTAAAACTGGTGCCTGGCTGACACGCTGGAAGGAACCCGGGGCTGCCACACAATTGCTCTTCCAAACACTGGGATGTTCATCCTGCAGCAATTTTCCATGATTCCCCTGACTGTACCTGGCAGCCCCATGGCAGGAGCAGCCCTGGCAGCTCCTTCCCCCCACCTTGGTGCTGCTCTCCAGCTTTCTGATGATTTCAGTGACTTTCCACAGGAGATCCCAGGTCAGGAAAGATGAATCCAGGATCAGCTTGGCTTCACCAGAGCCAAGGAGGAGTTTGGCCACTGGATACATGGACCAAAAGCACCTCCAGCTCCTCAGGGATCAAAAGGATGGAGAGCTGGGAAAGCATCTCCCTCTCTGCAGGCACAGACATCTAGTGGAAGGGCTGTGCCCAGAACTCAGTTTTTTCCTCTGGCTCTGGCTGGATTCAATTTTAAATTGCTTTGCTTCCTTTGAAATCTCACTGGGAACTTTCCCATAAGGCTCATCTAAACTTTTCTCTCTTGATTTTCAACTCAATGAAATTTTTCATGGAATTTGCCCTCCTTGGGAGAAAGCTGAAGCCTGGTTTTCATTAGAACAACAAACAAAACAATAAAAGCTTGAATTTCCAGATGAAATGTTTCATTGTTCAGGTGTCAATCAGCTTCTGGCTTTGTCTTTTCAGGCTGGTGATTAAAACAAGCCCCAAACCTCGAGAATTTTGCCCTTTCAACCTGTCCAGGTCCTTCTCTGGAATTCACTTTGCTCTGCTCTCCTTGTGGGGTGGTGTAGAAATCCTGTCCTGCACCTCAGCCTTCCCTCCTGCTCCTTAGATCATCCCTGAGACCATGGCACATGGCTCTTCCCTTCCCCTTGCATCCGTTATTGATGTGTGGCCCCGCTGGGCTCCTGCAGGGTGTGCAACCAGCTCCAGGGCTCCCTTTTTGGGAGGTGAGGGAGCCCCAACCACCTCCAGCGGTGCTGCCAAGTCATCTGTTCTTCTGGTTCTTAATCGGGAAGCCGTGCTCCCCCCCTTGCTCAGGGAAAGGCACCTGGAGGAGTGTGCTGAGAGCCAGGGAAGGAAGGCAGGGCACAGATGTGCTCCTGTCTCCAACACGCCCCGTTCTGCTCCGGACACTGCAAACCAGGCAGCAGCTCAGGCAGTGTAAATAACCCCCTCCAGCTGAGGTTTTAAACTCACTCTGAGAATTCCCCTCTGTCTGCTCCCTGCCTGTGAGCCAGGGATGAGGCACATCCGTGGGATGGAGAGGACACATCCTGACCCTGCAGCAGCCAAAATAAGGCCCCCAAGGGGCTTGTGACAGTGGTGATGCAGGGCTGGCCAGGTGGCTTGTGCAGGGAGGTGATTTAGAAGGACTTCCAGGCTTTGGTCCAGCATTTAAAGTGCAGATCAGCAGGAATTTCAGCATCCAGCTCCCTGTTGTCCTTGTGCCCTTGCTTTCAACATGTGGGCAGCAGAGCTCCTGCACCCCAGGTCGGGCAGGAAAGAGGGAGAACAGGCTGCCCCAAAAAGCCCAGCTCTTGCCATCACCATCCTGGCAGGCTCAGCATGGGACACTGCAGTGCTCAGGAAGGGGAGAACCAACTGGGGCTGCTTCTGGATGGACCCCCCAAAACAATCAGCCCAAACGAGCCCCACACACCCCTCCAGCTCACTGAGGGTTAATCCAGCCTGATCCCACAGAGACCATTTGGGATGGTCCTGCCCACACTCCCCCAGGCAACAGGATCCGACAGTAGGACATAATGGAAGAAAATAACACAGCAAAGCCTGGGGGGATGTGGTGATGGGAGTTTTCTCCTCCTAACTACCTCTTCTGGCCCCAGCAGCCAGGCAGACAATTGGGGTTCCACAGTTAGAGAAATAATTGGGATTAGGACCAATTAGCACAGAGCAACCCTCACATCTCGGTCCCTCGGTGTTGGTGGCAGCCCCAGGTGAGCTGATTCATTTGGGCAGCAGGGAAAGGGATCAGCCCTTTGGTTTAGTCCCTGCTCCATGATTTACACAGTGGCACTTCCCAGTGTGCTTGGAGCCTGATTGCACAGGGTTCTTTACTGACAAGGGAAAATGTCTTGCATGGTGAGCCAATGGCAGGGGGAAACCTAAAAGGAGTTTGTGGGCCCACAAAGAAGAGGGAGAGGGACTTTTTCCACGGGTCTGGAAGGACAGGAAAAGGGGAATGGCTGCACACTGCCAGAGAGCAGGGTTGGGTGGGATATTGGGAAGGAATTCCTCCCTGGGAGGGTGGGGCAGGCCCTGGCACAGGGTGCCCAGAGAAGCTGTGGCTGCCCCATTCCTGGAAGTGTCCAAGGCCAGGTTGGAAGGGGCTTGGAGCACCCTGGGCTAGTGGAAGGTGTCCCTGCCCATGACAGGGGGTGGAACTGGATGATCTTTAATGTCCCTTCCAATTCAAACCATTGGGATTCTGGGACTCCTTCAGTAGCACCAGGCAGGGCTTAACCCAGAGCAAACCACTGAGGGTTTCATTTCCCAGCCTGGGGTGAAGCAGCAGCACCCACAGGCACAGCTGGCATGGAGGAGAGCTGTGCTCAGCCCTCAGGGGAGCTGCTGATTTACTCCAGGGAGGGACTAACCCAGCTCCTGCTGCTGCTAAATCACCCAGGGTCTCCCTGCATGGCATTAATTCCTCCCCCAGCCAGGTGTGGGGAGCTGCAGAGCACACAGGTCTGGGAGAGGGACCAGGGGAGCTGTAATTACTGTTCATGCAGGAGAGGACACTTTATTCCCACGTCAAAGTGCTGAGCAAGTTGTACAGAATGTACATACATAACTAACAGCTCATTATTTATAATAACCAGTGCTTTCTATAGCCACCCAATACACAAAATGATCTCTGAGGCAGTGATGAGGATTAAGAGCAAGTTCTTGCACTGAATCAGGCAGAAAACCCTGTTAGAAACTGTTCCTAAACACACCTCCCTGATCCAGGCTGATCCAACTGTGGAAACATCCACACTGAATCTTTTGCTGCTTTTCCTGGTTTTAAGGTATCAATCACCAAGTAACCACCCCAGATCTCCCAAGATCCATCTACAGGTGTCAACACCCAAATCCATACCTGGGCAGCACCCAGACCTGAGCTTTGAGCTTGTACCTAATGGGATTTATAAGGTACATGAAGTTTACAGACTCTCACGTGCAGAGAGCTCACTTATATATCATCCCTGGCCACAGTGGGAGGGTTGGAACTCTGATCTTCCAACCCAAACCAAATTCTGGGGTTATATTGCCCCCAAACACGTTCAGGGGCTGCAGAATCACCTGGGACCTACACACAGGGGTAACCCCCCCCTCCACACACATCACTCACACCTATTCCCACAGGCAACTTCTGTGCCCAAAATTAAAATGACATCTAATATTTAGCACTCATAGCATGGTGTATTCATTTGCTGTATGCACAAACATGAACTAATTAGCAGATTTAATTAGTGTGATGCTGCAAAGTGAAGAAAAATGAAGGAGAGACATAGAAGAGGCAGAGCAGAGGGGGAGGGATAGGGAAGAAAAAGGGAATACAAAAGACCAAGACTTGAGAAAGACACATAAATAAAAGGTCTGTATAAAAATAGAAGCCAACTCGTTCTCCTTTATTTATGCTCAGCATGGCTCTGTGTACCAACAGCTAAAGGAAGGATTCCCACCTGGAGCCCCCAGGGAACAGACACTGCCAGGAAGGAATGACAGACAAGTCCTTCCTCTCCCTCCTTCCCTGTCAAAGTGCATGTCCCCAGGATCATCTCTCCACCTCCAGCCTCTGACCCCCACACCTCAGCCCCTGTGCTTCTGGCAGAACAGCCTGGCTGGAAACAGGCTGGAGGCATCAGAGAGTCATGGAATGGTCTGGGTTGGAAGGGACCTTAAAGCTCACCCAGTGCCACCCCCTGCCATGGGCAGGGACACCTTCCACCAGCCCAGGGTGCTCCAAATCACTTCCAGCCTGGCCTTGGGCACTTCCAGGGATCCAGAGGCAGCCACAGCTTCTCTGCCCAACCTGTGCCAGGGCCTGCCCACCCTCCCAGGCAGGAATTCCTTCCCAGTGTCCCACCCAACCCTGCTCTCTGGCACTGGGAACCCATTCCCTCTTGTCATTAGTCTCTCTCCATTTTTCTTGGAGGTTCCCTTCATATACTGAACAGCCACTATTAGGTCATCCCAAATCCTTCTCTTTTCCAACTGACCTGCACATGCAGGAGATTTGGAAAGCAGAAAGGAGGTAAAAATATTGCAAGGAAATCTGATGAGACACAGCCCAGGAGCCCCAGCACCACCTCTCTCAGCATCCCAGGTTTGAAACCACTTAAGCCACGCTGCAGGCACCAAATCCTGGCCACTCGGTAGGAATGTGTATCAGGTACATTGAATGTGCATCAAAACCCACATACAAAGCCCAAAACTTGGACGTGCTCACACCCCACACCCCCCCTACATTCGAAGTTTAGTCACAAAGCGCTCGGGGTCCCTCCTCCTCCTCAATCCCCTTCTCCCTGGGAAAGCAAAGCATGCTGAGGAGAACAGCAGCACTCAAAAATCTTCCTTCTCTCCCCCAGGGAGAAGCCATTTACTTTTCCAAGCAACAACCGAGCTCGGGTTTTCATCCTCCCCACCGCTCATCCAGAAGATGAAAGGAAAGAGTCGCAGGATTCCTCTCTGCCTCCCGGTCTGTGTTGGCCTATACCACACACTGCGGCTGAGAAGGCATTAAGGCTCTCAAGTAGAGAATTTCTCAAGGCAATATTGACTAAAAGGTTTCCTTAAATGTCCCCTGATCGGCAGCATTTGATGGGTTTCAAGGCAGTGGTGAGCCGCGGCCGCATTGCGAGCGCCTGGGGCGGGCGGCTCGCAGACAGCGCTTTAATGACAAGCTCCTCTCCCCTCCCGCCCCGCAGCACAAGGGCATTTCCAAACTACGAGCCGGTCCCTGCGTGTCTGAACAGGGCACAGCAGGAAAAATGAGGCCGCGGGGGTACTTGGAGCTGCCACGGGCTGGGCAGTGCCAGGATGCTCTGGCTGCTGGCCCTGGCAGAGCCCAGGGGTCACTCCCTCCCTGCCTGTATCCCAGTTTTTAGGCTGAGCTGAAACTAATATGATGAGTTGCATCTAAATCCAGCTCAGTTTGGATGGAAGAGATGAAGGGATGGAGCCCAGGGCAGAGCAGAAGGCTGGGGCAGAGGTGAGGAGCTGAGCTCCCCTCTCCCTTTCCCTGCTCCCTCAGCAGCACTGGGACCGTGCCCATCTCCCTTCTCAGGCAGCAAACCCACGGCTGCAGCTGCAGGGTTTAGGAAAGCTGAATTTTCCTAAAATAGATCTATATCCCCTGATATTCCAGCATTGGCTCCTGCTGTCAGGGCATAAAGCTGCGTGTTGTCATTCCCACTCCTCTAAACCTGATGTTGATGTGGTTTAAATGTTATCTATCCTGTGCAGGAAAAGAGCCTCCTCCTGGAACAATAACAACAACTTGCACACATCCCTCCCAGCCCCCATTTCCAGTAAATCTTTAATTAAAATGCCTGCTGGTGCCCAGCCCCATTGATTAGCTGAGGGGCTGCTGATGGAGGCAGAGGAGCCCAGCGACAGTCAGACCTCCCTCCCAAAGAATTGCATCCCAATTGCATTCCATGGCTTTTTGTTATTGCTGGATGCTGAGGACCTGGGCTACAGCTCTAAGATCCCCTTGAATTCCCAGACCCAAATTACAGTGAATTTTCATGGGAAGAAAATCAATTTACTGTGGATATGTAGAGATTGAGCTATAAAACCAGGCAGAATAATGACATCACCCTGAAGAGAGACCCAAGAGGTCCAGCCCCCAGAAGGATGAACACAAGTGCCAGAGGCACTGAGCACAAAGTCCCTGGAGACCACTGACAAAACTCACCCAGTGTGCCCTGACTTCCAAAATACAGGAGCACAAAGTCCCTCAGAGACAGCAAAGCTGAGCTGTGAAGCTCCAGTATCACAGCCAGAAAAAGACAAACAAAAATAAGGAGAAATAATGATGTTTAAATTCTTCCTTAATAAGGGGGTGTTCCTGATATTCCTGGGGGCTGATCCCCATCCCCCTGGGCAGGAGATGAGCCAGGAGCTCTCCCCTGGCTGCTGCACTGGAAAGGCAATCGGCTGCTGGAGGGGTTATGGCATCAGTAAGGCTGGGAAAAGACCTCCAAGTCCAACCTTTGACCAAACACCACCATGCCCACTAAACCAAGCAATAAATGCCATATTTACTGGGGGTTTTGGACACATCCCAGGATGGTGACTCCACCACTTCCCTGGGCAGAATGGTGCAATGCTTAACCACTCTTCCAGTGAAGAAATTTTCCCTAATACCCAGCCTGAACCCACTTCCCCATATTGCTTGGCAAGACACAGCACATCCGGCATTATTCTGGCTAAACCCTGCTCTGAGAGCACCTGAGCACAGCCACACTCCCCTTTCCCTCAGCAGTAGTTGTCTCCTTGCCCTACTAAAGACTCCCCTATTTCACCAGCTTGGAGATGCCCAAGACTTGCAGTCCCTGGTGGGAATGGAGCTGAACGAGGCAGGAGGGGCAGAGAGGCAGCCTGAGAGCTGTGCCCTAATTGAGAGGGGCTAAAAGGGTGAGTGCTGAGAGGCAGCAGCAGTGACTTCTCTCACTAATGGCTTTTAGCTGGCAGAGCTGAGCTGTCCCAGTGATGCTCTGCCACGGCAGGAGCAGCACTTCCATACAAAGGCCTTTGTCACCCGAGCACAGGCTCCACAAAGTCCCTCCACGTGGCAGCAACCAGAGCTCTCCGTGCCTCAGGATGACACCACCTTCCCAAATCCCACTTTGACTCATTTTATCAGCCCCTGTGGTCTGCCTGAGTTTGCTGGGGCTGATGAGCACAGACACCTCCCCAGGGGAATCCCAAGGAGCGTGGGAGATAAGCAGGGCCCTGAGTACACTGAGATAACACAGGTCTGTGTGTCCCTGCTCCCACCCTGCCCAGGCAGCACAGCTGTTTGGAACATCGACGTGCTCACCAGAACATGGAGAGTCATATTGATCCTGACAGATGAACACGAGATTCCGTGAGAGAAGCACTGTCAGTCAGAGGTGCTTTCTTCTCCACAAATTCCAGGAGACAGGGTAGTGTGTCTGTAAAACCCCTCTAAACTCCCTCAGAGGCACCAGGGGCAGACCTTGAGCTACATGGGGGGCAAATGGCCCTTCCTGGGGCCCCCAAGACCAACTGCACAAGGAAAGAGCAACTGGATTTTACACACTGAACACGGTGGGCTGGCTGGCACCCTCGAAAGCCAAAGACCCATGGGGCACCCCTGTTTGTGCCCAGCATTGCTGCACCAAGCCCCCTGTGCTGGATGAAACTCTCCAGAAAGGGGGACACACGTGCCCTGTGCCAATTCCTTTGTGCTGGAGGGAGATGTGGAGCTTGACTGATCCACAGCTTGATCTGCTGCAGCAAATCCTAAACCCATGGACCACAAGATGAATCTGAGGCTGCAGAGCTCTGTGGCTGTAGTTAATGTTGTTCCCTGCCCATGTGCAGGAGCAGCTCCCACGAAGCCATAGAAATGACAAATGACACCCCCGCCTGCAATTATGGTCACAGCACACAGGATGTATTTTTGACCTGGCAAGCCCCCTTTGAAGGCAGAAAAATCCTTCTCTTGGTTTCCCTGCACCCCATCTGATGACACCACACACACATCAGGGTGGCTAATTGCCTGGAGTATTCCAAGGGGTGCTGCTCGGCCCATCATAAAAGGAAAATTACGGATAAACACTATCTTGCCTCATCATATAAATAATTGGTGGGATTATGAATGCATGAGCCAGCACAATTAGGACCTGAAGGTTGTGCCATATGTCACAGCAAAGCTAATTTCTCCTGGATTTGCAACAAGGCTGATTACTCAATGTCACAAGCTGAGTTCGAAGCGGGTTCTGGCTTGATGTAAATCAGTGTAACTCTGTTAGGGAATGGGGCAGCTCTGATTTATGTCAGGTGATGAACTAGTCCATAATGTCCATATGGGTCTATAATTACCCATATGGACACAGATCTGCACAAAACCACTCCTGTGCCTGCTACACTTATGATTCAAGATAATAAAAAAGCCTAATGATGTGTTACATGCCCATCAAAAGTCCCAGGTTAGTAGGAGAGGAAAATTTTCCAATTGCTACAGGTCCTAAATAGGCAAAATAATGTCCATTTCGTTTGGTAGGTTGGTTGAAGCTGAATTAGGCAGAGGAATTAACTTAATAAATACAACACTTCACACTGGAAGTGTCACATACTGATGGAAACTGGGTTTAGGGTTAGAGCAGGTGCTGCAAAGCGTGACTTTACCACGTGAGAAACACTTGGCAGAGCAAGAGATCCGAATCCAGACCTCCCAAAAGCCACATCAGTGCCTGGACCAGCTTCCCCCAGTGCTGCCAACCCTTCATCTCCGGAGCTGGGAGGGAGTCAGGGATGACTCAGCCTCCTCCATCCTCCAGCAGGCACAGGATGTTGTGCCTACCTGTGTGTTCCCAGCCTCCTCAGAGGCAATCCTGGGGAGTGCAGGACGCTGAGAGCGAGCAAACACACGGATTGAAGTGTGAACCCCCAGAAATCCCGGGGTCAGACTATAAGGAGTAGGTTCCATATGGGTTTACAGCTAAATCTAAGCACAGAGAGCAAGATGGGGACAGGGCCCTTGTGCAGCTCAGGGATCCCACCAACACCCAGCTGAGATGCTCCTCTTCCTGCTGCTCACAGGGCTTGGCAAGACACTGGGATCTGGTTATCCCTCCCAGCCCTCAGGGAGCAGAACATCATCATCACTGACACGTTTGGACAGCAGGAATTTGAACCTCAAGCCCAAGAAGCACTTGCTTTGGCCCCAGGGCAGCCTGAGGCAGCTCTCCCCAGGCACTGGCTGCCCAGTGACCTGGAGCTCAGCCTGTCCCTGGCTCTGAGCCCTGCAAGGAACTCTCACCCCGAGGCTTTATGGAAATCCACAGCAGGGACTCTGCTCCTCACAGGGATTGGATCCTGGCTCCTGGATTCTGGAGCAGGACACTTGCCAGATTGCATCTCAGCCCCAAAATGGATGTCTGGGCCATTCCTGAGGCTCGATCTGCCCACAGGACCAAGCCTGTTAAAACACCACGAGCCCACCCACTGTTCTGGCAGCCTTTCCATGCACTCAGCCCCTCTGACATCCCCACAGTGGGCTCTGTCCAACATCCTTCTCCAGCCCCTCTGGGTCCTGGGGGAGCATCTGTGCTGCCCCCAGCTCTGGCAGGTGGAGGTGATGTGCAGGCAGGTGCCTGTCACAGCTCATTTATCCCTTCTTGTCCTGACCTCCTCCATGGCTCCCGGGCTGTGCCGTAGGAACAGGGCTCTTTTCCTGCCTCTCCCGGAGCCATGTGAGCCACCAACAGGACTGGAGAGCTGCTTTTATTCAGAACAGGGTAGCAGAGCTAATAAGCACCAGCAAAGCAAGCATTAATCAGGTACTATAAATATCAGTGTCCCTCTCAGAAGCAGCGAGGGGGGCTCAGCTCCCCGTTCTGTGCCTTCCAGCAAACCTCAGGCTTTGAACGTCCCCAGAAATCCCCTCTGATCACTTATGGGCTCCCATTATCCACAGCACTAGCTCTTTTAATTTGACATTTTCCTCCAGCTTTCCCAACCTGATTCCAACCGCAGCCACCGAAAGAGAGAATTTACATTTCCAATTCATAGGCAATACAGTCCATTAGGTTTAACAAGTGAATGAACTTCACATGTAACCTACAGCAAAGCAGCAGCTCTGTGGCTATTCATTTTAACTGATTACCTCGTTTGCTATATCTGGGAGCCCCTGGCGTGGCCATGGCAACTGGTTTTGCTTAAATGCAGCTGAACAGTGAAGTTAATTTTAGATTAGGTGAGGAGGAAGCTGGTGCACCAAGGGAAGCTCAGTGTTAGATTTCTCTTCTCAGCTTCTCTAATGGAAACGGTTCTGCCTGCTGGGTCCTTCCCGGTGCTCGCACATCCCACTGGGGATGGTGCCAGGCTTCAGGCATCCCTGCACCACAGCAGCCACCCAAGCTGCATTATTAGTACAGTCATAGCATGCTTTGCCTTGGAAGGGACTTTCAAGATCTCCTTCCAACCCCAGATCATCGAGTTCCAACTGATCTACCAAGTTCATCTATCTCCCAGGAGAAGTCATCCATCATTCCCTCACTGCAAGGGAGACATTGAGGGGCTGGAGCATGTCCAGAGAAGGAAAGGGAGCTGGGAAGGGGCTGGAGCAGCAGGAGGGGCTGAGGGAGCTGGGGGGGCTCAGCCTAGAGAAAAGGAGGCTCAGGGGGGACCTTCTGGCTCTGCAACTCCCTGACAAGAGGGAGGAGCTGGGATGGGGTCGGGCTCTGCTCCCAGGGAACAGGGACAGGAGGAGAGGGAACGGCCTCAGGCTGGGACAGGGGAGGGTCAAGTGGGACATCAGGAGGAATTTCCTCATGGAAAGAGCTGTCAGGCATTGGAAGGGGCTGCCCAGGGAGGTTTGGAGTCCCCAGCCCTGGAAGTGCCCAAGGCAGGACTGGATGTGGCACTCAGAGCTCTGGGCTGGGGGACAAGGTGGGGCATCAGGCACAGGGTGGACTGGGAGATCCTGGAGGGTTTTTTCAGCCTCAGTGACCCTGTGATAAACCCTCTAAGCCATGAGCTCTGCTCCTCATGCCAGCAGCACCCAGCACTGCTGCTGGGATCCCTCTCCTGCAGGCAGTGCTGCTCAGAGCTTCCCCACTCCCTCCGGATACGCTCCCTGCAGAAAGCAGATGGTTTGCTTTCTCACATCCCAGGAGGTCTCTAACCCAGGTGGGCTGACTTGCCCCCTCCCTGCCAGCACTGCACAGAACGAGATCATTTCCTCTTGGTGTATTAGAGAGGTGTCAAAAATGCCTTTAAAAACACATGCCTGGGGAAAGCCGTGTCCCAGCTCAGCACACCCACCTATATATAATCCTATATATCAGAGCATCATTTAGGTTGGAAAAGACCTTTAAGATAAAGTCCAACTGTTAATTTAAGGGAACATGCCCACCTTAGCCAGAAACCCCCATAAATAAGCTATAAGTGACCTTAAACATAATTAGTACTTTGGACCTAAGAGGTGGATTTTGGCTGTTTCTTCAAGAACAGGGAGTAAGGAGGTGGTAAATGGGCATTTTTTGAACCAAACCTACTCATTCCTTTCTCCAGGAACTCAGGAAGCAAGCAGTGCAAGGGAGTTCAGAGCCCAGTTTTCCAAGTCTTATTCCAGGCAAGGAGCTTCCTTTGCTCTGTTGGGTTTCCTGCCTCTCTGCTCAGTCCTGGGACCTGCTGCACACACACCTCTGCCCTGCCAGTTTGGGCTGCTCCTTTCATCATTTTTGGCTATTTTATCCCACATGAAGCTTCATCTTTTCCACATAACCTGAAGGAAGGGCAGGTGTTGCAGATACCAAACTTTTCAATCCCACCAAGCAGTAGGTTCTGAACTCACCCACCACCCAAACCACGTGGGATCCACAGCCTGGGTCACTGACAGAGGGCAAAATACCTCCCCTGCAGACCCACAGATGGGCAAACAGGTCACACAGATCCTCACCAGCCTGGTTATACAGCCACACATGCATACATATATATATAGTCCTATTTTACCATTTTGGTGGTATATCCACACACTGTGTGCAAACCAGCACTGACTATTAACACATAGATACATATGCTCACAGAAAAAAAGCAATATTGAAATAAAAACAAGACCAAAGCACGCCTTGCTTTGGCTCCAAACTGTTGCCTAGCACAAAAAATATATCTATCAACATTTAAAATCTCTACTTAATTCTAAAATATTGTATTTCAGGGCAGCAGCTCTCAGAGTTACTGCAGCCCTGAGCCCCTGCAAGGTCCATGCCATGGCTGGGGTGCCCAGCTCAGCCCAAGGGTGCTGGGAATGCTGGTTTGGTGCCATTCCCAGCTCCAGGGATGAACTGGCTCTCCCAGCTCAGACGAGCACATGGCACAGCCCCTTTTATTTCCTTCCTTGTGTTTTGCATGGACACCTCTGGCCGTGCAACCCAGGACTTCAGAAGGAGCAAACAGAACCAGGATCTCTCTAGAAATGCCAGCTAATGCCAAACAAAAAACCTGGGAGAAGTAAAGCATCTGCTGGCTCCAGCCTTTTCCAGGAGACAGCCAGAAAAAAATTTCTACAGAGAAACCTATTAAGATTGATTAAGCAACGTTGTTATTTGTAATTTTGCTTAATGCTATTAAGGCAAAGCCTTGACCATTTGTTCAAGAGAAGGACTGGCTGGGCACCAAGTTTTTGCATAATGAATTCAGAGGATTAATCCTATTAGTCTCTCTCCCTTCCCCCAGCCCTTTAGCTTCTCTGAAGATGGATCACAGATGCAAAAGCCCAACTAAACAGGCAAATATTGGCTGAGCTGCAGCCAACACCTCCCAAACCTCGGTGGGTGAGGTGGCAGTGACTCAGAGCACCGAGGAGGGTGATGGTGCTGTTATTTGGGAGCCTCTGGCAGCTGCACCACACAGAACAACAGGAGAGGGCTGAGGAGTGGGCACAGGGATGTCCTTGGCAGGTTCCAGGGTGGGAAGGGAGCTGCACCCCCTGACACAAGGGCTCAGCCCCCAACCATAGCCATGGCCCTGTGCCTGGGGGCTCAGCACCATCACAGAGGGACACCTGCAAGCCAGTGCTTTCCATGGAGGATCCCACTGTCCAGGAATCACCCCAACCCCAAAGACAGGCTTCCAGACACTTCCAAACACTAACAGCATGGATATGTGGGAGGAGAGCTGGAGACCACCCTTGCCCCATTGCCTTTCCCCCAGGCATCCAGGATGCCAGCAGAGAGCAGGGGGCACCAGCCCCAGCTTCCCCCATCCCTCCCCTTGGATGGAACCAGCTCCAGGAGACCTTTCTGCTCCCACCAAGCAGCCCAGAACTGTTGTTGTGGGACCACCAGAGAGCCCCTGAGCAGCGCCCCCCACCCAGAGACAGGCCCTGCTGTGTGTGGGGGGATATTTCACACCAACTCCCACCCCAGAGCCATCACAAGGGCTGAACTCATTCTCCGAGCCTCCCCTCCCTTATCTTTTAGTGTCATGTAGGGGAGGAAATGGCTCTTCCACACCCGGCTCCCTGGGCCTCCAGCTACATGGGAAGCATCACTAATGTGCTTTCCCGGGAGCTGGGAAGGACATCAGCTGCTTTCCTTTGGTGCAGCATGTCACCTATGACAACATTCCTGGAGCTTCACATCATTGCATGTGACAAACCTCTGCATTAGGAGCCATAAATATTTATATGGCACGAACACAGACAACAGAGCCCACCCCTCACACTGGGAGGGATTCCAGCGTGGAATATTATTTACAACTTCTCCAGCAACACTTGTGTGTCACCCCTTGGGCTTCTCCCTCCCCACTCCACGTTAATCCTTCCAGGAAAGGAGGAATATCCATCTCCAGGCACTGAGGGTGACATTTCTCAGCTAGAACTGAGCATACATCCTTCCCTTCTCCAACAAGGACATCCCACACACTCAGCCAGCCTCTCTGAGCAATAGGAGGGAGCTGAGGAACCCACGGCTGCCCAGCACAGACACACAAGAGAAACAGCTGCACCAAGGGCCACAAAACAGGCGGGGATTTGCCACCTATTTTTACCCCCAGGATGATGATCTGCTCTTTGCTTCACTGCCCTCAAGAGTCTCTCAAAGCCAGACCTGGTGACACCAACCACCTTCCCTTTTGGGGAGGATCCAGCAGGTTCAATCATTTCAGCAGTACCTGGTGGCTGCTGTGCCCTCCCACACCCAGCCAGTCACCACAACCTGGTCATTGCTGGGGAGAGCCCTTTGGGAGCTGCTTCTCCCCAAAAGTTCCTGCCCATGCCCAGGCAATGGCACTGCACCCCTCCCTTCCTCCATTCCCCAAAATGTTCCTTCTTTCCTTACCTTATCCCACACGACACCAGAGGCAGCCCAGGATCACCACCAGTCCGTCCTCAACCTCCTGCAAGCTCTGGGAGCAGGGTCACCACCACACCTCCTGTCCTTGATGCTCTGCAGGAGCAAGTCACTCCAAGTTCCTGGACGCAGCCACAGCCACCTCAGCTGGCACCAAGGCTTTCCCACCAGCCCTGGCACAGCCAGGAGAAGGGATGTGCCACCCCAGCCCCACAGCAAGGCTCTGAGGGTCCAGGAGGAGCAGCACTGAGGGGCAGCCCCTCCCCTTTCAGCAGTTTTATTCCCAGGGCAGGTCCCACAGGTGTTCATTGTCTGAATTCCCAACGTTTCCCAGGTCTTTATTGTCTGAATTCCCAATGTTTCCCAGGTGTTCCTTGTCTGAATTCAACACTGCCCAGGTGTTCCTTGTCTGAATTCAACACTGCCCAGGTGTTCCTTGTCTGAATTCCCAATGTTTCCCAGGTGTTCCTTGTCTGAATTCAACACTGCCCAGGTGTTGGTCATCAGTCCTGATTGAGGAGCCAAATGTCTCTCTGTGAGCTCCTGCAGGAGGCTCAGGCTTTGTGTTCTTTTCCATTAATAGTTTACTAATGAATTTCTTGGCACGTGTGTTTGAGCAAACAGCCAAATCCAAAGCAACTGAGAGAGAGATTTCCAGAAAGTGCGCTCAGAACTCGCTATCCCAAGCATTCCAAGAGCCATCCTGCTGGGGAACAGAGGCCCAGCAGGGGAAACTGAGCCAGAGCTCACAGTTCATACCAAAGATCTCCTCTCTCTGCTGCTTATGCATTAACCACCATTGGAGCAGCTGGGGCAGAAGTTATTCCACAATTTATTTTTAAGAGGAGATCTGGCCAGGAAACTCATAAGCTGCTCACAAGCAAGTTCCCAAGCCAAGATTTGTCCAGAAAATTAGTTTCTGGGAGGAATTTACTCCGTTCCAGCCTTGCCCTAACAAATGCAGGGCGCTGCTCCCAAAGCTGGTGCTGCAGCCACCCAGCCTGTGCTCCAGCACCCCCAGCCATGGGAGAGCTCCATCCTACACACACTGTGCCTGAACTGGAGCATCTCCAATGGGGGTGCTTCTTATTTTATGTAATAAAGATTTCCTCAGGGACTGGAATGACAGGACAAGGGGAATGGGTTCAGGCTGCAGGAGGGGAAATTTAGGTAACATAGAGAAGAAGTTGTTTCCTGTGAGGGGGGGCAGGCCCTGGTACAGGTTGCCCAGGACCCCTTGCCTGCTTCCCAAGATCTTTCATCTTCCCATGACCCCTCATCTTCTTCCCAGGACCCCCCATCTGTTTCCCAGGATTACAGCAGAGCACACACCAGCCCCTTCCCTCCAACCTTCCCCAGCCTCTCCATGCTGAACCCCAAAGGCCCAGCCCTGTCTTGGAGCGATGGCAGATTCCAGTGTTTGATTCCTGGAACAATTTCCATCAGGGCTTTGGCAGGAGCAGCTCAAATCCAGGTGGGATGTAAACAGGGAAGGGGCTGATGTCCCTCCCTCCTGCAGCCTGCCCCACTCAGGGTCCTTCTGTCAGTCACCCCCCAGCACAGGAGGGTGCAGCAGGGGGAGGGTGACGGTCTGGGGAGCCCAGGGAGCCCTGGATGCTGCTCCATCCCTGCTGGGAGCCGTGGCAGTGCCGAGGGAAGCGAGCAGGGAGCATGTTAAGCACAGCACATTGCTGCTCACGCCTGCCTGGAGGCTATTTACACAGCTCCAATTGATTTGTTGGAACCTGTAATTATTTTAGTGGATTTTTTTTTTTTTTTTGTATTTCATGCTCTGTTTGTTTTCACTCTCAGGGAGATGAGGGATGTTTCTCCCTGGGAAGTGATGCTGGATAGGCTGGGGTGGGCGGGGGTCTGGCAGAACAGCACATCACAGGAGTGGTGGTCACTCACCTGCTTCCCAGGCACCCCCTGAGCCGTGGCTGCTCATCCCCTGCCCGCTAAGCAGGGTAGCAGAAGTGTGGCTCTGATATCCAGCCTGACTCCTGCCTCCTATTTATCTCACCTCTATTTTTACTCTGGGGATTTTGTACTTTTTTTCTCCTTCTCTCTTCCTTGTCGCCCTTACAGAATAAAATGGCATCTCTGCATGGCAAACCAGTGCTCTCTGCCCATGCCAGCACAGGGCAAACTGGATCGTGCACCAGCACAGGTTGTGCCTGCCCCAGCCCTGGGACGGGGCTTGGAGCAACCTGGGCTAGGGGAAGGTGTCCCTGCCCACGGCAGGGCGTGGGATGGGATGATCTATAGGGTCCCTTCCAACCTAAACCATGTGATGAAGCCAGTACAGCTCTTGAGGAAGGAACGTGGGTTCATCCCCGTGGTTTATTATTCATCTCCATGAGCAGCAGAGACATTCCTGGGCTTGCACAGCCCGTGCTGGAGCCCTTGGCTCTCACCTGAGAGCTCAGGGAGCTCCTGCCTGGGACCAACCTCCTCCTGGTTTGGGGATAGGCAAACATCAGATCTATTCATCTCCCCGATCCATTTAGTGGGTCGCTTTCCTAATTTACCTTGCCTTTTACCTCTTGGTTTCCTGGGAATGCTCTGCTGGTATTGCAAAGGAAAGGAATTATTATTCAGAAAAGAAGTGGGAGAGACGCTATAAATGTAAAGCGCAGGAGCAATCCTTAATCATCCTCATCATTAGTTAATTGCCGTAGCCTGAGTCCATTCCAAGGAGAACACAGAGTGTTAAATATAGATGTAGAAATTGGAGTTATTTTTGTGGTTTCGTGCTCTCTTTGAAGCGGATTCTGCCTCCTGCTCTTCCCAAGGATGTCAACAGCGGGGACTGGTGGAGCAGCTCCAGGCTCCGGGGCCGTGGGAGCTCCCACCCAGAGCTTTTGGGAGCCTGTTCAGCTGCAGCAATGCCTGACAAATGAATGCAATTAGGATCCTGCTCTATTTCACACTCAGCTTTTGGGGAAAACCTGTTAAATATGTGCTTCCAACAGCACCTTGTCCAAAGGCATGTCAGGAAACCAGGGGCAGAGCCAGGAGCTGAGCCAGGAGCAGCTGAATCCTGCCCAGTGCTGCAAGCGTGTTCCCTCCACATATGGAGGAACCCTTTCCATCATCCATTCCTTGGGTCTCAGACCAGAATCCTTGCTCTCCACATTCCACTCCCATTTTCAGAGCCCTTCTTTTCCCCGTGTGTCCCTTTGTTCTGCATCTCTGCTGCATTTTCCCCCTTCCTCCCTCCCTCCTTCCTCCCCTTCAATCCACTCCACTAAACATTTCCTTCTCAATTAGGGCCGTGGCACCCGTGGAGAGCAGCTGGCCATGGAGCAGGGAGGGCTGGAGGCACGTGGAGTGGCTCTGGCCTCAATTACCTGGCCAGAGATTTCTCCAGCCTGGCACTTGTAAAAAGGATTTGTAGTTCTTCTCCTTTGCAGCCAAGGACAGAGCGAGATGATTTTGCTCCAGCCTGGGAGCAGGGCAAGGGAGAGCCATTCCATGCCCCCTCCAGCCTCCTGGATTGGTGGGAGCTCTGGGAACTAAATCCCTTGGCAGTGCCCACAGCAGGGACAGTGGCTCTGAGAGATAAAGCCCCAGTGGATGCTGAGTGAACTCCTGAGTTCCCAGGGCTGCCAGGGGGGCGGGTGCCAGGCTCCCCAAGCCTCATCACCATAGAGATGGCAGCCTTCCCCTCCCCATTCCATCCTGCTGGGCTCTGAGCCTTGGATCCTTCGGGGACAGAGCTGGGGCAGAGGAGTGAGCAGAGTTACAGTGTGAGTGGGACAGGGAAAGAGTTTGGGGACAAGCCTGTCCTTGGGGGCACCCTCTGTGGGGTGGGTATGGGAGTCCCTGAGCGTCCAGATGTGTCCCTGGTGATGCTGGAATCCACGTGCCCCTCCAGCTGATAACACACACACATGTGTGTGAATGTCACAGCAGGTGACATGAGCCGTGGTCACCCTGTGGCACAGCTGGAGCCGTGTGTGGGCTCCATCCCCGGGGCTGCTGAGCCAAGGCACTTGGACAAGGTGAGTGTGGGTGTGTGGGCATGTCCAGGCACCCGTGTCCTTGAGCAGCAGCACAGGAGAGGAGGATTAAATGCCAAGTGCTCCGCAGAGCTGTGCCGGGGGCTAACGCCTGATGGATGGGACCTGCTGGCCTGGTGACAGCTACCTGGGCTCAGTGGCTCCTCTGCTCTCTGGCAACACTCCCACAGCCTCCCACTGCTACAGTTTCGCTGTGCTGAGCTCACCTGTGCCCCGGGCTGGGTCCCCAGGGATGCTGGGGGGGTGTGTGTGCCCGAGTGGTCCTGTGCGTGTGAGTGCAGTCAGGAGCAGCTCCCTGGGGCAGGAGTGGGCACACGTGGGCCCTGGTGCGGGGTGTTTTTGGGGGCACAGAGGGCGTTACGCTCTGCGGGGTCGTGTCTTTGTGTACATGTGACATCCAAAACAAGGGGAACGAGGGGTTTAATTCCCTCCCTGTCTCCTGGGCCAGGAGACTGTATGGTGAGGGGAGGTGGCAGAATGTGACCCTGCAGACACTGAGACTAACCTTCAGCACGGTCTCCAACACTGCCCCCCGATTCCTGTTGCCCTCCAGCAGCAGCAGCAACTCACTGAAATGTGGGTCTGTGGTCATGCTGCCTCCTCTCAGCCAGTGTTTCTCCACCATAATCCATGTGTTCCCCTCCCAGGAGACTGGCAGGATCTGTGCTGCTCTCTCAGCTGGATCCGAAGCATCCTCAGCCCTCAGCTAAGCCTCAGTCCCTTTGGATGCTGCTTATCCCAGGAAAACACCTCTCAGTGGGGAGGGGAGATTGGGCCAAGCATCTCAAAGGGGATAGAAAGGGAAAGTCAAAACTTAATAAGACATTAAGACAACAGATTCATTAAAAAGTCATTAGTCTCTGTCAGGAGTGGCTTTAATTAACAAATGCCAGGAACTGCGGTACTGTCTTGTTGCTGCCACTGTGCCTCAACAGCCTTGTGACCACCTGAATGCCACTAATTAAATGCCATTTAAAGTTCCCCCAAACCTGGCAGCACATTTTCCACCCTCTGCCAATTCTTCTCTGCAGCCTCCAAATTCACCTCGTTTGTCATTGTCCTCCCCACACGGGGGGCGGCGTTTCTTGGAAAACATTCCCTCCCTTCCTCCCCTCCCAGGAAGGGCTTTCTAAAGGTTGTTTCCATTTCCCAGTCCTTCAGCCAAATCCCACGTTCCCCCTGTATTTTTCAGGCTGTGGGAGCTTTGGCACTGCTGTGTGGAGAGCTGAGCTCTCAATGAGACATTGTGCCACTGAGTCTTGGACAAGGTCTGCTTGGAGGTGTCCCTGCTCATGGCATGGACTAAATGACCTTCAAAGGTCCCTTCCAAGCCGTTCCATGATTCCATGAAGGTGTTCCCCATCCAAGATTCCTTCAGCAGCAATACCCATCCTCAGCAAGGGAAGATACTCATTCCTTCTCCCATCCATGGAGAGGTCCAATGGGACCCTCATTCCGTGCCCCAACACTGGGCAACCCGGAGCCTGCGGATGCTCCTTGGCCATCTCAAAGCATCTCTGGAAAAGGGGTGGGGTTGCTGCTTGGGGGGAAGCTCTGTGAGCTTCATTTAGTGCTCTGAATTGCCCTTTTACAGAGGATTCCCTGTCAAAGCCGTGGAAAATCAGGGGCTGTGCCCATCTGCAGCCGCCCCCACCCCAGAGAGGCTCTGAGGCAGATGGGCCCTGGGGGCTGCCAGCCGTGGGCAGGGGGATGTTGGCCTGAAATAGCTGAGCCAGTCACCATGTGGAGCCTGGGAATACCCAGGAAAACAAAAACTGCCTGAAGAAATAGAGGAAGGGCAGTGAAGCCCTATGGAGAGGAGGTCAAAGCAGGAGAACCCATGTCAAAGAGTCAGGAAAGGGGGTCTGCATCCCAATGTCCCCTCCTCGTTTTCCCTCTTACCAACTGCAGACAAACCCAGTCCCTGGCAAGCTCTGGGAGTGAGGAGAAGGAAGGAATTGCCATATTCATTTGTCTTCTTATCCAGTGAGACCGATGCTGGTCTGACCATGAGCTGCCTCACAGGATTTGTGGGTCCCCTTTGAGCAAAGCACTTCTCAGGCTCCCAGCTCTCCCAGCTTGGAGTTTGTATCCAGGACATTCCCATTTAGAGCTCCTTCTAACCCACCCTGAGCTCTTTGGCTCCAACCACCTTCCCCTCGCTCGCTCCCTCCCATCATTTCCCCTCTGAAAATATCCCGTCTGTTCCTTGAGTAATGGGATCCCTTTGTGCAATTTCAGGCTCCTTAATACTTCCCAGTGACCTCTATTGGCAAAATCAAGTCAAATCGATTTAACCACAGGCTCCTGATTTCCCTGAGTTTCCCTTTGCTCGTATTGTCATTACTGTTCCTCGAGATTCTTTGATCTGACAATCAAAGGTGTCCCTTCGGCTGCAAACACAGCAGCAAACACACCATCCATAAAATATACAGCATCCTCATCCTGGGATTTACATAACAGGGACACTGAAGGCATCAAAAAGAATTGGATATTAGATTTAGGAGCAATTATAGCTTCTCTGGAGGGGAGGAGACTGGGAGAGGGGGATACTGGCTGGTAAATGCTGGGGTCTCCCTCAGCTTTGTCAGTGACACTTACCCTGTTTTACTCTTCCCCAAGAAATTCCCAGCTGCTGTCAACTGCAAACCTCCCCACGGCCCCCTTGTTTTCCCTCTGAGTGACAGCAGCTGTGCAGAGACACACCTGGAAAGAGCATCTTCCATTTCTGCAAACACCATCAGCCCAGCACGAGGGGCTGAGCCCCAGGGAGGGGACACAGGCTGAGTCTTTCCAAAGGAATTTGCAGCTGGATACGGCTCAAGACACACGGAATGCTCCAGTGCTCCAGTGCAAGGCAGTGAGGGAGGTGGTGTGAAATGCCATAAATCAGAGTATCAGTCAATCACCTCTCCTGAATTTGGGAAATTGCTTTGGAAAGTGTTCCGGGCAGCAGCTCAGGCCCCACACGCAAAGGCAGGGCCCAATTCAAATCTACCCAGACACCAAAATTAATTCTAATTAAAGAAGCCCAAGCCTGTGTTTCATGTGCCACATTCAACAACATGGCCTTGTGGTGCCAGGCAAGTAGATCTGGGGGGGAAGAGGGTGTCTGAGAAGGCAAAAAGCAAATAAACCATCCGAAACTCTCCACTTTTTGGTACCCTTCTTTTTGGTAAAGGTCTCCTTTGTGGAGCCGAGCAACATGCCTTGAATTTTCTGTTTCATCCCCTGTGATGAGCATCCCTGTGCTCCCACCCTCCTCTCCCTCGTGCCCCTGCCTGCTGCTCGCCCTCAGCCCAGCAGCAAGACTTATCTTTCCCTCAGCCTAAACAAACCCGGAGATAAATAATCCGAGAATTTGTAGATGCTTGATTGTCATGGCAACTCCGCAGCCCTCCTCCTCCTCCTTGTCCTTCTCCTCCTCCTCCTCCTCCTCAGCTGCCTGCCAGCGGTGGGAGCTGGCTGTGGCTCCAGCCAGGGGAGCATTCCTGATCTCCCAGCCGCTTTCCAGGGCTCCAACCCCCCTGGATCAACCCTGGATCCATGTCCAGCTCGCTCTGCCACTGGGTTTTGCCCCTGTGTAGCACTGGGCACTGGGACTGTCACTCCATACCAGGACCTGGGGCAGAGTGGGGGCAAAGGGCTCCTCCTGCCCAATCTGAGCCAAATCATCCCCCCCCGGATAAGTCAAAGCAGCCTAAATATGTTTTAGTGCACTAAACACCAGGTCCCAGCTTTTCTCTCCCCTTTTTGCACGTATAAAATGTGCATTATTCTCCATCCTCTTAACTCTGATGGGTTTTGCCTTCCAGCAATGCAACGCTTAAGCCAGCTCTCAGCCAGCAGGGCCAGCGATTGCTCCCACCCCAGTTCTCCAGCTTTACTGGGAATTGAGATCCAAGACATTCGGGGGGTAAACCCCGACCCCAGGAAAACTGGGATGCAGCTTGGAGGGGATGCAGGGGGCCAGTCCTGTCTCCAGCGAGGGAATCCAAGGCTGTGCTGGGCTCTGGAGGAGCTGGAGCAGGGTCAAGCCCTGCTTAGTGCTCCTGGTCCTCCACGAGGGGCTGAGCCCGCTGTGGCATCGCTGCCTCCGGGCAGAGACGCTCCAACCCCTCCTCAAAGGCAGTGCCGGCGCCCGGGGGTTTAATTGCACGCTTGGTATTCTGTTCAGTTCGAGACCAGGTATTATTTATAAAAATAGAAAGCAGGAGAAACAGGGGGAGAGGCGAAATATCAAAGGGCTCTTGAATTTTCATGCTGCCTGTGAGCAAAGCAGGCTCTTGGATCAGATCAGAGCCCGGGAGGGTGCAGAGCTGGAGTGGGGGGCACAGACCCATGGGCACAGGGATCCGTGTGCCCCCCTGGCATGGCACTAATGGGCTCTGTGGGGATCCCAAACCCATTGGCATCCCGCTAATGGGGGTCCGTGGGGATCCCAGCCCCACAGAACCCTGCTGAGGAGGGTCCATGAGGAGCCCAACCCCACTGACATGACATTAATGGGGGTCCACAGAGCCCAGTCCCATCAGCATCCCACTAATGGGGGGCCCATCCCCACCGGGCCCCACTAACAGGGGTCTATGGGCCAAATCCTGCCCGTGGCTCAGCCCTGGCTCCTGGGCAGGACTTACTGCACTTTGCCAAGCTGAGGCTTAAACTTCCCCCCAGGTCCCTGCACCCAGGGCTGCAGCCCCAAACTGGGCAGGGGGAAGGGCTGAGCACTGGGGAGAGGGGACAACGTGGCTGTTTTGGTGGCACTGATGGGGCAGGGCTGGGGGTGCCATCCTGTGAGGACTCAGCCCTGGGGGGGCTCAGTGTGCCCATGCTGCTCCATCACACACCTGGGCCATGGCAAGGACGAGGACAAGGCTGAGGACGAGGATGAGGACGAAGGCTGCTCATAGATGAGTCATTCACGGTGATTAAAAAGGGCTCTTTTTTATTTTTTATAAAGGAGCTGTGGAAGGATGCCAGTGAACATAACCCCTGTGACTGCTGGAGGAATCATTCTGGGGAGGAATGAGCAGCACAATATTAGTTGCAGGCAAAGAACTTAATTAGCGGATTCAGCAAAGATTCCAATTAAAAAGAAAAAAAGGAGAGCTGGGAAGAAAGGCCTGTGTTTGCCTCCCAGCCCTGCTGGGGACAAGGGGGTGTGGAGGGGCTCCTGGGAAGGCTGATAAGAGACCCAGAGGAGCTGTGAGGGTGATGGATTAGGGATGCTGAGGAGCGTGGTGGGATCCCAGGGGGATGGCTGATGAGGGACCTGTCCTGGTGAAGGGGGTCACAGTGTGACAGGGTGTCCAGCATGGGGGATCTGATGCCATTTCCAGCCCTGGCACCCTGGTTTTAACATCCCCACTCACCCTAAGCTGTTCAGAGGCACCCCCAGCTCCCCCTGCACCCCTCAGCTCAGCGTCACTCCCCTCTCCTCCCTCCTGCCCCAGCTCTTACAGCAGCAAACCCCAGAGGCCAAATATTCACCTCCTGCCATGCACCGCCTGCCCCCAGCAGGATCCTGGTTCTGTGATTTTATCCAGAGCTCCTCTCAATAATTAGTTCCTTTGCTGGAAACTGCACTGGGGGAAAAAAAAAAGGAAAAAAGGACCATTTTTATTATTCTTTGCAAATGCCAGTAATAAGCCACTCTCTGGTGACCTGGGGCAGGTTGACAGTCCCAGCGAGCATCCAAAGAGCAGCAACAGGAAGGGAATGGCCCGACAGGAGAAACAAATAAATGCTACATCTTGTAACTGCAGCTTTTGCCTCTGTAGTTTTATTTTATCCATGTTCAGCCTCCAGCACAGACACCACTTAGTGCTTGTGTGGAGTGAGCAGAGCCCAGAGCCCTGTGGGATCTTCAGATAGGAGGGGGAGGCAAAGGGAGAGGTGGAAAGCTCTGTGTGTGCACACGAGTGTCTGCAGGTGGTGTGTTCATGTGCAGGGCATCATGGAATGGTTTGGGTGGGAAAGGACCTTAAAACTCATCCAGTGCCACCCCCTGCCATGGACAGGGACACCTTTCACTAGCCCAGGTGGCTCCAGCCTGGCCTTGGACACTTCCAGGGATGGGGCAGCCACAGCTTCTCTGGGCAACCTGTGCCAGGGCCTGCCCATCCTCACAGGGAGGAATTTTTTCCCTATATCCAATCCAAACCCACCTGTGTGACTGTGTGTGCACCGTGCAGGACACGTGTGTGAGTGCAGGACACGTGTGTGAGTGCAGGACACACGTGTGTGAGTGCAGGATGTGTGTGAGTGCAGGACATGTGTGTGAGTGCAGGACGTGTGTGTGAGTGCAGGACACACGTGTGTGCCCCCCCAGCGTGTCCCCACAGCCCCTCGGTGCCTGTGTGTGAGCACAGGGGGAGAGAAGGTGGCTCCCATTGTCATGGAAACGCTGACACTGCACGTCCAAACACACCACACACTCCACTGGCTCTGCCTCCCACCCAAAATCTCCCCGAGCAGCAGCTCCAAGGTGAAGAGCAGCAAAGCACACCCAGGGTGGTGAGGGGTTCCCTGTGATGGTGACATCCTGCAGGGACAGTGACAACCCGTGGCCCACATGGGTTTCCCACTCCTCTTGCTCACCACTGGGCTGAACTGGGATTGAGGGTGTCCCACTACTCCCAGGGCAGTGGGACACAGTCCAGCAGCTATCCCACTGCTGGGGGCACAGGCTGTGGCAAGGGACACCCACACATCAGCCCTCCCGCCCTGACCACCACTTTTGTCCCTCCCTCTTGCTCATCCTCTCACATTCCTGCAGGATTTCTCTCCTCTGGGTGTGACTTGCCATCCCCAGCAGGGTCCCCCCATGGGGGTGGCAGCATGAGCCTGTGTGGGGTGCGATCCCGGGGATGGGGAAGGGGCAGGCGGTTCCCCTTTGGCATCCCCACTTTGACATCCTTGCAGAACCCTGGGAAGTGACAATAAGAGCACACAGTTCATTTTTCATCCCAGAAGATGGGAGGGAAGCAGCGCCCTGAAGCCAACAGTGCTTTCCAGGTGCATCCCTGCTACCTGCAGGACTGGTCACACCCTGGGAGGAGGCAATGGAAGGGATAACTGGGCCTAAAACAAGCCCTCACACACAGAAGGTGTTAATGGTCCTGCCTGCCACAAATGCAACAAGTTCAGTTGCAACTGCCTGACGCTGCAGACTTTTAATTACATTTTTGTCTGGCAATAAAAGAAACAAATTTGACTCTTAAAGCAGCACATAATACACCAGGCATCGTTACCATCCTCTTCCCTGGTTTTTCCTTTCTTTATCAGCCAACGCTGTGCTGTTTAGGAAGTTTATTTCCCTCCGGACCAATCTTCTGCCTCTAAATCTGAGAGTGGGTGTGGGCGAAGACAGCGAGAGAGAGATGAGGAGAGAGTCATATAAAATTTCTGCAATGCAAAGCTGATTCCATAAAACCCCCACGTTATCCAGCACAGCCCGACGGAGTGTTCATATAAAGGGGGACTCCATCAGCTCTGCTTCACCCCTGGAACCCTCTCCCCAAGGTGGCTGTAAAGATTGGGAGTGGGAAAAGATAAACCGAGCGGCTCCTCCCGCGATCCCAGGGCTGGCACGGGGAGTGGGTCTCTTTTGGGCTCTAACTATGGTTGTTCCTGGATTTTATAGTATCACCCCTGATTTACGAGCAGCTTTTATAGTGGCTGTAAAGCAGCCCCAAAGCAGAGAAATAAAGTAACCAGGAGAACATTCCCCCTTCCCACCCAGCGTGGCCCCTGAGGCGGTGCTGGAGTGGTCGTGGGTGCTGGGGTGAGGGTCCCCCAGAGCATCCAGGGGTGCAGGCCATGGTGCCTCCAAGAGAGCAGCCAGTTTGGGCCATTTGGGGATGCTGCTTTAATTTGAAATGGTGCGAGAGGGGTTAATTCAGGGCTGTATGAAAATGGTGGGGGTGGGATCGATGTCTTGAAGTTGTACAAGGGTGGGGGTGAGTGTTCCTGTGGGAAGGGAGAAGGACAGGCCCTAATTCAGGACGCTCAGAATTGGGATCTGAATTAGGGAGTTCACCTCTGGCTTGGGAAGGAGGCTGAGGGCCAATTCCCTTCGCTGCCACAGCTCCTGGTGTGACCTTGGCTCGACCCAGCACTCCAAATGTACGTAGATACCAAAATCAATGGGGGCTTGGAGGTGGATCTTTAAATGTCATTATTGATCCAGCCTTTAGCCTGGCTGGGCCTCATTTCCCAGCTCCAGATAAGCCTGGACTCGTGTCCGTGGCTGATCAGTGTGGGGGATCCTTGTACCCCAACCCTGGCTGCCCCTGTGGCCTTGGGCATGTCACCTCTCCCTGCTGCATCGTTGCTCCCTGTTTTTGGGAGGGGATGGGGATGTTTCTAGGTAGTGTTTAACATGCATGGACTGATCTGGAGGGATTTGGAAATTATGCCAAAACAAGCACTAAAAGACGCTATTAAAATACATAAAAATATGACGATGAACATAATAATCACAGCATGTTAATAGTGCCTGGTCCCACACCGAGGATTTACGGATAACCCTGGAAAAGCCCAGTGTCAGACCGTGATCCCCAGGATTCCTGAAGCCTCCCCAAGATTCCTGCCTCCTAAATTCAAATACGTGTTACTCCTATAAACAGTAATTACCCCATCACTCATCCCTGGTGTCACAGCAGCTCCGGGGCCTCAGACTGTGCCAATCCTCCCCCTGGCACTGCAGCCCCCGGCTCTGAGCTGCTCCATGAGGAGTCACGGATCTGGATCACAACAGGAGGAAAGCCTGGGGTAGAGCAAGGTCGGCGTTTGCCTTCACAGCAGCGACAGAGACAGAGGGAGTAGGAGGAAAACATGTGGTAGATCCTTGAAAATCTCTTTTTCCGAGGCAGATCAGGGGTGCTTTGGGGTTGTGCTGGCTGTGTTTTACCCAGCTGGCTTGTCTTGGCATTGCTGCTGGGGGAAGGAGGCTGATGGATCCCTGCTCAACGGGAGAGCCTGGGAGCGGGGGAACGTATGGATGCCCTGCCACGGCCGTAACTCAGGAACAGCCTGAGTTACAGCTCTGTCCTGCACCAGCCGTAACTCACCGCTGCTGCTCGGGTGGGCTTTGCTTTATTCTGCACAGGGGAGGCGTGGGAGGGGAAGGGGAGTCTCCTCCTTGGCTCCAAGGAAGCTTTTCCCAGCACCTCTGGTCTTTATGGCTCTGTCGCGCTGCCGGGGGGAGCTGCTGGGATGTCCTTAAATCATTAAAGAAGAATAATAATCGTGACACCAAAACCAGTGCCTAGAGATGAATAACCCCAACACGGGTCTCTGAGAGGTGTCCACATTCTTGCCCAGCAGCTCCTGCCTCTGCTGGGAGGTTCTAGAGTTGGACTTGACTTGACTGCTGGGAATGTCTAAAACAACGCTGCTGTCATGCACCAGGGACTGGGGACATCATCTTGTGCCTTCCACGTGTCCCCAAGCGGGTATAGAACCTGCAAGGACCCTCCATCCATGAGGTTTGGCAAGTTCTTGATGATCCATAGGGGAAAAAGAGGCACCAGGGCCATTGTTCATCCTGGTCTGTTGGAGCTAAAGCTTGGCTGAGCGTGGTTTGCCCAAGGTTAGCCCTCTAAATCTACTGGTTGTCTAGAAGGATGTCTTAGGGCAGCTCCCCGAGGAGATAATGTTGTGTCTTAAGGGATAAAAGGGAGGATGTGAAGCTCCTTACAACCCTACCCGTGTAACTGGTAAAAATCATCCTGAGATTGAAAGCCGCTTCTCCAGCAAGAAAAGTTTTTAACCCCTTCTCCAGGGGAATACGCTCCAGGTGACTGACTTCAAGTGCGGGAGAGGCACGAGAAGTGCTGAAGCAGCAGAGAAAATAAATTAGTGCCATCTCGGCTAAAATCCCATGCAATTAAAACCTGGATCGGGCTGTACTCGTCTGCCTGGAGAGAGCGGGAGAGGGACAGGCATTAGTCACCATCTGCAGGAAGCTGCACGGGAGGAGCCTGCTCACCAGCAAGGTGTTGCATGGAGAAGGCTCCAGGCCACCCGGGGCCGGCTCCTCCCTCCCCCGAGGAGCTCTGCCTGTGTCTGGAGCACTGGGAATGCCTGTCTCCATCTCCTCCCCTCCCTGGAGCGGGGGCAGCTCAGCCTGACTGTGAATGTGTTTATAGACGTGCATCTGCTGCACCCAAAAGCACATGGGGGAACTGCCAGCGTGGGCCAGGATCCCCCCTCTGCCAGGCAGGGAATGTCCCACGGCACCGCAGGGGTGACACTGCTGTCCCCACCCTGCAGATGGGAAGGGGAGCGCGGCGTGAGGGACTTGCACAGGGACTTTGTGGCAGTGGGGGAGAAACTCAATTAGTCTTAAGACCAAACAAGCACCTTTGAACTCCCAGTAGGTGGAATGAGAAGTGATTAAATGACCTGGGCTCACGGTGCTGGAGGAGCTCCCCCAGCCTTGGCTGGCAGCCCCGCGCAGTTCAGCCGGGTTCAGCTGTTTCTATGGAGTTTGCTGTCGGTCCAGCCCCGAGCGAGGTCTCTGCAGCGCCGGCTGAGCCGATCGATGGAGCTCTGGCAGCTGGGGAAGGAGCTGCTGCCGCCCCATCTCCTCCAGGGCCACGTTTGGGGCTGATGGGTAGCCTAAAACATTCCCCAGGCGCTGCAGGGTGTACAGAGAGCCAGGCAGGAGCAGGAGCAGCCCCCGGGCAAATCTTCCCCTGTCCCTCCGGAGCTGAAGCCCTTTGGCCGTGTCGCGTGGCTGAGCCAGGAGATTAAGCCCTGGGGCAGACAGGTCAAGTGCCACCATCGAGTGCTGAGTGATTACCTGTGCCCTCGGGGGCTCCGGGGCTGGGCTGGACATACCTCCTGCTCCATGGGAAGCCGTTCCCTCTTCCTCACAGCGTGCTGTGTCACGGGCACGCAGGGATGCAGCGCTGGGAATGGGCACGGAGTGGTTCGGAGTGGATTAGAGCGGCCAGCTGGCTGCTCAGCCCCCGTGCCTCGGGCTCAGCGGGAGGGGAGGGTGTGAGGTGCTCACCCTGCCAGCCCCACAGCACGGGGGGCTGCAAACCCTGTTCCAAGTCTCCATGGCCCTGGCAGCAGCAGCAGGACACGGGCATCAGCACAAAGACCATCTAGAAGGGCTTCTCCACCTGACTGGGAGCTCCACAGTCTCATGAGAGAAGTGGTTTTCACAAGGTGCCTACAGGTTTTATGCAAAAAGAAGAGGCATTTCCCTACGTGCCCCAGTGCCGGGTAAAACCTCCGACTTCCCTTCTTGCTGTCTGAAAAGCCCTGAGGGGCCTGTGCAGCTGAGACCCCTCTCTGACTCCGGGGTTGTGCTGCAGAGCACTGAAGCAATGCTAACATTAAGCATGTGCTCCCATTAAGTGTCTGCATAAATGCTTTGCTGAATGGGGGCCAACGTGCCAGAACATCACCCATTTGGTTTGGGCACATGGGCAGGGATTTTATGTTATTGAAGTCCTGCCAATTAAATCAGGTCACTCCAATCTCTCCTCTTCTGCCTGCCCGGCTCTCTGGGCTGTTCTCCCTCCCCGCGGTCCAACCCCCCGCCCCAGGCAAGGCTCTGGGAACGAGCCAGACCCCCGGCTCGGCTCACGCTCCTGAGCATGAAATGGGGACTCGATGGCCGCTGTCACTGCCGGGGCGTGTGGCACCCGCAGGGCTCTGACAGGCGCTGGATGGGGCTGGGAAAGGCATTTCTCGGGAGCATGGCTGGGAAGCAAACAAAAGCTGGGGTTGCTCTGCTGCCCCCACCCCAAGCCCTGCCTTTGTCTGAGCCCCACAGCTGTGTCTGACAGACCCTTGTCCCCACATCACGCTGGCTCTGAAGGTGGATGGGAGTCTCCAGCCTCACCCCTTAAGCGGGTGACACAACTCGGGCCCCAGATCGCCCCACCTGAGTCACGGCAGAGCGAAAGGCAGCTTTTTCCCAGTGTTTTTTTCAAGGTTAAGAGTCCCTGAACATCCCTTTCCAGGGGAAATGAGTCACCGGCAGCACGTCTTGCTTGGGGACCGACCACCCCGAGGGGCTGCAAAGCCCGCGGGGTGTCTGTGCTGTCCCCTTGGGTGTCCTGGGGACGGGGAGCTGCAGGGGGCTCTCGGGACCACCCGCAGCCAGACCTTCCCAAAGGCAAAGAAATCCTTGGGGGCAGGAGGGGGTTTGGGCCACAAGGCCACCCCACCGAGTGTCCCTTTTCCCCCCTGAGCTGGGGCCGTGCAGTGGGGCCGTGGGAGACCCCCGGGCTCGGCGGCTCCAGCCCCCGGTGGCGCAGCGGGAGAGGGATGCACTGCGGATCCGAGGGGTGCGAGCGCCCGGCTCAGCCTCTGCGGGAGCTTTTTATCCCTTGGTCCCCTCGGGAGCATCACCCCGAGGGGCTGGGGGGGCCGGAGCCCCCCGGCTGCTGCCAGAGCCGCAGGGGTTAAGCGCGCAGCCGGCAGGAGCTGATTCGGGTGGGTGGCACGTCGTGGCGACAAGACCGGAGTGAGGAGGAGGATTGGGAAAGGGAGGGGAGAAGGGAGGAGGAGGAGGAGGAGGAGGAGGAGGAGGAGGAGGAGGAGGGAGGGGGAGCGCTTGCAGGCAGCGGGGAGTGTGCGGCTGCAAAGGAGCCGTGCGAGGGAAGGATGAAGGGCTCCCACGGCCGCCTCCAGCCCCGGCGCTGAGGGCCAGCGTGGCAGGGGGTGTCCTGCTGCCCCTGTCCCCACACCCCCAAAGGCACAAGGAAGGACCCCCCAGCGCTGACAGGTCCAAAGCAACCCGGCCCTTTGTCTGCCGGCGGGGCTCTGCCCGAGCCAGATGTGCGGGCAGCTGTGCAGGGGAGCGACAGGCGATGACAGCGGCGCCGGCAGACGGGGACAGACTCCAAGGGTAAGTCGGGGTCCAGCCCCGTCAATTGTATTGTCCGTCGGGTGTGACTCGGGGGGGGTTTCTGTGCCCGGGGGTTCTGCATCGCAGAGCCGGCTGCTTGGCAGTTTGTTTGTTGGGGCTTTTTTGTTTTTTCCCCTTTCCAGAGCTTTGCTTTCCCTGATGAAAGGTGTGTTTGAGCATAAACGGTGTATTTGAAAATAAAACAAAGGAAAGCAGGTGAAAATAGGAGATGCACAGACATCGGTGCGTGGTCCAGGAGGGACAAGGGGTGCGGGAGGCAGAGGGGGAGAGGAGGGTTCCCTGATGGTGAGAGCTGGATCCCGGTCCTGGAAACTCCTCTGGGATCGAGTCGATCCTCACCCCGGCACCGATGGGAATGGGGGGTAACCGCGGCGAAGCCCGTGGAGGTGCCTGGGGCTGGTGCTGCCGAGGCTGCAATCCAGCCTTGCCCAGGGATGCTGGAATCCAGCCTTGCCCAGGGATGCTGGAATCCAGCCTTGCCCAGGGATGCTGGCAGGATGCGATCCAGGCGGGAGCGGCGCTTCCAGTGCATTAACCCCTCGCTGCCTGAGCAAGGCGGAAAATGTTAAAGGAGTGAAGTTAAGTGTAGATAAGAGATTGTTAAATAAACACCCCGGTCCTTTGGTCTTCCTCCCACCATCACCTGCCGGCGACAGGCTCAGCCACGCAAAGGAGGGGACAGGCTGTCCATGGTGGGGGGGGACAGGCAGAGGTGATGGCAAAGGACACCCCGGGAGGAGCCGCCCTGGGCCCACGGTGTCATTGGGATGATTTCTGTGCTGTTCTGTGTTTACCTCACCCCTTCCCTGCTCCTCCCCACGCAGCTGCTCAGGAGCCACGCACCCCCCGCCTCACAATCTCCGTGCTCGTACCTCTGTGCCGGTCCCACCCCTGTGTGTGGGGCTGTGCCCTGCTGGCCTGGGGGGCCGTGGGATCATCCCAGGGGTCTCTGTGCAGGGAGGGACCCTGTGCTGACCCAGCCTGCAAGGAGGCTCAGGGCTGGGAGGGACCCCGAGGTCCGTGTGTGGCTGAGATCTGCTGTCCTCACCTCTCCCTGATGCTCACGGGGGTACCCGGCCCTCTCCATCTCTCCCTGCTTCGTGCCAGAGCCTGGAAAAAGGGATTTGAGACCTGTCAGCAATGCCCCATTGTCCCCTGAGGAGAGGGAGAAGCCCTTGGACACCCAGGGTTTGTCCCAGCCTGGCTGTGGAACCCGGAGGGGAGGAGGGAGACCTTAGGGCTGGGAAAAGGACCCTTGGAGTGGTGTTTCCAGGGAACCTTTTGCTGGTAGTTGTGGGGACCCTCATCACCTCTGGGCATGAGGGTCTGGCTCCTCAAGCCTTGATCTGACAAGGCTGGGAGCTCAGAAGCCACACATGGGTGTTGCCCATCTCCCCCTCGTCTGAGCCAGGACCCAGCCCTGCCTTGCTTTAGGGCGAGCAGCCCTGATCCCACAGCCCGGGTGCAGGCAGAGCTCGGGGAGAGGCTGGGAAGCAAATGTCTCGTTCTGTCTCTCACAGCCTGAGCGTGGTGCAGCCCTGGAGTGATGGGATGTGGCTCAGGCAAGTTCCCTGGAGCTCTGACTGCTCCCTGCCATGGGGGTTCTGCTGGTGTGTTCACACCTGGGGCATCATCATCCAGCTCCTGTCCTGGCTTCCCATGGCAGAGGACCCTGGTCCTGCTGGCCCAGCCTCTGTGCTGAGGACACAGCTCTTCCAGCACTCCTGGCTCTCCTTTCCCTGCTGTACCCCAGCACCTGGGTCCTCTCTGGGCAGGGAGGGCTGCTTTGGCACACGGTTGGCACTGGTGTAAGTGGCTGAGCAGGGCTGAGGGCCAGACCTGGGCTGAGCCTCTGCCCCTCAGCCATTTTAAACCCCTTCCTTTGGGTGGGACCTTTTTTGTCTTCCGCAGTGTCAAACCAGGAGCTGAGCATCGTCTGCCAGGGCTGAGCTGTGCCAACACCCGTGGCAGAGCTGCAGAACCCCTCCGGCTCAGGGGAATGGATGGGGAGCTAGGCAGGATCCCGACCCAACCCCATCCCAGCTCACCAGGGCTGTGGGAGCAGCGGGAATTCTCTTTCCCCCACAGCACTGTACCTTAAGCTGCATAATGACCTCC
The DNA here is from genome assembly GCA_035222235.1 of Margarornis squamiger. NCBI lineage: Eukaryota > Metazoa > Chordata > Aves > Passeriformes > Furnariidae > Margarornis > Margarornis squamiger. The sequence continues at coordinate 3,468,276 of JAWWTY010000071.1, forward strand.
CCAGGGAGCTGGGGCAGCTCCTCTTCTCAGGCTTTGTGGAGGCTCCAATTCCCAGGGAGGCTCCAATTCCCAGGGAGGCTCCAATTCCCAGGGAGGCTCCAATTCCCGACACGGAGCAGAGCTCCAGCTGCTCTGCCCAGACACGGCTCCTCCTGCCTGACCGAGCTGAGCTGGCTCCCGGCAGCAGAGGGACCGTCCCTGCTCCTCGCTGTAGCTGGCAGAGACATTTCACTGCCCTTTAGGGTCATGATCCTGGATTTATTTCCTGGCTAGGACAGGGATGGAGGATGCTAGGAAGGTCCAGAGCATTTTCCAGGTGGGCATCTGAAAGGCTGGGAACTTTACCTCTGCAAATGCAGGGAAGCACAAACACAGGGCTTTCTCCCTTTCTTTATTCCCAGATAGAGCTCCTAAACCACCTTCAGGGCAGGCCCTGGCCACTGACTCCTCTTCCCTTCTGTCCTGTAAGCTCCCAAGGGGTAACATTCCAGTTGGCATGTGGCTGATGTCCTAAAGAGCAGAGGTGCCAGCCCAGGACCTGTGTGTCCCCTCCACACAGAAACCACCCTCCCCTGTTGTTCTCACATCCTTTGCCAGGGAACACATGGAGGGGCTCTTCCATTGCCCTCTGCCAACCCTGAGGTGCCCGGCCTTGGCATGGAGGGATGGGCTCTCTCCCCCTGCCCAGCCTGCCTGGCAGGTACCTGTGACTTTGCTTTTCTCCTCCTGGGAATGGAATTGTTGTTCTCAGAGGAAATGTCTGCATCGAGAGCTGCAGCTCTGCCCAGCCCTGGGAAAGCCATGGGAAGGAGGATTACAGTTCCAGCCACTGCCTTGCTGGGAGGGCATGAGGAAAAAACATTAAAATTAGATGAGTTTAAAACTTCTCCTTAAAAGTCAGATGGTCCCTGTTGATAAAGCTCTGTGCTGAGACTGTGGGGTTGAGTTTAGGGTTTGGTGTTGATGTTCCTGAGCTGTGGAGCTCAGGGCACCCCTCCTTGTCCTGCTGCTGTTCCCTGGAAACCTGGTCCCCACATTTGCCCCTTCCAGCATCCCTCTTGTCCTGGATTGAGGCAGCGGCTGGAATGCCTGACCCCGTTCCAGAATATCAGCCAGCTCATAGGCAGAGGAATAAATGCACAGGTTTAGTGCTTGCTGATGGCAGAGAGGTGTTTTGTGATAAATATATTTATAGTGGGGTTTGTAAAAGGCTGTTCCAATGGGTGGGTTTTAGGAAGGCAATAAATGGCTGAGAAAATGGCTCTGGTTGCAGCTCAGAGCAGGGGGTGCAGCTCCAGCACCCCTTGGGCTTCCTTCTCCATTCCCCCGGCGGGGCTTGGAGCTCCTTGATATGGGAAATGGGTCCCACAAATCACACCCTCCCATCCAGTAACCCCGACCCCCTCCGAGCCCTGGCAGTGGGGGCTCCCCGGGAGCTGTTTGCAAACACTCTGCAGAGCAGGAATTATCCCTCGGCTCTGTTTGGTGTGTAATTCTGAATAACAAATAAATATGGGAAAATTGGGATCCGTTCCCAGACAATTCACAAAGGGCTTAATTGGGACTTAAGTGGTGCCTAAGTCTTGTGCTGGCTCTCTGCACTGGGGTGCCTTTCACCCAGACAGGGAAAAGAGACAAACTTGGTCAATAAATTACTTGTGATAAATTATTCACCGACTCTGCTCGGAATTAATGCCAACTTCCCCCTCCAGCAGCTCCGAAATGCTCCGATGTCTCCTGACCCTGTCCAGGCTCCACAGCCACTCGTTGGCTTTAAAAGCCTCTCCCAGCCTCTATTATAAAACCATATTTCGTGGCATTTATAACCTGTCATAAAAAAAATCACTCCAAGATTAAATTTGGCATGTGAGGTCGGAGCTTTGTCCTTCCTGTTGACCAAAGCTGAGACGAATCTGTTTGCAGGTTCAAGCTGAGAAAATTGTTTGGCGTGAAGAGAGGCCACTGTGCTTCTGTGAGACTTAATAAGCTCGCTTGGAATTTAAAAGCCTTCATCAGTGAGGAATTTGTAATCAGCATAAAAGGGGTTTTGCATTTTAACCAGCTTTTCCCAAAGGAAGGGATGAGCCGACTCCAGATCTCTGGGTTTGGGGGGGAAAAGCGTCTTTGCTTCTCTCCCTCCTCTCTCCTGGTTCCCAGCAGTGGGAATACAGAGGAGGGGGAAATAGAAAAGACTAAAAAACACAAATACCTGATCACGTGAAAAGGGAAAAACTGTATTTTTTTCCTATTTATGAGCTACTAAAAATGAACCAGTTTGATTTGTGCTGGAAGACTCGTGTCTGTCACCAGTCGCAGGGTGATCATTAAATTTAACGCAACGTTTTGGGTGTTCAAACCATCGTTTGACGCCTCATCAAAGCCGCTCCCTTGCCTTGGAAAGCCCACCTGGGCTTTAGAGTCGGGCCCCAAAAAAAAAGCCCTAAAAAGGGGCTGCGGCGTTTGATCCGAATTTGCAAATTGCTGCGGTTGATCGGGAGCCGCGGTTTTTTCCGCGAAGGTTTTTATTCCCATGGAAAATTCTGCCGAGTCCCATTTCTGAGTCACTTTTCCCAACTCCCACGTGCTGTTGCTGCTGCTCCAAGGCGTGATGGAGCCGGGAGGGCTGTCCCAAGCCTGGCTCTGGGCAGCTCCAGCAGCTCATGCAGTCCCCAGTTCCCGATGTGCAGCAGGATTCATCCCTCCATCCTGTGTTGGAAAGGAGCGAGGAGCAGGGGCAGGGCTGGTCCTTCAGGATGCTGCTGGAATTCCAGGGCTCTGACATCCCCTCTGGCACCTGCTCCACACTGAACTCACCTGCTGTGCTCCCCTTTCCATGGAATTACTGGTAAATAAGACACAGGATTTCAGGCACTCTCTCCAGCTACTTTTATGGATATTTAGTAATTCATTGAGTCCCTTTTTGCTTGTTAGATCCTCCTGAGAAGCTGCAGACATACCCCTTGCCCCCTTTCCTTGGGCAGGGTTGGCCTGCCTGGCTTGGCAGACACATGGATTTTCCCTGTTTTCTCAGGTTTTAAGGGAAGTTCGATGAACAGGGATGTTTCAGAGCTGTTTACCTCCAAAAGCCATCCCTTTTCCTGCTGAAAGCTCTGCTCCAAGGCTGGTGGCAGGAATGCTGTGGCTCTGCAGCTGGGGCTCAGGGAGCCTTTGCCTTTGGTTTGGATTTTAAGGGAATGGAGGAGGGGGGCAGAATTCTGCCAAAGCCATTTTATCCTCCTGGGAAAATGCAGGAAGGGGCGATGTGCTCTGCTCTCATGGAGCAGCCACTCCCAGCACATGGCATCCCTCTCCTGGCACAGGGCATCCCACGCCTGGCACGTGGATTCTCAGTCCTGGCACATGGAATCCTGCTCCCAAGACGTGGCATCCCACTCCCAGTGCACAGATTCCCACTTTTGGCACGTGGAATCCTGCTCCCATTGCCTGACACCCTTTTCCCAGCACAGGGCATCCCACTCCCATCACGTGGAATCCCACTCCTTGCACAGGACATCTCACTCCTGGGCATGTGGAATTCCACTCCCAGTGCATGCCATCCCACTTCTGCCACATGGAATCCCATTCCTGGCACATGGAATCCTGCTCCCAGCACATGGCATCCCACTCCCATTGCCTGACACCCTTTCCCCAGCACATGACAAGTTGCAGAGCTGAGGGGATTTCAAATCCAGGGAGAGGGGAGTTGGCATTCAAAGGCAATGGAGAAGGGTCCATGTGGCTCCTGCTGGATCCTCCAAGGGCTGAATCCTCCCTGTGCTCTGGCTGCAGGAGAGATGAAGGCAGAGGGTGACCCCACAGAGCTGGGGACAGGCAACCCCTCACCCCCCTCTGCCTCGGGGGCATTGCCCCCACCCCATGCCCAATCCATGCCCACAGCACAACTTCCCGGGATGACTAAGAGTGGATGAGCCACTCATGGAAACTCAGAAAAGATCTGATTCTGTGAATAAACCGGAAAAGGAGAAAGGAAAAACCTCGCCGGGGGAAGATGATGGCTGTGAATTAGAGGCAAAGTGGGTGACATTTCCGCCAGCTGTGTGCAGCTGTGGGGGGGGGACATGCGTGGGGCCACCGAGGCTGTAATTCCCGGAGGGGATGGAGAGGTGGGAGAGTGGGAACTCCTCCTGCTGTGCCCACACTCCGTGGTCTCACAGCAACAGTGGGGAGCCCGGTTCCAGCAGGTGACAGCAGCCCTCAGTGCTATGGGGACACGAGGGTGCTTTTCCTGTTGCTCAGTGTCCTTGGAAACCGAGGGAGTTGCAATTTGCATGAGGGGATGAGCGAAGGAGCAGCTGGGATGCACCTTGGATCCCTAAAGCTCTTCCTTCCTCCAGCCACTCCATGGCATGAGGGGCTTCAGGGTCATTGCTTGGCTCGAAGCCTGAGGCTCCAGCCCAGCATCCTCCACACCCAGCAATGCCAGTGGCCAGGTCACTCTGGCTCATCCCAGTCTTGCTCCCAGGGCTCAATTCCCTCCTTCCCTCCTCTGCCCCCCAGCTCCCAGTGGTCAGTTGGATGATTTTACTTCAGGTAAACTGGGAATGGATTTTGCCAAGAATAAGCTCCATTCCTGACCCAGGAAGGGTTTTTCCATCCCCTTCAGTTCAGGAGAGTGTAAGGGGGGATGTGCCACTCCCTTGGCTCCTGATGGCAGGGTCCCCATGCCATGGAAAATCCCTCTTTGTGATCTCTGCTGGTGGCAAAGCCCCCCAGCCCCCCTGGGAGGGGCTCAGCACCCCCAAACCCCATAAGGATGGTGCTGGTACCAACCCCCCCAGCTCTCCAAGCCCTTCCTGGCTGTAGTGGATCCACAGGGCTTTGCTTCCATCCCACGGATGTGCTCCGTGCCCAGGGAGGGGGGGAAGCAGCCCCAAAGCCGTGCCTGGCAGTTGCTATGGCAACTGTACATTTTTCTTATGATTCCTAATGACTTATTGGCATTTGCACTAATCTGCAGCTTTTTTGGCTGCCAGAGGTTGCTCCCCTTGTTTGATGGGGCTGGATCTGCTGGATGTGCTCTTGTCTGGAGCAGATAAAGCCTGGATTTGCTCTTGTCCTTGCTTTTTTATTGCTGGAGCTTCGCTGCTCTTTGCCACGTCCTGCAGCCGCCCATTCCAGGCACTGAATTTATCAGCAGCACGAGGAAGGGAGAGCTGGGCCACCTCTTGCTGTCCCCTGGGGGGTTTGGTAGGACTCTGTGTCCTTATGGAAATTCCAGAGGCATCGCAGCAGGGGAGCAGCAGCTCAGCAGAAGGGTGGGAAGCAGCTGGAGGATCCAGGTTTCCACAGGGCGGGTTCAGCCCCTCCAGGAGCATCTCTGATCCGGCAGACACTCCTTGGTGTCACTCCATGGGGTCACCAAACCCTCAGGAGGTGTCTGGTAACTCCAGCCCTTTATCGCAGCCACACAGCCCAAGGAGGCCGGAATGTGCCAGGAAGATAACAGGGAGAGACTTCCCTGGAATTAGAAATTGGCCTGATTTCACAGCACTTCCAGGCAGCCACAATGCCCTCCTGACTTTTCCTCTGCTGGAAATCAGGGGGAGCAGGGCTGGGCTCCAGCCGTGGGGGTCTCGCCCTGCTTTCCAGGTGGGACGTGCCCCCATCCCACTGCCCATTCCCGATGCTGGAATCACCCGTGGCACTGAACCCTCCCTGTGCCCCTTCCTGGTCCAGCCCTCCCTTCTGGCTCCCTTTGCTGCTGGAAGAGCAGTTTAATCCATGAATGGAGAGGCAAATGAGACGGAGATGGGAAGGGACGTGTGGAGCCCCCGGTACATCCGTGTCTGAGCGAGGTTCCTGCTTCTCCAGCCTCTTCCCTTGGCACCGTCTGTGCAACATTCCCGCCTGCAGCGATCTTGCTTAGCTGAAGAAATATTGTTTCCAACAACAGACACCTCTAGAGAAATAACAGGAGAGATCCCATTATGGTTTAGATTTTAATTACACTCAGGAATTCATTCCCTTTTTTAAGCTTTAATAACCTGTTCCTCCCCACATGCCCCTCCCTTGCCAAAGGAAGTTTAAAGAGCCTGGATTTATCCCTCTGAAGGGACTAACATCCAAACACTGTGGTGGAAGAATATTTCTTCCTAAAGTAGCCCAAGGGGACTTGCTGGAGCAGCCTTTGGCTATGCTCAGGCTTTGGATCAGAACAGGACCACCGAGGCTGGGGGCTGCGAGGTTTTACACCTGATCCAGCATTCTGGGATGCTGTGAACCACCTGCACCAGTGTTTCCACTGTCCCACTGGGAGTGGATGGGTTTGGAGGACACATGGATGTGGTCTTCGTGGTCTCTGTCCCCATCGGAGCTCGTAGCTCAGCTTGGTTTCACGGCTGATTTGTGGAACACCACGTGGATATTGGAGCTCAAAGCCTCTGACATTGCCCGGAGCGTCCCCTCCCCAAGGATTCTGCCCTTGGCCTTGGCGTGGGCAGAGGAAGGGGGGGCTGCTCTGCAACTAAGCCAGACTTAATGAGCATCCCCACCCCCAGGCTGTGGCGGGAGTATCGATCCTTGCCGTTTGGAAGCTGATCCGCTCGGGAAGGTCACCGGGGATGATGCAGCACAGCAGCATCCATTGTGCTGCCAGGACAGCGCTGCCCTGGCCATCAGGGCGCTGCTTTAGGGCACCAGATGCCCACGGGATGGGATTCCCACCTTTGTGCCGGGTGGGATGGGGTCTCTGAGCAGCCAGGAGTGGCACAGAGATGGCCATTTCCCCCTGGGCTTTCTCTCTGGAGAAAAAGGTGGGGGCAGCCCCCGCCTGGCGCCGCAGCTCTGGGCGTGCTGCTTGTTTGTCTGATTAGAGAGAGGGAGAGCTAAACGGAAGCGATCTGAGCATCCCTCTTCACTCCCGGCTCCTCTGCGGGACTGACTTGATTTTTCAAAAGGACTCAGTGTCCAGAGCTCCAGAGCTCTGCTCATCTTTCCGACGGGCGCAGGGGAGAGGAGCCCTCGGAACATCTTGTCCCGAATGGTTAACGAGGAGCTGCTCTTCCCCCGCAGCCTGCCGGCGTTTCCTCCCACCCCAGCCACGCGTGGGGTCTTTCCCTGCATCTCCCACGTGCCACGGAGGGAAACGGGATGTCATGAAAACCCAGAGCATCGTTTCCTGGCGTGCACCTGCCTCCCCAGCACACACACACACTGCTGCCAGGCACAGACACTTGTGCGGATTATGAGCTGCTCTTGCTGTCATGTTGTCGCAGCTCAACAGGCGTGTACAGCCACAGGAGTTATCACAGCCCTGTGCCCGGCTCCTGTCAGCCCCTGGCAGCTGCCACACTCCTTGCTCGGTGCCCACAGCCCCTCCCCGGGCTGCTGGAGCTGCAGGAGCCAGCTCTGTGTCAAAGCATCCCAGGGGAAAGGAGCCCCCCCCGGCTCACAGGGACCCAGCATGGAGCTTGGGGAGAGGATTTAGGGGGTTGTGCTGGGTGAGATGTCAGGCTGCTGCTGCTCACCGGGCTCTGCTCACCTGCCTGGCCCTTCAGCCAGGGATGCTGGTGAAAGGAGAGGGAAATCAGGCTGAGAGACACGAGGAGCCTCGCAGCTAATTGACAACCTGGGGAGATGGCGGTGGAAAAGCTCCCTGCTGATGGAGAGGGGATTGCAGAGGGATGTCTTCCCATGGGAGAGCCCATCCCGCTCCAGCCTTCATCCCCCAGGACACGGGGCTGGGGTGAGCCCGGGCTGTGCAGGAGCCCGGGGATCCTGCCAGGAATGCGGGGGGTGGGAGAGCCGGAGCGCAGGCAGGAGCTGGAGGTCTCTGTTTCCGCTGAAATCTGGCACCTTCCCCCTCTCTGGCAGCCCCACGAGAAGCTATAAATACACCCGAGTGTTCACAACGCCCTTTCCCTGGGGATGAAAATCAAGAAGGATGCTCTGAAGGGGGAGGTTTGATTGATGGGAGCTGGGCCTGGCACAGCGCCGGGGAGGGGGGATGTGATGGAGCAGCGAGGGCTGAGGGCTCCCACCCAGCACGGGGGGACACCCCTTCCCCATGGGGACATTCACAGGTGTGTCCCCGGTGTCACCGTGCAGGGGGAGGGCGGCAGGTGCTCCGGTGCTGCCATCCTGTACAGCTGGATGAGCAGATCCTTAAGGCACTGTGGGCTCTGATCCGCCCCAGGGGCTAAATCTGGAGGCACAGAGGGGCTCTGGGGGTCTGCAGGACCCTCGGGGCTCTGCAGCCAGGCTGGGGACCCCCGGCCAGGCCACTCGCAGGGCATCATTGCCGGGCTTGGGCAGCACGAGCTGCCTCGGCAGGGTTCAAAGCCAACCCACCTGGGACTGAGAACAATTAATTTCCCCAATCTGCACAACGATCAGCTTCTGAGGCGAACAATTAGCCGGCCACAAATTGTAATTGTCATCTCACTTCTGATTTTAATTTGGCCTAATGAAGGCTAAGTGGTTCCGTCTCGCTCCTCCTCCCCTGGCCCCACAGCCCCCTGGCAGCCCCGGCTGCAGCCTGGCCCTCTCGGGGCTGGAGAGCTCTGGGGGAGGCTGGGAAAGCCATTAATCCCCGTTGCAGGCGGCTTGGTTTGAGATCTCAGGGCCAATAAAAGTTTTATTTAAGGGAAGTGCCTGGCTGTGTCCATGCATCCTGCTTTGTCACAGCCCGTTAGCCTCGCGCGCTTGCCCTTTGAGCAGGGGCTGTCATTTAATCTTCATCCACAATAACGCTCTGATTTCTTCCCCCCCGTCCTGATTTTAAGCCTCTGCTGCTGGTCCCTCTGTCTGCACCCACTCCCCACCCCATCCCACCTCCCCACAGCGCTCCCACCTTCCCCATCTCGCCGTGTTTCCTAATGAATTCACCGACTGGCTGAATTGCCTTTCACTTTAATGCTTAATTTGGATTGAGGGAGGTGATTGCTGGGCCTCGAATACCAAGTGAGTCTCTGGTGTAGCCCAGTGGGAGTGGGATGAGCAAGACCATCCAAGTCTGGTGAACCAGCCAAGCTTTTGGATGCTGCCCAGGGAGGTTTGGAGTCCCCATCCCTGGGGGTGTCCAAGGAAAGACTGGATGTGGCACTCAGTGCTTTGGGCTGGGTGACAAGGTGGGGATGGGGCACAGGGTGGACTCGGAGATCCTGGAGGGATTTTCCAACATAAATGATTCCATGATTCTGTGAACTGCTGCTTTCCAAGCCATGCAGCCTCCCTGCTCCTCCATCCTCAGCTCGAAGCAGATTTATGAGTTGCCATCGGGATACATCAGCCACAGGCACTGGATCTGTCCACACACAGAATCCCAGACTGGTTTAGGTTGGAAAGGACCTTAAAGCTCATCCAGTCCCACCCTCTGCCATGGGCAGGGACACCTTCCACTAGACCAGGTTGTTCCAAGCCCTGTCCAACCTACTTTGGAACAATCCAAGGATGGGACTGACAATATCCATCCCCAAGAAGCACATGCCTGGTCCCCTCCTGCTCTGCAGCTTCTGGGCAGGGTTTAAGACAGGACAAAGTGACAGCAAAGGGCCCCTGAGCCAGGGAGCAGAGGCTGTGCCAGAGCTTTCCCTCCTCCCTGCCCCAGTGTCTGATCATTGTAACACCAGCACTAAGGAGAGGGGCTCCTTCATGCTGCCAGAGCCTGAGTGTCTTTGGGGGTGAAGCATCACAGCTTGTTAATATCCCCAATTAAACTGCAGCAGGAAGGAGGCCTGGCAGGCAGTCAGCACCTGGACCAGAGGATGGGCTGAGCATGAGTTGTAATAGCTTTGCCTTAAAGGGAAAATGTCATTTGTGTGGCCCTTGGATGAGCAGAAACCTGGACTGGTGAGTTATCTGAAAGCTGTGAAGTTGAGTGTCAGCACGGCCTCGAGCCCATGCTGGGACACCACTGCTCAGCCCTGTCACCTTGTCCTATTAAAAGCAGCAGGTTCTGAGGTCCTGAGAAGGAGAAATCAGTGTATTAGCAGGATGAATATTAAATGACACCTTCATCAGCCGATCTCCCAGGGAAAGGTGTTATCTCCAGCTCGGAGGCACACGGGGTGCTCAGTGGTGCTGCTTGGCTGAGGAGGCTGGAGAGGTGGAAGCTGGACTCTGTGCTCATTAACCCCCTTCCCCAGCTGCCTATTTTCCCAAAACTTGTAGCTGCCTCATTATCTTTGAAATCCAAGGGTTTAAAAGCCATTTTGGGGAAGGGATGTGGGTGTGTGACCCCCTCCATCAGCAAGCCAGGGCAGCCACATCCTGCCTTCCCATGTGGACAAGGGTGCTGGGGCTCTGTCCCTCTGCACCCTGGCCGTGGCTTGGATCTGGAAATAAAATCTGGGATGTAGATGTGCCTTAGCAAAGCTTGGCTTCTGGAGCAAGGACTCGGCTGCTTTCCCTCTGACCATATGGCCTCGCCCATTTCCATGCACGTCCCTCCCAAACCCACCGGTGCCCTGTGCCAACCTGTCCTGCTGCCAAGCTGGGAACCCTTAAACAGGTGGGACAGAAGTGGCAGAAGTTGTCTGGTTCTCTTCCTGTTCCAATCTGGAGTTTGTATTATTATTATTATTACTTGATTTCAGATCCCCTTTTGAATGACAACTCTATCAAAGCAGCTCATTTGGAAACGTCAGGTCCATTTCTGAGAAGCCATCAGTCTCGGTGATGGGGGCTGACAGATGCCCTGCGAGGGAGCCTTGCTCTCCCATGCACTGCTCGAGTCTTTTGTACTCTCACATTATTGCATTTATTCAGCATGGCAGGAAATCTCTCCTCCAGGGCAGGGGAAGGGGCGGGGGGATTAACCCTTCCAGCCATGCCTGCACGCCTGGGGAGTCCACACGGGAAGTAGCACAAAGCAGGTTTGAGGTGTCCTTTGGAGCTCCTAAAGTCACTGGAGTCAGGGGAACTGCAAGGGCCTGGATCACAGTCCACTTCTGGCCCTGTGGGAGCTGACAGAGGATTCACAGCACTGGGAGATGTGGAATGAGTGTGAGCAGCCACTTCTGTCCCTGTCACCCACAGGAGGGACAGGACACACTGATTTGAGTGCTGCCCTTTGCTCCATCAGGGTGATGATAGAGCTGCTGCATCCCTGCTGACCACGAGTGGGGCAGCCCTGAGCTTCATCCCTTGGCCAGCCATGAGCATCATGGACAGCTCCACTGCCCACCGACCCTCCCTCCACACTTTAAATACATGGCAGGAGTGGGAGAGATGATTTGGGATCCCTCTTCTCTTTCCCTTGTATTTATATGATGCTCAAATGTGTGAAAAACACATCTCCTTGGTGTCCTGCCTCCTCTTGCTCTGGGGGAGCACCACAGTATCCCACTGATCCCTTCCCCAGCATCCCACTGATCCCTTCCCCAGCATCCCACTGATCCCTTCCCCAGCATCCCACTGATCCCTTCCCCAGCTCCGGGGCTGATTTTGGGAAATCCAGGCTGCCTGACCCCCTCTCCAGCCCTTAGCCAGAGGTGCCAGGGGGATCAGGGAGGGCTGAGCCCAGCGACAACCCCCTCCCAAGCTGCATTCCAGCCTGGAGGAGCTGCTGGAGGGCAGAGCCTGGCTGTGGTCCCCGGGATGCTCCCGAGTGTCCCCCAGGAGCAGGATGGGAGAGCCCATGGCCAGGCTGGCTGTGGCCAGCAGAGCCCCTCCAGGGAGCTGCTTCCCTACATCCCCTAATCTGCATCCCGGAGCCTCTGTTTGCTCTCATTAACGTGTCTGAGAAGTGCCTGATGTGTGAAATACCCTTTTTATTAGCTGAAATTGGCAGGGCCTCTGGGACCGCCTCTGCTCCTCACTCAAGGCCAGGGCTCTCCAGACAAGCCTGGGTTGGTCTTGCTCAGGTTCTGGCTTCTGGTGGTCCAAGGGCTCGGGCTGAGCTCAGAGGTCTGTTCCTCCACCCAAAAACCAGGAGTGGGACAAGCCACGTGTCACCCGTGGGTGCGCCCACCGCGGGGTCCTGCCAGGCAGAGCGGGCAGAAGGATCTGCTGGAGCTGGTGCCTCTGGAGTCGGGAATTTTCCCATCCTCACGGATGAATCTGGTTTTCCTACAGCCCCTTTGAGCTCTTGGGATTTCCCCCGAGTACAGAGGAGCTGGACCAGGGCTGCACCGTGGGAAACTTCCCCTGCGATGAAGGCTGGGTGGGACTCGGGCAGGGACAGCAGCTCCGCAGTGTCACAGCCCAGGGGCCAGCCGGCCACGTGGCAGCATTTGGGGACACTTGGTGGCCTCTGCATGCTCGGGGTCGGTGTGTGCTGGGGGGGAACTGGCTCTCCTGCTCTCCAGGTCTGGACAGGCTCATTAAGACAGACCTGGAGGTGTTTTCCAGGCAGTTCAGGAGCTCGCCTGAATTATTTAACACTCCCGCTCTCCAGCGCAGCAGGGAGGAGGGACCGGGGGAGCTCATTAGTGACCGGGGCTGGTTGTCTCCTGGCCGTGGCAGGGACAGGCTGTGCCTCCAGCACTGCTCCCTCCTGCCCAGAACACCGGGGAAGGCAGCTGGGATTTGTGCCTCTGACCTGGCCAGGTGGGAGCTGAGCCTGGCCAGGAAGGTCCTGGGACAAGGACATGGTGCCTGGTGATCACTGCAGGGCTGGAGGGTGGGAATTGAGCATGGCACGAGGGAAAGGGGAGGATTTCCAAGGGGTTTGGGATGCTCAGAGAATCTGGACCCCTCCGTGGGTGCTGGGGTTGGAGCACACAACTCCCCACAGCTTCCCAGTGCAGGGGCTGGGAGGGGTGTTGGTCACAGGCAGAATTCCCAAAGCCTTGGGGTGATGAAGGAGGCAAATGCCATTCGAACCCTTTCCCTGGGCTCTCAGAGCCTCAGCGTGGCTTTGAGAGGCTGAAGGGCTCGAAATTAGCTCTTGCCACTCAGGAGGGAGATCCTGGCGATGGCTCTGGAAACATTGGGCAGCAACAGTTGGAAAGGGCACGTGGCAGGAGAGGGATTATTAGGGATTAGACAAAGCAGCAGCCCAAAGCCAGGCATGCACCTGCAACCTGAGCAGGCTCCCCTGCCCCGATGGGAAGGGGCTGGACAGGGAAACTCGATGGCCAGAGCTGTGAAACAGGCCCTGTGTGACAGGAAAAACGGGCCAAGGCTCTTCAAATCACAAAGCAGACACTGGCAGGGGGATAAGAGCCCAAAAAACCAAGCGTGGCAGCCCCACAGCTCTCACTGATCTCGGCCCTGCCTGACCCCTCTGCCCCCCTTCCCCACCCCTTTCTCCCTGGGATGGTTTTGGCTCTGACATCGGAAAAGGGGTGCTGGGGAGGGGGATCTGCAGGCTCAGCTGGAGTTCAGCTCCTGCTGCAGCCCCGAGCTGGTGCCAGGCGTGAGAGATGCTTCCAAACTGCAGGGAGCTGCAGCCCAGCCCAGCTCAGGTTCTGTTACACAGCCCGAATTTTACCGAGTAAAGGACAATCCAGCTACAATCTGAGGCTCCATGTTCCCAGCTCGTGTTTTCCCAGGCTCTCCCAAGCAGAGCTCGGGCAGCTTTTCCAGCTGGCTTTTGCACGACATTTACAAATGCCCCAGTTAACCCACAGCCTGGAGACCAGCCCTGCAATTCCAGGGATGAAATGAGGTGGCCCCAGGGTTTCCTGGCCTAAAATAATGGATTTGAGACTTCCCACAGCCCTGATCGTGCTGCATGCAGGGGGGCAAACCTGCTGCCTCTGGAGCTTCTGTGGGGAGCTGCTGCCCCTGTGCCATCAGCTCAGCACCTCCAAAGGCACTTCTGAGCAGGCAGAGAGTGTTGTGCTGATGGATTTAACTCCTGGATCCACTAATGGTGCTGGTGGTGGCTCTGGATGTCACAGGGAATGCTGGCAGGGACCTTAGGACAGGTCCCTGCCACTCAGCCCTGGTGCTGCTCTCTGGTGAGGTCTCGTGGTCCTGGTTTTTGCAGCCAAAGTGGAGGAGGGAGATGAAAGGCAGGGAGAGTCCTTGTGGATTAGCCCCAAGAGGAATAAACCTCCAGAAAACCCAAACCTCACTGCTGGTGCTGAGCTGCATTTTGGAGAAGGGACCCCCAGCCCTGAGACCCCGGTGCCTCCCTGAGCATCTGCCCAACCATCAAGGCACCCAATCCCTTGGTGTCCCAGTAGATATCCCTTGGAGATGATCCCAAACAGCTCTGGGATGTGCTCAGCACTGCGTGGGCAGTTTGTGGCTGTGCAGGGCCAAATCCTGCACACTCCAGACTGGGGGTTGTGCCTAAAGCTGCATCTCCAGGAAGCCACAGGAACCTGCAGGAGCATTTTGGAGGCAGACAGAGCCACCACAACCCTTCCAGAGCCTGGAAGCAAAAGAATAAGAAGAACAGGCTTATTTCCCAGCCCTCCTCATTAAAAACCGTCCCGAGTGAGGGAGAGAAGCACCCAGATAAGAGGCTGCTCCTGCCCCCGGCTCCTGGTGATAGCGAGATGCCAGAGCCAAGCGCTCTGCTGCTCCCGGCAGCTTTTTATCTCCTGGCTTCCTCCTAGACAAGCAGGAATAATGTTATCGCCCTCCCTGCCAGCAGAGATGCAGGAGGCTCAAAAAAACCCATCCCTCTGTCTCTGTGCACAAAACAAGGCTTAAATGAGGAAAGAAATCACTGGAAGAGCTGTCAGAGCAGCATCCTGGTGTTGCTGGGTTTGGAAGGGCAGCTTCCACTAGCCCAGAATTGCTCCAAGCCCCATCCAACCTGGCCTTGGACACTGCCAGGGATGGGGCAGCCACAGCTTCTCTGGGCACCCTGTGCCAGGGCCTGCCCACCCTCCCAGGGAACAATTCCTCCTCAATATCCCATCTAAACTCACTCTCCTGCTGGTAAGAGGAGTCTGGAATGTCTCAGCAGCTCATCCTCCCAGCAAACATCTTCAAAGCCCTTGGAGGGGGAAAGACGTTGCCTTTCTAGAGCAGAAACTATGACAAACCTTGCTAAGGGGTTTGCCAGGTGTTCCCCATCTTGTGTGAATGTTTTTCAGGGGGTAACATCCTAGAATTCCAGCCGGAGGCCTGAGCTTGGCTTTGCCCCCATGGCCACTGTGAGGGTACAGGCAGCACGGGGTGGGATACAGGGACCTGTGTGGGGACCCCCCTGTCCCACAGCACCTCACCCCATCATCCTGAGTGGGTTGGTTGCTTTAGCCAGGGGGTGAAGCTGCTGGAAGACTGAGGCAGGAACATCCTCCCGCCCCGGGCACATCCTCCCATCCCTCGAACATACGCAGAGCAGCATAATACCCCCGAATTTAATAAAACGCCTCAAACAGACAAAGTTTTTCCTTTTGCCAGCTGCTTAATTAAATTGCCTAATGCTGTTTGCGATGGCAGCCCAAACTCCTGTGTTGAAAGCCCACGGTGTTGCCATGGAGCTCACCCGCGGCTGGCGCGGCCGTGCCGGAGCATACAGATGAGGGGGGATGCTGGGGCCGGGCAGGGGGGGCTGCTGCCACCTCACCCGGGCACATTCGGGGCCTCTCCGTTATTTATTCACCTGTTTGTGTTGTGACGTGGCAGCAAAGTCCCTCGGCGAGGTTTGTGTCGGGAGAGTCGCTCGGGAAAAGCAGCTGCGTTTCCACCCCGGGGCTTTGCAGATGTTTGCTGGGAGGATGAGCTGCTGAGACATCCCAGCCCCCTTTTACCGGCAGAAAGAGGGTGGATTTAGATGGGATATTGGGAAGGAATTCCTCCCTCTGAGGGTGGGCAGGCCCTGGCACAGGGTGCCCAGAGGAGCTGTGGCTGCCCCATCCCTGGAAGTGTCCAAGGCCAGGTTGGATTTGGAGTCACCTGGGATAGTGAAAGGTGTCCTGGGGCATGGGGTGGAATGAGATGAGCTTTAAAGTCCCTTCCAAGCCAAACCATTCTGGGATTCCATGATTCCCCTCCTCCTGCCCCAGGCAGGACTAAGGCTGGCTCCTGCTCCCAGCAGCACCATTGGCATCCCAGCACCACATTCCCATGGGATGGCTGTGGATTGGAAAAGCAAATGGCATCGGGGGAGGGTTTCCCCCAACATCCACCTGCCACCTCTCCTGTGCCTGCGCCGGGGGGTGACAGGGACGGGAAGGTTCCTCAGTGCTCCCATCAGAGCCATGGCTGTGTCAGAGCCAGGGCCGTGTCGCAGGCTCGGAGCTCTGCTTGCTTAAAGCAGTCACCCAGAAAGGACAGGGGCTTGGCAGGAGCACAGGGCCCCGGGAGATGCCATCCCTCGGGAATGTCACTGCGGAGAGCGGAGAGGAGCCACGGGCAGAGCGTGGCCCTGCACCAGGGAGCTCCTCCCCGTGCCCATCTGGGGACAGGTGCCACCACCACCCTCCTGGCAGTGCCAGGGGCAGCATCGGGCTCTTGTGGCTGCGGGAGGGGAGAAGGAAGGGCTCTCCTGCCCTTCCCAGGCTCAGCTGCAGCCATTTATCTCCTGAATCCAGGCTATTAGACAGATGACAGAGGGAGAGAGGCAGCCGGTGTGAGTGCAGACCAAGGCTCCTTCCCTGGGTGATTTATCTCCTGGCTTCATCCAGCAAACTTGCTGATGAAAAGACTCTTCCCTTCTCTGTGCCTCATCAATTCTCATTCTCATTGCTTTTCTATTTTTTTCCCCTTTCCCTGGGTTTATGTTCCCTTCCCTGCAGCTCCATCACCCCAGCCCTGCACACCCCAACTCCCCCGTGCTCCCCATCTCCTGGCCCCATTTTCTCGTGGTCTCTTTGACCCTTTCCTTCTCATTTTCACCTCTGATCCTCCTTCTGCACCTCCTGTGGCACTTTCATTCCTGTTTGTTCCTTTTCCTTCCATATCTCCTTCTGTGTCCCCCTCTCCACCCCTGAGCCCTCCTGGGATGGAAAGAGATTCCTTGAGCATCATCAGCAAGAGTCACCATGGACAATGTCATGGGCTTGTGACCAATGCAGGCTGGTACCACACCCCCCTGCCTGGCCCTGGCACTTTGTGTCTCATTTCCTCGGGGATAAAATCCTTTCCAAAGGCAAACCAGGGCTCCAGCTTCTTTGCTGTGCAGAAGGGGAGAGGGACATTTGGCCCTGGGGGAAATCCAGCCTCGGAGGCAGAAGCCCTGGAAATGCCATGGGGAGCTGAGGGAATTGGTAAACACTGGGAAATTATGGAAGCGACGTGGCATCCCTGGTGTGGGGGGGGAAGGGGAAGGAAACTGGGGTGTTTTCCACTTCCATGCAGCAAATGTTTCAGCCTCTTGGTTCTACATTTTTAGAGAAAAACAATCTGGGAGCAGAAGCGGCCCCGGCTCCCTGCTGTCAGTGCCGTCGTGCCGCAGCCCACGCCGGGGAAGAGCCGGGAATAGCAGCCGGGAGCTGCTGGAGCCAGCAGGGAATGTGGGACCCGCGGCCTCACGGGGGTCCTGGTCCCCCCTCCTGACCCCACAGACCCCACAACCCCGCTCCTCCCGCTGTGCCCTTCCCCTGGCTCCTTCCCCCAAGGCTCCTGTTAGTGCCGGGCAGCGTCTTCCCAGTGCCGGCAGAGGCAGCACATCCATCTGTCCTGGAGAGGAGATGGAATTTGGGCTCCCCGGGAGGCACCGCTTAACCCCGAACCGCAGCCTGAGCTCTCTGTTCATTAGTCTCAGTCCCGGGTCCCTCCACTTCCCTGTCCTGCTCCCCGTTGCTCTGGGGGGAAAAGAAGGGGATTTGGGGCAGAGCTGGTGCTTTGCTGCTGCTGGGGGGGAGGCGGGGGTGGATGGGGAGGGTGGGATTTGGGGGGTGTATGCGCAGGAATCACTGCAGAGTCACACACAGGGAATGGATCCACGTGGATTGTGGCTGCCCCGTCCCTGGAAATGTCCCAGTCCAGGTTGGACAGGGCTTGGAGCAACATGGTCTAGTGGGAGGTGTCCCTGCCCATGGAATGAGGTGAGCCCCAAGATCCCCTCCAACCCAACCCATTCCATGAGTCTCTGATTCCCTGTGTGAGCCCCTCAGGGTCCAGCTCTCTCCCAGGACCCCCAGCCCTAACCCTCGGGATGGGGATGCAGCTCCATGGGAAGAGGCTTTTGAACCCAAATGGAAAACCCATGGAATGAAACCCGTGGCTGTGGAGCTGCAGGAGCACCTGCTCCGTCCCCACATCCATCTCCAGAGCAGCACAACAAGAGGCTAAATGAGTTTGCACATTACCTGCAGGCTGCTCCAGAGCCTAATTAGGAAATAATGAGCCTGGCTTGGCTGGATAATGGATAAAACCCAAGCAGCAGGCTCCTGCCCTCTCCATCCCTGTCTCTGTACAGCCCCCAGGAATGCAGGGAGCAGCTCCCAGGGTGTCTCTGGTTTGTTCCCCACAGCAGGGACCCCACGCTGACAGTGCTCTCCCTCTCCAGTTTGCTCCATGTCATTTGAAATCAGGAAATATGAAGTTTAGCCCCCAGATTTTCCACAAAAATGCCATTTTTCTGCCAGCTCTGATCCTGTGACTCATACAAACACCTGGGCTGTTACGGCATCATCCTGTATCCCAGACTTTCCACAGCCATCAGTGCTGCCACCCTGCCCTGTGCTGGGAAAAAGGGATAAAATCCAGTAACAGACACAAACCAGCAGAGCTGGGGGATCTTCCCTAGAAAACGGGGTTTGGAACAAGGTGCTTTTTCTGGGTTCTTCTTCACAGCCTTGAGCAAATAAATAAAAGAATCCCATTCCTCCGTATCTTTTTTTTAAGGAGAAAAGGTTCTATGATAATTTAATGGCCAGAGAGTTTCATAGTCACTGGAGTGTCCGTGCACTTAAAAAGAAAGCTGTGAGTCCATCAGAAGGAGGCACAGATCAATAGATCCGTCCTCTCCTTTCATGCTGTTGCTCCAGCAGCTGGTTTAAAAGGCAATGCCCTCCCAGCAGGAAGGGAGGGAAGCGTGAGGGATCAATTCTGGAGCAAGGCTGGGGTGAGTCGATGCTGAATAAACTTCGGTTGGAAGCCCTTTGCAGGGAGAACAACGTGGTGATAAAACAGCTGCTGGGGAAGAAACTTTCTTTTCCCACTCTGACGGCTTTTTAATGCTTCTCCTGCTGCGGGAGAGTCTTTTAAGCAGGAGAGGCTTTGGGGCTCGGTTTGATTGGTGTCACTGTGGGGCAGGAGAGCAGGAGCAAGGCAAGGAATCAAAGGTGGGCTGGGGGCTGGATCCGGCTCCTCTGAGCCCCGTGGCTGGATGGGGAGAGGGGCAGGAGGTGCTGGGGGGCTCAAAGCCACCCCAGCCCCTCACTGACCACCCCAGTGTGGAACCCCAACCCTTTTCCCTGGGAAGGGGGCAAAGCACAGAGAGGGTTAAGGAGCTTTTACATTCCCTCAGCAGCTTCCAATTAGCCCATTTAGGGTTTGCTGCTCCCAGGAAATATTTTCCAGCTCGGGCCAATGCTTTAAAGGGAGCTGGGGGAAGGTTTGTGTGTTTGTTCTGGGTGCAAGAGCATTTTCTGTGGGTGCAGGGGCTGCTCTTTCCCAAAAAACTTGGCTTTCCACTGAGCAGCAGGTCCCTGGACCACCGGCCCCCCAGTATTGCCTACTTTAATCCCAAATTTAAGTGGAAGTAGGCGTGATTACTGCTGTGCCAGTGTAGAAATACAAGGGATGAGGTGGATCCGGGATAATTTTTTCCCAAATCAAGCTCTGGGTTGGTCCCTGTGCTGCTGCAGGGCTTCTGCTACAGATGCCAGAGAACAGGGCTGTGCCTGGGGGATGTTTCTGGAGAAATCCACCAAGGGATAACACATTGGGGCCTGCAAATAGGGCTGGAGCTCCTGGATGTGGGCACTTGGTGCTGGGGAGGAGAAGGGGCAGGGAACAGAGCCTGGAGGGAAAACTTCCCCCATGGAGACTTTCTCTTCGCAGCACCCACAGCTCAGGGAGTGGCCACTGGTCCAGGGGCTGCTGGTGGTCCTGGGCAGAGCATCCCTGGGCTAACTGCACTCAGATCCTCTGGGATGGGAGGGCACAGTTAATGCTGTGGATGCAAAATGGACTAAAAGGATACTTTGGGCTGTTTTGAGGGTGTGGGGGTCTCACACTCAGGTCTTTGCCTCTCCAGCCTGTTTATTCTCCCTTATACTTGTTCACCACGAGTTCTCCTCTAACACACCTTGTTGTCTTTCAGGAATGACCTTGAGGAGGAGCCCAAAAGATGCAGAAATGAATCACTTGGGCAGGAAGAAGAGGCGAAGCTCTGACTGAGGTGCCAGCCCTGGTGTTCTGTGCTCTGGGTTTTTGGGGCCAGCCGGCAGCAGGAGCTGATGGTTCCAGGGGCTCCCATGGAGCATCTCCTCCCGTGGGTGCCGCTCCCACCCGGCCGCGCCCTGTGAGCCTTTCCTGCCTGGGAGAAGCTGCTCCCACCAGCCCAAAATGAGCTGCCTCCAGACCAGCTCCCTCCTGCTCTGCGTGGTGGCCGCCACCGCCATCCCCACGGTGCCCTGGAAGGTGAAGTGTCCCCTGCAGTGCGTGTGCCAGATCCGGCCCTGGTACACGCCCCGCTCCGTGTACCGGGAGGCGGCCACGGTGGACTGCAATGACCTCTTCATCTCCTCCGTGCCCGAGGACCTGCCCGAGGGCACCCAGACCCTGCTCCTGCAGAGCAACAACATCGCCAGGCTGGAGCAGAGCGAGCTGGACTATCTCAGAAACCTCTCGGAGCTGGACCTGTCGCAGAACAGCTTCTCCGACATCTGGGACTTCGGGCTGAAGGACATGCCCCAGCTGCTCAGCCTGCACCTGGAGGAGAACCAGCTCTCTGAGCTGCCCGACAGCAGCTTCCCGGGGCTGGGCAACCTGCAGGAGCTCTACCTGAACCACAACCAGCTCCGCAGGATCGCTCCCCGCGCCTTCTCCGGCCTCGGTGGCCTCCTGCGCCTCCACCTCAACTCCAACCTGCTGAGGACCGTCGACAGCCGCTGGTTCCAGATGCTCCCCAGCCTGGAGATCCTCATGATCGGAGGCAACAGGGTGGATGCCATCCTGGATATGAATTTCAGGCCCCTGTCGAACCTGCGGAGTTTGGTGCTGGCCGGGATGAACCTGCGGGAGATCTCGGACTATGCCCTGGAGGGGCTGCGGAGCCTGGAGAGCCTCTCCTTCTATGACAACAAGCTGGCAGATGTCCCCAAGAGGGCCCTGCAGCAGGTGCCCGGCCTCAAATTCCTGGATCTGAACAAAAACCCGCTGCAGAGGGTCAAGCAGAGCGACTTCACCAACATGCTGCACCTCAAAGAGCTGGGGCTCAACAACATGGAGGAGCTGGTGTCCATAGACCAGTTCGCCCTGATCAACCTCCCCGAGCTGACCAAGCTGGACGTGACCAACAACCCCAAGCTGTCCTTCATCCACCCCAACGCCTTCCACCACCTGCCCCAGCTGGAGACCCTCATGCTCAACAACAACGCCCTAAGTGCCTTGCATAAGCAGACGGTGGAGTCGCTGCCCAACCTGCAGGAGATCAGCATCCACAGCAACCCCATCCGCTGCGACTGCGTCATCCGCTGGGTCAACAGCACCGAGACCCACATCCGCTTCATCGAGCCGCAGTCCACGCTCTGCGCCGAGCCCCCCGACCTCAAGAGGAGGCACATCCGAGACGTGCCCTTCCGAGAGATGACGGACCAGTGCCTGCCCCTCATCTCCGCCAAGAGCTTCCCGTCGCACCTGGAGGTGGCCGATGGGGACGACGTGTCCTTGCACTGCCGGGCGCTGGCGGAGCCGGACCCGGAGATCTACTGGGTGACGCCATCGGGGGTGAAGCTGGTCCCGTTCGCGGACGACGGGCGGTACAAGGTGCACTCGGAGGGGACGCTGGAGATCCGCGGGATCGCGGCGGGCGAGGCCGGGCTCTACACCTGCGTGGCCCACAACCTGCTGGGGGCCGACACCAAGAGCGTCCGCCTGCTGGTCAACCACTCCTTCCCGCTGGGCGAGGACGGGCTGGAGCTGGTGGTGGCCGACGTGCAGTCCTACCACATCCTGCTCGCCTGGAAGCCGCGCCTCAACACCGTCTCCTCCAACCTCACCTGGTCCAGCTTCTCGCCGAGCTCCGGCGCGGGCGCGCCCGGCGTGGCGCGGCTGCCCACGGGCACCCACACGTACAACATCACGCGGCTGCGCCAGGACACGGAGTACTGGGCGTGTCTCCACGTGGCCTTTGTAGACTCGCGGGCCAAGGTGGCCTGTGTGAACGCCAGGACTAAGGAGGCTGCCCACGGCCACGGGCTCCTGGGGGGCCGGGAGACCCTGGTGACGGCGCTGGTGCTCTGCCTCCTGCTCCTCAGCGCCGGGCTCGTGGCTCGTTTCGGTGCCGGGGGACCCGGGGAGATGCCCCGGGGAGCCCGGGCTGTGCGGGTGGTCTACCCCATCCATCCCCCCCTGGCCCAGCCCTGGGCTCGGGGGCAGCGTGGGGGGCAGCTCCTGGCCGTGGAGGTCCAAGCAGCACCCCCAGACTGCTGAAGGCTCATGGGGTGGTGGGGCTGAGGGTGGGGTGGGGTGGGGTTGGGGAGGGAGAAACTATTTTTTACCAAAAAGTAAAAAAAAAAAGCAGAACTAAACGACAAAACTGAAGAGCAGCAAAACAAAAGGGATTTCGTGGACTCGACCACGAGTCGAGGTGCTGTGGAAGGAGAGGAGCAGAGCTGGCCGTGGGGATTGCAGAGCCTCCCCGTGGTCCTGGCAGGGTCTGGATCCGTGTGTAGGGTCTGGATCTGTCCATGGCTCCCAAAAGCACCCACCAGGAGGGCTCAGAGGGGCCCGAGCCCCAGGGGGACGATGCCCTGAGTGGTTGAAGAGCCATAAGGATGATCAGCAGATCACCCCTCCCTGTGTCCCCCTGGCACCACGAGACACCCCCTCAGTGTCACCTCCCTCACTGGACAGTCCCTGGTTTGGAAATACAAAAAAAAAAAAAAGAAAAAAAAGGCCTTTCTCTTTGGGATCCATGTTGGGGTTTGGTTTCTTTTTTGGGGTTTTGTTTTTTGAGCATTTAGATTCTCCATCCCTTGTGCCATCCCCTGCCCTGCCATTGCTATGGGCTGGGGGGGAGCAGAGGGGACAGGAGGGGATTTGGGGGCAGAAGGAACAGGAATGGTGATGGTGACACATCTCAGTTGGCAGCTCTGTGGGGCTGGGCACCTCCTGCCAGAACTGGGTGGGTTCTGTGTCCTGCAAATGTAACCTCAAGGCTGTTCTGTAAACTTCTGTGGATAATGTTAAAAAAGGGAAAAAAAGAGGGAAAATAGGAAGAAAAGGGGGGGAGGAAGTTCTCGGTTTTCTGGTTTTGTATATAAAAAACAAGGGAAAAAGGTAAAATGCTGGTGTGCAGCTGGAGGGCTCCGAGGCAGGGACCCCTTCTAGGGGCTGGGGGGCTCTGCAGGAGGGTCCCTGTGCCTTGGGGGGATGTAAAACCTGCTCTCCTGGGCTGCTGATGCTTCTTTTTGGGATAAATAATTAAAATTTGAATGGAAGGAAGCATTGGGCAGCACCGGACCCCTCAGGTTGTGCCACACCAAGGGACATGACGACCACAAGTCCCTGTCCCTAATGTCCCCTCCTGGTTACAGTGACAGAGCCATCTACCCCTCTGCTGGGGCCTAAATCTAATCCCTGCTCAGAGGTGAGGATTTGGGGTGGGTTTAACCACAGCCCCAGACAAAACGTGCCTTTACTGGGTGTATCAGAAGCATCTAAAGCTGTCACAGAGTCCAGAGGAGGGACACGAGGAGGGTGAAGGGTCTCAAGGGGAAACCACAGCTGGAGAAGAGGAGACTGAGGGGACACCTCAGGGGGCTGCAGGTTCCTCACAATTCCAGCTCCAGTCTCTGGTCTGGTGGCAGTGAGAGGACCCAGGGAATGGCTGGGGCTGTGCCAGGGCAGGGTTAGGATGGGGATCAGGAAAAGGTTCTTCTTTCCCCAGAGGGTGGTGGGCACTGACCAGGCTCCCCAGGGCAGTGGGCACAGCCCCAAGGCTGC
>JAWWTY010000071.1:3492318-3658754 GCA_035222235.1 Margarornis squamiger
GGGTGGTGGGCACTGACCAGGCTCCCCAGGGCAGTGGGCACAGCCCCAAGGCTGCCAGGGCTCCAGGAGGGTTTGGACAACACTCTTGGGGACAGGCTGGGATTGTTGGGCTGTCTGTGCAGGGCCAGGAGTTGGACTGGATGATCCTTGTGGGTCCCTTCCAGCTCAGGACATTCCATGACTGTACAATTCCAACACACGTGTGGCCCCAAAGGAACCCCAGTGTGGGCATTGGGGCATCCAGAGCCACGGGAAAGAGCCAAGGAAAGCCATCCCAGCCACGCCTGGGGGGTGATGGGGTGCAGATGTGGTGCCCCCTGGGGTGATGCCAGCTGCACCCACACCACCACTGCGTGCACAGGGCTCAGAAGGGACCAGAAAACCTCGACACGGTTAAAAACCGCCTGGACTTCCCATTCATCTTCCAGCCAAGGCAAGATGGGTCCCTGCTGGATACGCTGCGGCTCAGCCAGGCACAGAAACAGCTCCTGCGCCTTCACAGGGTGATTATTTGGGGGGGAAATGGCTCTCTCTGGTCCCCCTTCAGCCCCCCCAGCACTTGTTCAGGACCCAGAGAGATCTCCGGGGCTCTGAGCACGAGCTGGGAGTTAAATGCAGGCTGAAACACTTGGCTGAATTAGAGCTTTGGATGTTTGGCTGCGGATCCGAGCCCCGCTCAGGTGAGCAGCTCCCTGTGTTTGCAGATTCCAGGCCTGGAACAGCCTTTCCCCTCTGCCTTTTGGAAACATAAATGCAAAATGTATTCCCTGTGGTTCAGCTAAGTTGGTGCTGGAACACGTGGGAATGGTTGTGGAGAAATTTCCGTGGTGTAAACACGGCCCTGATTTAATCCTGCAGCGCAAGGGTGAGCCCTGGGAGCATCTCCCACCCCATTCCCTGCAAAAAGCATCATCATTCCCAAAAATAGCAAGGACTGAGCCCCTTAAAGGCTGTGATTTTGTAGGTGTAGAGAAACAGCCTCTTTGATCACAGATATCACCGGGAGGGGAGGGGAAGGTTCAGCCTGAGCTGGCTGCTCTCATCCTGCAAAACTGAGATTAAAATGCCAGATATGGGCAATTAATTTGATCTCCTTTGAAACTGGAGCAACCTGAGGAGCTCTGGGAAGGGGGAGGCACCCACCACTGCAGGACTGGTGTCCCAGTGGGTTCCCCCAGCGTGGGGGATCCAGCCCAGGTTCCCCGTGGGACAGGAGGGGCCGAATCACTCACAAAACCCCCCAAAACCGCTGTGAATCCCCCCCATTCCCTCCCTCCCTCCAAGGGCAGCAGCCGAGGGCGCTGTAGGTGCCTCATCCACTATTTATTGTTGTTGTTATTTATTATTAAAGCACCAACCAGCTTTTCCCAGGCCCCATGCTGGGGGAAATGCTCCATAAACCATTCCCTGCTCCCAGACTGGGATGGGGAACGTGGAGCAGCTGCAGGCAGAGCATCACCAGCACCATCCCTGTTATCCAGAGGGCTGGGATGGAGACCCCTCCTCCTGCAGAGACCTCAGCAGGGTTCTTGGAGCCTGGATTCTCCACCCAGGAGGCTTTGTTGGAGCAAGAGGGATATTTTGGGGGTGCAAACCCCAAAGTTTGGGGGTGAAAAGCAGGGAGAACGGGGCTCTTCAGGCATTTTCCATTCCCTTCCAGGGGGAGCAGCCCCTTAGGTGCTGAGGTGGGGTCAGTGCAGGGTCTCAGCTCCCAGCCCAGAGCACATGGATGTGGCAGGAACCAGGGATGCTCTGGAAAAGTGGAAGCAGAGGGTGACCCGGGATGCTCCGGGCTCCAGGGCTCTCTGCTCGGCCCCCCAAGGGCACGGCAAGCACAGGGCAGCT
This sequence comes from Margarornis squamiger, assembly GCA_035222235.1. Lineage (NCBI taxonomy): Eukaryota > Metazoa > Chordata > Aves > Passeriformes > Furnariidae > Margarornis > Margarornis squamiger. The sequence goes on from JAWWTY010000071.1 coordinate 3,494,164, forward strand.
CAAAATAGAAACAACATGTTGTGCTCTGGGTTTTTTTTTTGAAGCAGCAGAAGTAATTAACCACCGAGCAGCTTTACGGGTACCAAGGGATGGCACTTTGCATTCCTGAGCTCTCAGAGAAGCTCTGGAGAAGAGGATCCCAAATTTCTCAAGGCCAAGAGACTGTCACCGACCCCAGACATCCCTCCTGGCTGTGCCAGCCGAGCCTGGGGGGTCCTGGGGGGCTCAGTGGGGCTGGAGGGGTGAGCAGGGGTGGCTTCCAGCACCTCCTGGCCATGTCTATCCATCCAGGATGTCAAAGGTTTGTTTCAAAATGGTTTTCCTCCAGCTTGTCCCATCAGATCTCACCTCCAGGCACGGGTTTCTCCCCCATAACCCACCATTCCTTGTCTGTTCTTCAGGTTTAATTTCTCCCTTTTTTTTTTCATTTTTGAGTTTATTTATTACTTTGACTTTGAGAAGTCCTTATTTCTGCTTTTCCTGCCCCCCTCCTCATTCTCCTCTTTCTCCTCACAAACAGCATCGTGGATCTCATGCAATTGAGCTTCTCCCAGCAAAGCCAACGAGAACATTGTGTGCCAGGCTCTATTTTAAGCACCCAATAAAACTGATTTTTGGAGTGGCTCCATCATTGTGTCCTTCTTTCCCTGAGCCCTTGGCACCTGCCAAGGTCCCAAGTCCCCAGGACCCATCAGAGGGCACTGCTGGGTTCCTGCAGCACTGCTGCTCCATCCCTGCCTGCTCCAAAGGCTCCCAGGCTCTGGGAGGAGCTGACACGGGTTTATTAGTTAGTTAGAGAATCAAATCAGGCCTCTCCTCCTCCCCCTCTCTCCAGCACTTCCTCAGGAATGATTTAAATTAAAGCCCCCGACCTCCCTGGGAAATGTCAGCAGCATTATCCATATGCATGATGCCATTAGGATGGAGCAGGTGCAGCTTCCAAAACCTGCAGGAAAATCTACCTGTCAATCTCCACGGCATTTGGCTCCTTCCAGATGCTTCAGCTCTTCTCCCCCTCCTGCCTTTTTGCTGATCTACAGGTGGGGGAACTGAGGCACAGAGCTCCAGTGGGCTCCAGTCCCTTCCCCACCGGGAAGGACACAAGCATTTCCTTGGATTTTACATCCCCAAATCACCAAAGTAAGGAAGGAGCAAAGGCAGGAGTGAGGGAGGGGGAATTGCAGCTTAGTTATTTCTTGCTGCCTGTGTCAGCTTCTTGGAGCTGCCACTGTTGGATCATCCCAGCCAGCCCCAGGAAAAGGATTCAGGTGGGAAAATGAGGCTCAATGGGAAGATTGCTGGGAGCAGGGAAAGGCAGAATGGGGAAGCAATAATAGGGAATAACAAGCCAGGGCCCAGCTGGGAGATAGCAGGAGCAGGAACTGATGGGGATGTGGTGGGAACAGCTCATGATGGGAGGGCTGGATGAGACCCTGAGGAATATAAGCCTTTGGCAGGGATTCAGCCATTCCAGCAAGATGTGGGAGACAGGGAGGGGGGCAAAGCCCCCACTCCTGCAGTGAGAATCATCAAAAACTGCTAAAAACAACAGCAAAAATACCCAGATCTAAAGGGGAGGTCTGTGCTGTCACTGCTCTGCTGGGCTCCTGTGGAAAACCTCTGGAGAGCTGGGAATTTCTAGTGTGGATAGCAAACAGCTTTGATCCCCGCCAATCCTCCCTAAATCTTGAGCAGTGTCTTGTAAATCTTTAATTACAAGAAAATTGCAACCTCACCAGCGAACACACAAACGGTACTGATAAATATTTAAAATTGCCACAGCGACAGATCTGAGGGGATTAAGAAAAGATAGATTGGAGTGACAGTTATTAAACACCAGATCCCAGTAAATGTTCCTGAGCAGATAAATAATGCAGGGCCCGGACAGTGCTCGGCTGGTGAGAGGGGGAGAAAAAGCAGGAGGGGAAAGTGGGGGATAAAAGAGCCATTTCTCCTGTTTGGAAGTGTGCTGAAGGGGGGCCTGGTGGGGTCTCTCAGCATCCTGGTTCAATGTTTTCCCTGGAAATGGCTTTAAAGTGAAAGAGGGAAGGTTTAGGCTGGATATTGGGAAGGAATTCTTTCCTGTCAGGGAGGTGAGACCCTGGCACAGGTTGGGCAGAGAAGCTGTGGCTGCCCCATCCCTGGGAGTGTCCAAGGCCAGGTTGGATGGGGCTTGGAGCAACGTGGGCTAGTGGAAGGTGTCCTGGGGCAGGATGTGAAACGAGAGGAGCTTTTAAGGTCCCTTCCAGCCCAAACCATTCCGTGATTCTCTGAAATCCTGTGTATTTCTTCTCTACCAAATGGTTGTGTGACTGTGGTGGTGTGGGCATCCAGCTCCTTCCCCTTCATTCCCACATCCCTCCGGCATCCACAGAGCTCCTGCCCCTTTGTCCCAACTCCTTGCCCCCATCCACCTCCCTCTCCCTTTTCTCCAAGTCTTGAGGCCACAGAGTAGATTTTCATTATTAAATTTCCAGCCAGAATTAAAGATTTATTCCTCCACTAAAGGTAACGACCAAAAAGTTCACTATTCCCCACAGCCCGGGCTTCACTCACACCGAGGGAAGGTGCTGGAAGGGTGAACCACCCCAGCAACCTCCCCAGTAAAATATTGATCTAAAAAGCTGGTTAATTATAAATATTAAAGCAGAGTGATGAGAAAGTCTCCTGAGTTTGAACTGAGCTGCTCTAAGAGGGTGAACATGGGCTGACCACTGTGATCCCTCTCAGTGCCTGATCCAGCTCAGGATCACCCTGTCCCTGTCCTAGGGATGTCCCCAGGCCACCCAACATCCTGGGAAAGGCAGAACTCCATGTTTGCCCCCCATCCTCCTCCTCCCAGCCCCTTGTTTGGGGCTCAGCCTTGCAGGGATGGGCCAGGAGCTGCTGGGCTGGTTGAGATGTAATTTATGGTGAGCTCTGCTCAACTATGATAACGAAGCACTTAAAAACTCTAACGAGGGGGGCTGGTTTGGCCCTGCAGAAGTGCTGATGCCCACCTAGTAAATCTTTAATTGGCACTGGAAGGGAACTGGGAGGCTCACCAGTGCAGAGAACACTGTAAATATTTAATCTGGGCACTGATTACACAAACAAGGTTAAGGGGAAGGAGGGAGAAGGTAGATAAAAGTGGCACCTAAAGAACATTAAATCCAGGGAAAGTCATCAAGTAGATAAATAAAATATCCTGCAAAGGCAGGAGAAAGTGCTTCTTCCAGGCAGCTGGGGAAGGCACCACTTTCTGCCCTGGCATCCACAGAGTGCCAAGGGCTGCACAAGGACTCCTGCAAGGGAAGGGGTAAGCAAAAGAAAACCCATGTGAAACCCAAAAATGAGTTTTAGGTGAGGGTTCAGCTCAGCACTGTGGGGGAAAAGCCCTTCCCAGAGCCAAGTGAAGCTCAGGGGGGCTGGAGGCAGCAGAGGGGGAGCAAGGCTGTGCCCATCCCTCCACCAAGGACAGGGGGAGCCCCCAAATCTTCCCAGCTCTAGCCCTGATTTGGGATAAAGGCCAATGCATAGGTATAGGGAGCAAGCAGGACTCAAGCAAGGCAACTTCCTTGCTCAGACACTCATTCCTCTTTGTGGTATTGATTTTGAGGAGAACATGGATTTCCAAGCAGCCCAACAATAGCTGCCACTTGTAAAGCTGTTCCCAAGCTCTGCAAACATTGACCTGGCATTTACAGCATCCCCCTAAATCACTGGGCAAATAATCCTGCCTGAGCCATCCTGCCTGATGCACCAGGCTGAGGCACAGGGTGCTGAGGCACAGGGGAGCGTGGGGCTGTGCAGGGCAGTGCCAGCCCTCGTGGGCAGCAGGGAGGGCTCAGCTCCTCTCTGAGGGATGGCACTGGGGGCTCACTAAACCCACCGACAAAGGCAGGGCTTGCTTTGGCCTGCCAGGAACAAAAGGTTTCTGGAAAGATCCAAGAGCTCCCCATCCTCTGTGGCCCCACTCCCCAGAGCTGGGGTCTCACACCAGTTCCTTCCAATCCTCCCCATTCCAACAGCCCCTGGGATGTGTGGGGCTGGGTCACTACACACAGCAGAGCCTGTTGGTTCCCACAAAGAGGGAATAAGGAAAAGCAAGTCCCATCCATGGGATTCTGTCCCTCAGTGCCTTTACCTGGTGGTCTCTCCAGGCTGGAGGGAGGGAGGGAATGCTGCAGGGAGCTGCCAGCACTGGCTCCATGCCATGCACAGCCAGTGGGTGCCATCTAGTGAACTCCCTGCCTTCTCCAGGGCTGCTCCCAAAAAGAACATCAAAACAACTGGAAAAGGGCTACAAAACCTCCTGGCACTGCCACAGGACAGTGGTGTGGTGGCTGCCCTCCTGGGAAACTGGATGTCAGAGCTCAGGGGACTGGGAGTGGGCTGAAAAACCACCCAGCAAGGACTCACCAGGCTGGCTCAGGAGGTGAATCCAGAGCCTTTCCCCTGCTGCCATTCCTGCTGGATTTTGCACACACAAACACTGGTGCAAGGCTGGCACATCCTGGGAGGGACAGTCCCCTCCCTCCCTGGAAAGGATACACAGGAGGCTCACAGGCTGCTCCCCTGGAAAATGGCCTTTCCTGAAGGGCTTTCCCCGAAACGCAGAACAAATGAAAAATAAACCCATGGGATCATAGAATGAGCTCGATTTAATTAAATTCATTTTGTGCAGGACACAAAAAAAATAGGGTCAATTTTGTGGTACAAGCCTTATTTAAATAGTGCAAACACACAGGTGATGTTTAGCAAGAGCTTCTGCTTGTCACTGCAGTGACTGGCGGGTGCAGAGTAGGGCGTGGGGGCTTCCTCAACATGAAAAATAAGCCTGGGAACACCAGGCAGTAGGGAAGGGAGATGGGAGATCCAGGAGGGCATCATTCTTCCCCAAAGGGCCAGACTTTACCTTTGCCAGAGGTACAACATGCTCCTGCTGCCTTCAGCTATCTCCTGGCTGCTCCTCAGATGTGGCTGTGGCTTCCAGGAGTCGAAGACTCTCAGGGTCATTGCTGGGTTCAAGGAGCTGCATCTTCCTGAAGAACCTGCTCAGGTGATAAGTGAGGGGTGTCCCCAAAGAGGTGTGGGCAGCAAGAACACCTGGTTGGGGTAAAATAACACAGAAACAGGACTGGAGCCCCACAGCTGCCTGTAACCATCAGGGAAAGGTGCACGGGGAGCTGCTGGGATACAGGACCCAGCAACTGGCACAGAGTCACAGGTAGGGTCAGCCCTGTTTCCAAAGGAGCAAGGAAAATTCCAGTCATTGTGGACAGGTAATGAAGAAGGATTTCCAGAGCTGCTGTCTGAAGGTCAGCTGTGCTTCTGGAGCTGTACCAAATCTGTGGGTCTCATTCTTGCTTGCACTGTCTCCCTTTCAGGGGTCCTGAGACTGATCAACAGAGAGGGCAGAGAGGATTCACAGGACTCGAGGAATTCCTTACTCAGCTTATGGACAAAGACCTTCACTGAAGGCCTCTAGTGAGAGCTCTTCTCCTGGAAGATGAAGCTGGAGACTGGAAGATGAAGGCTGGAAGAGGCAGAGTGTGAGCAGGCAGAACCCTCGTGGGTTTTGGGACACTTGGTTTCTGCTCCATTTCAATTCCCATTGATTCCAGGGCCACTTCCCCTCTGCAGGGATGGCTTGTGAGGGAGCAGGTCCGACCTGGGCTGGAGGCAGAAGGATGGGGCAGACCCTGGCAAGCCGTGCTGTGCTTCCCACCACAGTCCTGCTCCATAACAAACAGGTCACAGAGTGTCCATAGCCTGGTCGGTTCAGGAGGGACTGAGAGGCTGCTCCAAAGGGTTTTTGTTTCTGCTCAACTGGCTCATTAACACCCCCAGCTGAGGAGGGATTTTCGGAGAGCTGAAGGAAATGCGCTGCAAACAAGTCACTGAGTAACTGAGAAGAGGCACTTCAACTGGAAATACTCTAGGGAATAAACACCCTGCCTATCTCTGGCTTTCAATAAACAGTTTACAAACACATTTTCACGCTGCAGAGCACTAAAATGTGCTGCAAGTACACACTTGCGAGCTTCAGAGTTTCCACACTGTTTTTAAATACCCAACAATCAGAAATCTGGTGCCAAAACTTCTGGCTGAAAAGCATTTAGTAAAGAAAACCTGACAATGGAGGCAGCAGGTTCCTGTGAACAGCAAACAATGTCACCAAGGAAAAAAAGCAGTAAAACAGATAAACCTTTTGAGTTTGGGCATTAAAAGCTCGTTGTGCCCATAACTCGTGTGAACAGAGGGCACATGAGTGCCCCAGCTGCTAAAGGTTACCAAGGACCTCTTCTCTTGTATTGCACTTAAAAACCACTGGAGAGAGGAACTGCCATGAGCAAGGAGACTCCAACAGAGTGGTCAGAGACCCCAACTCACAGCCAAGGAAAGGATTTCTGAGCCAGGACACGAATGCCTGTGGCAAAGGGAAGGTGGCCAACACCTCACCGGCACTGCAACAAGTGGCACCACAGCAGAGTGCTCTGAGCTCCTTCTTCACCCTCCAAAAACGGCATGGAATCATTGAATGCTTCATTCATAGATCGGCAGAAGAGTTCTCCGTGCGTTGACACTTATTTAGATTTAAATTAAAGCAATAAAACATTCTTTTTCTGCACTAATTTCCCCTCCATGCCCCAACCTGGGCAGTCACAGCTACACAAAAGACCTTACACTGCAATAGCTTATTCTTCTATAACAGGAAAATCAACTTAGATTGTGGTGGCTTATGTACATTGAACACTTGAGTTAAAAATAACTAAGAAATTGGCAAATGCACGTTGTAAACACGCTGGTTACACTGAACAAGACATCACGGAGACAAAAATTGTTACGCTGAAAATATCCCAAACCTCCACACTGAAATTCCATTTAATTGGGGAAGATGCATATGGATCTCAGTGGGATTTTGGGAGGGATGTTCAACACCATTACTAGAACTTAAAACTTCCTTGACTTTTGTTTTGGTCAACACAAATCCCACCCTCTTCAGTGTGGTCAGATCTGAACAATTCAGTCTAACTGCTTTTAGCAAAATATAGGCGTTTTTAGAAGCAATTGTGGCAAAGGGGAATTCACAGTATTCAGAAGTGCCACAAAGTGCCACAATGCATCCTGCTGAGCCCAAAGCCCTGAAAAGGGAAAAACAAACATCTGAAAAGGGGAAAAGACCCAAACGAAAAAGGGGGAAAACCCACCTGAAAAAGGGGAAAAAACCCACCTGAAAAAGGGGAAAAAACCCACCTGAAAAAGGGGAAAAAACCCACCTGAAAAAGGGGAAAAGACCCAAATGAAAAAGGGGAAAAAACCCACCTGGAAAAGGGGAAAAATCCCACTCAAAAAGGGGGAAAACCCACTTGAAAAAGGGGAAAAAAATCCACTCAAGAAGGGGAAAAATCCACTCAAAAAGGGGAAAAAACCCACCTGAAAAGGGAAAAACTACCTGTCAGGACCTCCCTTGTGTAATTGCAGGGGTAAAGCTGCTGATCCCAGCGAAGTTAAAGTGCATCACCAGCAATTTAACAGCCCTTTAGTTAAGGGAACAATAAATCACCTCTTCCATGAGGACTGATTCCCATGGACCTGCAGATAGTGCACCGATGTGCCAGACCATCCCGTTCTTAGCACACAGCTGTCAAGAACAGCCAGTAACAAAAGAAATTACAGCCAGCACAGAAACCATCCCACCCCTGTGGAAAGGATGAAGAGTTTTGGCAGTGATTTGCAGTGATTTCATAGCACCTACTCTGGTATTTTGCACAGAAACAACAACTCGGACATTGTGGTTTGTTGGAACCTTCTGCTGGGCAGGTTTTGGGGCCTCCCAGTGTATCCCTGACCTGCTGGGGCTGCACCAGCACAAGGAGAGTGGGGAACAAGGAGGAACAGCCTAAGGAAGCACCAAGGAACGAGCAACATCTTCTCTTGTGTTGCCACGTGCACTCCCTTGGCTAGAGAGGGAATTAGAGACATGGCAGCAAACAGGGTTTACTCTACAGTGCACTGAGCTCAGATTGCTGAAGAGCTGAAAGGTGAAGGTTCTATTGGTCCTCCAAAAGGCCTGGAAAACAGGAAAGCTGAGGGAATTGTGAGCAAAATCTGGGATATCACCTCAGGAAAGGGTGAGATGCTTTGAAGAAGCAAGTTCTAGCTGAGTTTCAGCAGCCAGCAGTGACTAATGCACAGCTCTGAAGGACAGAGCTGAAGGGTTAAGTCACAGGGGGGGAAAAGAATGAGGAGAAAATTAAAAACACACCCAGCACAGCCCCCGAGTGAAACTGGTGCTTTAAAGGAGTTATTTTTCCCCTCAAAGGCTCATGTCCTGTCTTTGAAGCCACACTGCACTCAAAACTGAGGATATTCCATGCAGATTGATGAGGCAGGTAGAATGTGCACAGGGAACATCCCAAAACAGGCACAGAACTGTTGGAACTGAATCCAGCTGGCAGAGCTGAGCTTGAGCTAATGCTGGACAGGCTTCAAAGCTATGCAAGATGACAGAGAATATATTTAAATGAGAAAAGAATCAATATAAATTAAATGAGCCAATAAGAAAGCAAAATGTAACACTATATTCTCTTTCCACCTGATATGTGACTTGGGAAGTTATGGATTAAAAGTCTGGGAGGATTTATTTCCTGTCTGGGAGCAAGAGGACCTTCACCTTGCCTAAAAAACCTACCTTAAACAACAAGAAAAAAATCAGAAATGGGGATATTTACTTTTCACTGCTCTCAGGAGAACTGATCCTTGAAGAAATGGCTTATCTAAGTTGCAAACACCTTGGTGTACCCACCCTGACTATTTCTCTCTCTGTGTTTGTATCTCTCAGATCAGCCGCCCCCCTCAGAAGGCATTGCACAGCTCTGACTTACTGGAGAACATCACTCCAAAAGTCACAACTCTTCCCAAAACTGGTTTTCCTCAAGGATCAGTTGTTAGAACAGAGAATCCCAGTGACACCACTGAGCTGAAATGAGAACATTTAAACAATTTCCAGGCTGGGGCATTGACACCAACGTGTCACTCCCTGTTCCCTACAGGCTTTAACTGAAATGGGCATGAAAAGGTGGAAACTGCAGAGGATTCCTCAGTGTGCTTGGGCAGATTTGAATCTCCATTCTCTTTGGCTTTCACTGGCTGAGCTCTGAAATTGGGGTTTGAGTGCAAGTAACCTGTTGGCTCTTTTTTGGAGGAGAAGGCCTGGAGTGGGCCAACTACCCCATAAAGATCCTGATGACCATCTTGATCTCCTTCCTGCACACAGGGCAGGGGGATCTCTTTTTCTTCAGCATCCTTGCACACCTGAAACAGGCCACGAGGTGAGCAGTCCTGCCATGGACGATGTTCCCATCCCGGGGTCTGTGCTGGCACAAGAAGCAGGGATTCAGCAATGTTTTTATACTCTCTAAAGACTCGATTTCTTCATCCTTTTTGCACTCAGTGAAGCTCAGCAGAGACTCTTTGCTCTCACAAGCCCGTGCCAAGTCCAGAGACTCCACGGAGCTGCAGGGGGGTTTGGTTTCCACCATGAACACGCGGGTGGGTTGCCCAGCTGGAGCTGACAAAGTCCTTCTGCAGTCTGGGACATCTATCCCCTCATCCTCCTCCTCCTTAGTTTGCATGGCATCAATGGTGGACAGGGACAGGGAATGGGCCAGTTTGGGCCAGTCTGAGTACCAGTCCTTGCGCAGGGCCCAGCAGCGGTAGCAGTACCGTTTGCCTGGAGAGTTAAACTTCCTGCATTTGGTGCATTGCCAGCAGTCCTGGGGAATCTGAGGCCGAGAAAACAGCAGTAAATGAGTGTATTCTTGTGTGCAACTCCCTTCCTCTATGTAGGAAAAGCAGCAAAGAAGCCTCATGAAAAAGAAAGGATTTATTACTGATTTATAAGCTTGTAGTTCGACTATCAGCACCTCAGAAAGCCTAACAAGGACTTGACTCCCCATGTGTTCTACAGATGCAGAACTCTCAAACATTAAATCCTGTCTTCCCTCCCTCCCAGCCCTCAGCACTCTGGAAAAATACAATGTTCTCTGCTGGGCACTTTATTGAATTTTCAGTATCTCACTCTAAATTCAAGGGTAGAGCTCCTGGAGTCAGGCAGGATATACTTTCCAGGCTCACTAATCACTTAGCATCTGTTGAATCTGCACAATTAATAGAGGTTTGCTTGATTACCCCACACAGCAAGGGCAGGAGCTGCCCAAGTTCAGAGCCATGATTCAGCTGTCCAGTGCCAGGGACGTCCCCATTTATTCCAGCACAGGCTGCAAAATTATGCTAAAAACCATTTTTTTTGGTGTCATCAGCTGCAAAGAGTCTCATGATACACCTCTGCTGACTAGAACAAACCTCCAAGGCAGCCTCAGGACTGGGAGAAGGACAGCTCAAAGAAGACTGATCTGATGTCCCTCAGGATCCATCATGAGGGAATTTGGAGGAGAAAAGGGGTAGAGAGGAGGGGTGACAGCTCAGTAATTACTTCTTGTTCCCTTTCCACTTTGTTTTGCCATTTAAATGGGAAAAAACCATGATCTGCCCTTTGAGAGGCACTCCAAGGGCACAGACGGCACCCCAGACATTGCACCCTCCTGCCAGAAGCCCCAAAGGGAAATGGGCTGAGAGGAGACCTGGATTCTCTTCCCACCCCAAAGAACACAAAGCAAGAGGCAGCTCCAAGGCTGGGCACCCAGGACGCAGTGCATCCTTGATCCTGACACTAACAAGGGTTTTTTCAGTATGAGGCACTTGAGTGATTAAAAAGTGCCTATTTGAGATTTCCAGATCTCTGCCCAGGACTATCCTCCAGATTTCCTTCCAGAAGACAACATGGAATTAACCCTATTAAAACATGCAGGGATATCAACACTAACTTCATCCAGCATTAGTCTGGCCACTTTTTTTGGCCTTGAAACCCTTACAAGAACCAGCTTCTCCTGCCACAACCAGTGGTGGGTGTAGGATGAGGTGTCCCAGCTATAGCTGGGATGCAGCTGCTCCAAACAGGGAATGTTATCCTGAGGGATTGCCTACCTCAGAAGCAGCTTCTGTGTCTGTGTCATTACTTAAGCACTGAGAATCCTCAAAGTCATTCAAACACACATCCTCAGTCACCTGGAAAGAGTGGAAATGTTGTTGGAGGAGGAGGAGAATGGAAATGCTGCAATAATCTTCATTTATCATGTGCCTGGCACTGCACACCCAAATTAAATGACTATATAATCACCATGCTAATCAAGCTATTTCTGTAAGTGAATGAAAAGCCATTTTTGTAGTGTTTTTATTCCAGAATGTTGATAATTGTAGCTGGACTGGTTTAGTTTACATTGACTACAGTCAAATGGAATTGAGATTTTCCTCTTTGAGTCTTTTCATTTACCTTGACAGCTGGAATTGATGACCTTAGAAGTCTATTCCAGCCTTAATTCTATGATTCTGTGACTTATTATTCTTGCAGATATCTAGATAGAAATCTAGTAAAGTTGCTGCTGGATGTTTAACTCATTTTAAATTAATTCTGTGCTTTGAAAATACACATTTAACCTGAGCAGAAAAGTCATGACCCATGTAAGGAATGGTGACAGCCTTTTCCAAAGAGTTTAAACTGGATAGTTCCAATTTCAGCACAGTATGATGGGATCAGTTAAACCAGGCCAACCTGTGGAACACACACACTGTGGCAGTTGGAAGAGGTACCTTTGTGTCACCTTCTTTCCCTTCCTCACAGTCAACCACTTCTACCTTGAGCCCAGCACTGCTCTGGTCCAAGGGGCACTCGTTGAGGAACCACAGGTCATCAGTAGTATCCGAAACAATGGCAGTGTCTATGTCCTGATGGAAAACAAACAGGGAAACCCACTTAGAGCTCAGCTTAGGAGCAGCAGCACCACAACCATCACTCTCCCCTTTTCCTCATCAACAGCCTCCTCAGCCCTGGGCAGCTCTTCCAGGCATGTCCAGGAGAGAAAAGGGCACCTCACTACTCTCAGACACCCCTTCTTCCATCTTCCAATTCACAGACACTCCTCTTCCCAACTTCCAGCTCTGTGCTGCTTCCCATTCCACCTGGCCACCACCCTAGAACCCAGAAGAAGGGCAACTGCTGAAGTCCAACCAATGCTCTGGAGTGTACAGGGACCTCCACAGGCCAAGCATGGCCTTCAGAGACAGTCTGCTTTATTTAAAAACTCTAAAGGTAACCAACCACCTGATGTGAAAGGCTGGGACAGGAACACACAAGGGAGAGGCTGAAAATCCTGGAGTGGGAAGGGGAAAGAAAGAACAAGAATATTTTATTGACTTGGAACCCAAAAGAGGAGAGGAAGAGGATACAGTGCACCTGTTTCAAATGTCTACACACCTGGTTAGTCTGAATATCTGTTGATCCATTACTTCTGGACTCATAATTGCTTCTGAGGTTGCCTAAAAACCACCATGGAAGACCAGCTACATCCCATTCCTCAAACACTAGGTCCAGTTTAGGCTTCTTGCTTTTAGAGAGGTTTTCTATTAAGTCTTTGTCTGTAAGAGCCAAGCAGAGTCTAAAGTCATGCCACACCTACATTTGTTAAGAGACCAGCAGAGAAAAACATGGCCCCACCTGATTCTAGAGACCTTTCTTGCTCCTTCTTACACCAGTTCCTGCTGAGAGCTCTGGGATTTGTCTGTACTGGTACAGGTTGATTTTCATCTCAAGACTCAACACATAAATGTAAACCCTTTTTTCCAAGCCTTTTCCAAGTCACAACTGAGTAGATTTCTTGAGTGACTTAGGATGCAGAAAGAACTGGTGTGAATTTAGTATCCAATGATGAGAACTCCTGAATTCTCAAACCAGGCTCACATAGGAAGGAGGAAGGTAAAAATCCATCCTCCCCATGCTTCCACCTCCTTTTTAGCCTGTGCAGCTTAGTCTGTGATCCCAAACTCAGCATAAGTTTCAAGATAACCTTGAATCTCTCTCCCTTCAGTACCACGAGTTTCAAAGGCAGAGACAAGGCTGTTTCTCCCTCTTTTGTACACACAGGAAATATCTCCCATTCTCATTTGATCTGGAAATGCCCACACTCACAAAGACCTGGTTTTACAAATTAGGTTCCTTGATATGAGAACAACCTGAGAATAGAAAGTAGGAAAACAGGAAAATTGCTTCCATAACATCTGAAATCTGTATGAGTGACCCAGCAAGAAATCCCCAGACATCACACCAGAGGAAATGTCTAAATATGAAGGAACTGTATTACACTTATGCTGGATACAAAAAGCCCCATTGTTATTCAGTTCCCTGATTGGTTTGCAGGTAATGACTGCAGACCGGGGCAGGCTGGGTTCTGTGTGATCAGGAGAGTCCCTTGGGGAGATAAATAGATGCAAGTGTAATTTCAGCATTTAAAATACCCTTCAGCAAGGTCTGTGAGATTTTCCATGGCATTGTTTAGTGATAGATGTGCTTTTGGGGTTTAACCTGCCATTTCCTTCAAACCATTTGTTTGCTTATGAGACCAAACAGCCAAGCCAGAAAACACATTTATCATAAAATACCTTTGGTCAACATTTGTGTTTTCTCAATCTTTAGCATAAACTGATGATTTTTAATGATTATATTCCAAACCAGGGTTTTTTTAGTGTCCCAAAGCCCTCCCCCAGTGTTTGCTGATGCAGAAGAGGAGCAGCAGGGCTGGTGCAGGTTGTGGCAGTGCAGGAGAGCCAGGACTCACCTTCACAAGTGTCACAGTTCTGCTCCGAGGTAGACAAAGCAGAGGCCTTGCTCTCACCCTCCGTGGTCCCAGCATCAGAACCTTCTTCCTGGCTAAACTGCAGGGAGGAAAATCCAGGTGTTAGTCCAGCAGAGCTTATAGGGACAAGGGGATGTAGCACTTCCAGTCCGAGTCCCCAGCTGCAGGACAAGACCAAGCAGTTATGAAGAGGAATCAAAGTTTCTCAACAAAAACTACACACTATTTACCCTTTACAAAGCCTAATGCATCTGCAATCAGCACAAACATGTAACTTCAACCTAGGAAAAATCTTTAGCTTGGAAAAAAGTCCCCAAGTTGCCAACTTTCATGCAGTAAAACCATGATGTTTGGGACTCTCTGGCCCCCAGTGTGAACAGACACCTCCCAGATCAGGCTGCCTTCATCCCAAAACACACCTGGAAATGAGTCTGAAGGTGCAAAGATTTTTCCTAGGTTTCCAATTCTCCCTGAAAGCTTGAAAAACAATCCTAACTAAACACAGAACTTGGTCACACGTTTTAGAAAGCTTAATTATTTGGCAAGTCCTACTCAGAGAGGGGATGGGAAAGAGGGGGAAAGACATGAAAACACAAAGCACACTGGAGGAACTGAGGACTAGAAGTGCTACACCCCAGAGAAACGCGCTCAGAGACTGGAACTCTGTTATGAGGAGAACAGAGAAGGGTCACTCTGTCCCTGCCCTGTGGACTCCAAGAACTTTTCAGGAAGGTGAGGACCTGGCAGCCAAGCAGCACAAAGTTCTGGCAGTCCACCATGCACAGGTACAGAGAAGGGGCACTCTGTACAACAAAAGAAACCACCAGGCAGTGGGTTTACCTTCAGCTGGTCTTGGCTTGGCTTATCGACGCTCTGCTCCTTTGGGAGAGTCTGTGCAGCATCTAGATGGCAGGTAAAACAAAAGAAAAAACCTTCCCTGGTAATAACCATTCTCACAACACAGAGGGGCTTCACAAGCAACCAACGAGCCAGGCTTGGCAGACCTCTAAGAAACCCTTTAGGAACAAAGCCCTTCCTTCCTCAGAAAGAACATATGGAGGCACCAGCCTATGGAATAGTCTGTGCCTCCCTGGAGGAGATGAAAACTCACAGAAGGGAAGAATCTTCTTCCCAAAGGGAAAAACTGTTCTTCTTCCTACAGGTGGTCCTGCCATGACACAAGGTCTCCAAAAGGCAGGCACACAGAGTGTGGGGAATCCCACCTGGAGGCTGGATCAGATCCATGCTGAAGAAAGTGAACAGGGAAGAGCAAGATTTTTATAATTACCTGAAGATTCCATCTCTTCCAGCCCAGACTGAGGCAGGAAAAACACCTTTTTAAAGGGTGTGGACATGAAGAACAAAGACTAAAGGGAAAATTCCAGGCACAGCAAGCTCTTTCGTGGGCAGCTGTGGACACACCCCTAACACAATTTAATCCAGACAATTATGGTGGCCCCAAGAGTTAATTAAAAGACCAAGCTAAACAGCAAGAACAATTAAATTAACAGAACTTTCTGTATAATAGGAGCTGCACTTAGGAAGTCTGTCCTTCAGACAGAATGACTGGCTAGAGAACAAAAGATCCAAGGATGGCTCCTGCTTGCTCCCCTTTCAATTTAGCAGAGAAATTCCCTGCTGAATGCCAGGCACACAGGACAAGTCTGATTCACACCATGAATCACAGCACTGATATGAAGACACAGAAAACTGTTGCTACAGGCAGAAAATTAGACCACAAAGTGGCCATCAAATGGAGCAAAACCCAGGACAAGATGACAGGGCTCTGTCCTTTATTGCTTTAGTTCACCTTTCCTTTCCTGCTGCCATCACCCTACAGCTTCTGCAGTCACTGATTATTTAATATCAGAAGGAAAACAGAAGCCAACTGGCTCATCCATCATTGCTTTGGCTCTGCAGGGACATTGGAACAGATGAAGACTCACCCTTCTAACACTTTATAAATTTTCACTGTGTGAAAACACTGTGCTGACTGGAAGGCTTCCTTTTTGGAGCCAAGATATCCCAGATAACATGTCCCTGAAGTGAGGGATTTCTAAATATACCTCATGGGAATCACATCTGGGGGGAATGTTGGCCAAGGAAGGGGGAAAAGAGCTGGCCAAGGAAGGTGTCGAATCAGACAGTGATCTGATAAAGAGCCCTATGTAAGGGCTTATTCCTCATTCTCAAGATGTGCTGCAGCCACTTTTCTTTCTCCAAGTGCACTTAGAAGTAGACAGAATAATCTGCAAATGATGAACTGATAAGCCCTGATTTGGCCAATGAACAGAAACAGCCATTGCAGAACACAAGAAGAGCTCTTTAAGTCATTCCTGTGTTGGGATGAAGGAAAAACAATACCTGGAGTCACCCTCCCTATGGATCTGGCCAAGGTCTGGTCTGCCAAGCTTGTTTCGTTTCAGTCACACACACACAGGTCTAACTCAGGATTTCCTCTGGCAGGTTTAAAGTTACACCAGGACTGGAACACACACACAGCCAGCCACAGCCACAGGCACACACCAAGGAAAGGGGACAGGGCAGCAGAGGAGAGTGTTTGGCTGGGATCCTTTGCTCTCCACACAAACTGCTTTAGGGAAGAGGCCAGGGCATCACCAGCCAGGGAAACAGCACTCACACCGTTATCCTACAGGTAACACATTTAGGAGAGTCCACTTAAAAAGATCCTTCTTTACAACTGAAGCAGGGGCACCTCAGAGGCACCAATGTGGCTCCAAGCAGAGGACTAAGCACTTCAGGGCCATGTTTTCTCAGTTTCTAAATTTGCACAAGCTTTTATGCACTCGTGCAAAAATAGCCTGAGCCCTTGTAAAGAACTAAGTCTGTCTGATCTGCTTAGAGACCCCGGGAAATACAGCACAAGAGTCCCCAGCTCTCCCAGTGCAGCTCCCTCCCAAGCTGATTTTTTCCAGTGAAGATTACCAGCCCTACAATGGGAACTGGCTGCAAGGAAGCCATCAGCTAAGATTAATTTAAGAATAAATTTTCATTTATAACTGAAGGACTTTTGATATAGCTACATTTGATTTCTCTTATGAGCTGGGAAAGCAACAGTGACCTTTAAAGGTTCAAGTGTCTGATTAAAGTCCAGACTTCTGGCCTGCAGAGCTCACTGGATTTCTAGTACTTTTATAGATTATGAAAGTGTAAAATGAGGTGAGAGCGAGAAGTTGCAGCTATGAAAATGAAAAATACTGAGAAAATCAATAATGATTTGGATGGTACATTTCAGCCACGTTGATTTGTTCATCCAGAGTATTTAGCTCTGTCAGCTGCTCCCAAATTTGGCCATTTTAGGCAGCCACACCACTCAAACAGCTCCCTGATACCACAGCTACTGACACACAGAAAAGACACATACTCCAAGAGATTGTCTTGTCAAAACCTTCAGCAGCAGTTTATTCCAACTTGACAAACATTTCTCTGTCTGATTTTCATTACTTACCAGGTTATATCAACACTACATTGAAAGGACCTGCCCGGACTGTGCCCAACCTACCTGTGAGTGCAGCCGCCGTCAGGTTCCGTTTCAACATGTCATACAGGGGGCTGTGGGGAGGGAGGGAGGGAGGGACATGTGAGTGCTCCCAAAACCCAAGCAGGACCCTTCTAAAAACAGGGACAGACATTCCCTTTCATTACCCAGAGGGACACTGCAAACCACAGTGGGGGGTTTTTGCCACTCCTCACTGCTTGTTACACAGTTTAGCTCAGAACTCAACCGCAGATGGAGATTTTTGTTTGAGATCAAGGGTTGGAGGAGATGCAGAAACCAGACAGGGAGAGATGTCACCTCAAGCAGCTCATCTCACACTTGTCACATGCATTTACCACCAGGGCACTTGGTGTTCAGGGAGGTTTGTGTGACAGAGAACGGGACGGTGACACCAAGAGTTGCTGTCTCAGCAACCTCTGTAAGACAACCCAGGTTAGAGGTGACTTTTCCCTACCTTGGATCTTTTACAGAGAAGCTCTCCAGTCCCAGCAGCTCTCCCAGCTGATCTCCTCCACAATAGACCATGTGCTGCTGCCTTTTGTCATAGAGCTGCCTCACCATGATGTACTGGCCTAGGTAATGCATCACCTGTGGGTACAGAACACACCCTCAGTCCCATCTGTAGCTGAAACCAGCGACCAAAACCCCTGGAAATTTCCTTTAATTTATAGTCCTTGTCTCTTGCTGCCCTGCACAGCGTGAGTCAAATCATACCTGCCTTTTTGTGCCTCCCAACCAAAGGAGAGTTATGATTTATGATATTTGTAACGATCAACCCTGGAGAAGAAGGAAAACTGAGGGAAAGATGGACAAATAGCACTCTCCCAGTTAAAACAGCACTATGTCAGTTAAAAGAATAAGCTGTTCCCAAAGGCTGACCACATTTACAGCGCTGCCCCTCAGGACACAGCTTGGAAGGTGCAGAATTAGCCCCATTAGTATCACAAAGAGGGAAGGAGGGGAAACATCCTCCAGCTACAGTGAGCAAAGTACTGTAATTCCTCTGGAATTTCCCGAGGGGAAAGCAAAGTGCATTAAGCACAATTACAGGCAGGTTCCAACTCCCACCACCCACCAAAGTGACCCTGAAGTGTCCCCAAAAAGTTGCCAACAGTGCTCCACTCATTGCAGAAAAACCAACTGAGTTAAAGTGTTAATCCCTACAGGTAACCTGCACTTAATACTCAGCTCTGCCCATTTAAACCATTCAATTTGTTTTTGCACAAATTTTTAGAAGCTAAATAAGTTATTTAAATGCATAAGTGTTAAATTAAGTCACAGGGCTCTGCAGGAAGATTTGACACATATAATAAAAAACCACTGCATTTAATTCTTTGCAGACAGGATCCTCTTGTAAATCACAGTGTCATTTTTTTAATCTTGTACATATATTGCATTTTAATCTTAAAATAAATGAATACACAGGGTCTCTTAGGTTTAGCTGACAAGCCATTTCAAGGGAAAGTTAAAAAATATCAACTGGAATCCAATTTTTAAGGCTTTGGTACATTGAGCAGAGAGCAGCACAATGGAGCAGAATCTCTTACACTCTCAGGAATGTGATTATCCCATCTCTCCTTTCTCTACAGAGGTTTCTGATTTTCCATGATAAATAATTTAATATTTCACACTTTTATTCCAATTCCTCCAGGGGTATTATGATCAATCAACCCAGAACAGTCCTACAGGTAAAGTATTCTTATTTTGTAGGTCGGGTTTCAAAGTACAGAAAAATTAAGAGCCAGTCCCATCCCATCTCCCAAAAAAACAGGGACAGGCAGTGTCAGTGCCTGGGATCTGAGCCCACCTCCTTGAGTGTGAAGGTGTCCCCTTGTGCTCCTGCTGCCTGCAGAATCCTCAGGAGTGGCAGCTTGGGTCTCACCTGAAACACAGAGCAGAGTTTTGTTGGAATGACAGGAAGCAGAGCCCTGCTGAGAGAAATCCCATCACTCTGGCACAATCATTGGGCAAGACAAAAAAACAGCCAAGGAATTCAGGCAGCCAGCTCTAAAGGGTTTAATCCCTTACACAGTCCCATTAACTTTGATGCCATTCATCCTGTGAGGGAAGTTTCCTCTGGAAACTCAGAGCCTTGGAATGGAGGCCTGGGCAGCGACTAACCTGAGGTCTGAGTCAGACCTTCAGGAGCAGTGGTGGGACACGTCCATTGCCACTGTGCCTGCATTTCCCCATTGCCACTGTGAACAAAACAGTTCTGCCCTGCTCAGACCAATGATTTATCCAGGTATTTACCCATGAACAGGCACAGAATAACAACACTGCATTAAACACAAGGTGTGGTTAATGTACACCAAGGATCATGTGTCTCATCTGTTCCTCAAAGCTGCTTTCGGGGTGTGGAGAAACCTCAAGGGCTTGTGGAGCAGTTGCATCGTTCCCAGGGTGTTTTTTATTTCATAAAATAAGGGTTTAATTAGAAACTGGAGTGACAGGACAAGGGGAATGGGTTCAAACTGAGAGGAAATCTAGGGGATATGCAGAAGTTCCTCCCTGTGAAGGTGGGCAGGCCCTGGCACAGGTTGGGCAGAGAAGCTGTGGCTGCCCCATCCCTGGAAGTGTCCAAGGCCAGGTTGGAGCCACCTGGGCTAGTGGAAGGTGTCCCTGCCCATGGCAGGGGATGGAACAAAATGAGCTTTAAGGTCCCTTCCAACTCAAACCATTCCAGGATTCTGTGATCTTTATGAGACCACCTGAGCTGCAGCACCATTTCCCTGCAAAGAGAAGGGCAGCAGAGTTGCCTGTGTGTCATGGGTGTCATTTGTCGCTCAGCTCTCAGACAGTACCTTGGCAAAGTGGCTATTCCACTGTTTTCTGAAATTGTAAAAAATTCACCTCCTCTGTGAATGTGTCTGGTCTGCTTTCTCATTATGATGTCTCTTAAATGCATTTTCCAGCTCAAACTCAACAGCTTGTGTCCAGCCCCAAGCCTCTTTCTCAAAAACAGCTTTTTTAAAAGGAAAAAGCTCAGCACAGCTCCAGTACGTGCTTGTATCAGCACATGGCTTTTAATAAGATGAAATTATGTGTTTGTTCAGTCATTTCTCTAATGACCACTTTCAAATGGGTTTTGAAGTAACTTCTTATAAGTCTCTTTCTGATTAAAGAAGAACCCAGTCAGCTGAATCATTCTAAAAGGGGCCTGTAGCTACCACAGGCCTGATGGAAGTGTTTGTTCCACCCTGCCCGGGACACTGAGTGTTGACAATCAATATTTTGCCACTATTATCAGAGCCTATTAACTTATATTTTTTCCATGGAAAGTGAATTGAATAAATAAGCATCGACATCAATTCTGCACAGGCTTGGCTCCAGTCCAAAGCTTCTAAATTAAGCTCCAAATGGGAAGTGCTCAACTTCCCATCAGTTCATTTCCACTCCCACCACATTCCCTTATATTGTGGGGGTGTTTTTTTACAAGGAATTGGCTCTGGAAAGTTGAATGCCTGGCTTGGAGAAGCCTTTCTGATTTTGTTAGACCAGATTTTTACTGTTGTTGGCAAATTTTTCTTCTCTGAGTGACTGGTATTGAACCACACTCAAACCACACACCTGCCACGCTGGCCTTGGCTTGCCCCTGTAAATACCTTGTGTTCCAGAACAGTTGATAACAGGAGTACTTCATGTCCAAAGCCACCTAAACAGTCTCAAAAAAGGCCTGGGGAGGCATTACTAGACAAAGTTTAACATACAAGGTTAAAAAGCTCCAATACAACTGTCACAGAGTCCAGCTCCAGGAGGAATGCTGTACATGGAATATTTTAACTACAGGTTCAACACAAAGACATGCACTATACCATTTCTGTATGTCCAGTTTTCCCTTCCTTCCCCTTTAAAATGTTCATAAATCATTGATCTGAGAGTGACAGACAACACAAGTCCTCAGGATAAAAACCCTGATCCATTAGGCTAAATTCTCCTTACTTAAATACTTGGAGAGCTTGGATCTAATAGAAGAAATCATTGCTCTAAGGGGAAAACAGCAGAGATAAGTAGGAGAAATAATAGCTAATTACCTGGTTAGCTTGTCCCAGAGTGATCCTGCAGGCGTTCTCAGCTGCTGGGTGCTGGGCAGAGCTGGGGGATGTCATGGTGGCAGTGATCAGCTGTTCACAGCACACACCTAAAATTGAGGAGGTTCGTGTACCCATCAGGCTGAGAAACCTGCGCTGGAGTTTAACCACTTCCACTTTCTTAGAAGCTTCAGGAAACCAGGGTTTAAAATTAGCCCTGCAGTCAATTTTAAATGATGCTTTGTAATGCTGATGGTCCTGTGCCCCTCCTGCTCTGTCCTGCCCAAAGGGAGGTTTAGATTAGATACTAAGAAAAATGTATTATGGAAAGGGTTGTAAAACACTGGAACAGGCTGCCCAGGGCAGTGGTGAAAGGAGCATCCCTGGAGGTGTTGGAAAACCTGTGGATGTAGCACTTGAGGACACGGTTTGATGGTGAACACGGTGGTGGTGCTGAGTTGATTTCACCTTCCCCACCCTCAGTGATTCCATGATCCTGAGCTGCACTCAGCAAACAGCTACGGGACACCTGGGACACCGGTGCTGTGTCACCGAGGATGCCCAGAGAAGCTGTGGCTGCCCCATCCCTGCAAGTGCCCCAGGCCAGGTTGGACGGAGCTTAGACCAATCCGGGAGAGTGGGAGGTGTCCCTGCCCATGGCAGGGGGTGGCACTGGATGGGCTTTAAGGTCCCTCCCGACCCCAACTAGTCTGGGATTCTGGGATTCTGTGCCTGGAGTCCTGGAGTGACACACCACAGTGAGGAACTTGGGGAACTGCCAGTCCCCACGAGGCCATCGGCAAACTTACCGTGGTAAAACTCCTGAGTCAGAGCTGGGGAATGAGGAGCTGAGTCACAACCAGCCACACTGGAAATCCCAGGACAGCAGCCCCTGACTCCCAAAGGAGCAGCAGCCAGAGCTGATGGCCACAATTAGCACATTCCCCTCCTCCTATTATTTTCCAAGAGGTTAAAATCTGTTAAAGCTGCCGCAGCCTTCCCCCCAAATGCCTGATAAATGAACAATTTTAACAGCGTTTCTGGGTGAGCAGGTGACAGATCCTTTCCTGGAAGGGAACAAAAGGGGAAGTCCTGCAGCTATTTGAATTTGTCTCAGTTTCAGAATCCACCCAAAGAGCAGCTTCACAACGAGCAGGAATGACTCATGTTCACAGCACAATCCACTTTAAGGCTAAACCATGAGATTAACTACCAAGACTGGCTCCTCAATTTGCCTTGGTAGCTGCAACTTTGGAAATGTTTTCACTCAACTTTTGATCCATGCAGTAGTTTAATTATTTCAATTTCAATGATAACTTAATTATTTCAATGTCAGTTCTAAATTCAAAACATCAGACTTGAAAATGTGAAGCCCCAAACTTTCAAAGCAATATCTAAATTGTTTTTCACAGAATTTTCCAGCTACAGTAGATGAATTTATTACTACACTCAGTTATCAAGAACGTGAGCCAGCATGATTAGATTGAAGAGAGTCCCAGC
This sequence comes from Margarornis squamiger, assembly GCA_035222235.1. NCBI lineage: Eukaryota > Metazoa > Chordata > Aves > Passeriformes > Furnariidae > Margarornis > Margarornis squamiger. Next base: position 3,516,948 of record JAWWTY010000071.1, read on the forward strand.
AAAATAGCCAGAGTCCTGCCCGAGGAATGTAACCAAAGGTCCCAGCTGCAGACAAAACAGGCTCAACGTGTATCAGTAATGACCAAAATCCGAGCTTTAGCACCAATTCAAGTTCCTGAGCACTCGTAACTGTTCAGACCCTGCCCATCTATTAAAAAGGGCTTTAAATGACTTTATTGGAGGCTTCTGATGGTTTTTATGGCATTACCGTTCTCTGAAGTGAGACACTATCAGAAATAAAATCATTCCCAAAGATCACACTTATCTCTAAACCTTCAGGAAATGCTGCTTAAAGCATATTAAACATTCAAGTTTGCAAACAGCACTGACAGCGGTAGTAACTCAAACTACAATAGTCTAAAACAGTTCCACGTTAGCATTTCCCCAACCTCGAACACAGGTCTCTAGCTGATAGCACCAAACCCAAACTGCCCACCTTCAGCTTTACAGCAGCACCTGCGGCCAGACTTACCGACCTTGGCCGTCGCTGCCGTGAGGGATATCCTGGCGTTATTATCCCTGGGATTGCTGGCCCCGAGTCCTTGTGCAGCCCCGGGAAGGCTCTGCCCCGTCCCGCCGATGCTCCGGGCTCTGACTCGCCCTTTCAAACCGCGCTGGCCCGGGCGGGGGAGGGAGCCCCGATAACGGCCCTGGGCTGGTGTGAAAACCAGCCCAAAGGGAACAAAACGGTGGATTTCCTCTCCACCCGCATTCCTGGAAAAGGACTCGGCTGCCCCTGGCCTGAGAGAATCCACCAAAGATGACTTTAACTCTTTCAGCACTGATTGTATCAGGGAGAGGCATGTCGGTGCTTTGCCTCCAGTTCTACAGATAAATGTAAAGTAAGTTTGATTCTTGGTAATACTGGTTTTCTTTAATCAGAAATACATCTCGGGGTTACTGAATGCCACCTTCCCAAGCTCCAAAACACATCCAGGCTGCAGATATCCACAAAATGTATGGGCACAGCCACCAGTCACTGTCCTGCCAAGGCAGAAAACCTCCCTCACTTACAGGCTCTGCTCACAGCCAGGCCAGGCACACATGGGGTGGAATTCCTACAGACAGGAGAAGCTCCTTGCTCAGTGAGCCCAGTTTAACTTCTCCTACAGCTCTATTTCCAAATATTCAATATTTTACCTCACAATGCTGTGTCAGGACCAGCCAAGGGAACGAAGCACCGGTGCATTTAAAGCTGTTTGGAGCTACAGAAAATGACACTGGACGTCTGAGGAATCCATGAATCACAGAGGAGTCACGAATAGCCAAATTTTCCACTTGAAAACTTGACACACACCACAGGAACAAGTCGTCTGCCTGTGCTGTGAGTAAAACTTCCTTCTCAAGAGACCAAAACCCCATGAAACCACAGCTTTTGGTGTTTCAGAATAAAGATCTTAACAGACCCAGAGAGTGCAAGCACAGTCTGAAAAGTTAAACTTCTAATTCAAGCCCAGTTTTGAAGTCTCATTTCAAGGAAAGAATATTTCTAACCTGTGTACAAAGTGAAAAAACAGCAAGGAGTGTAAACCAGAGGTTACTTGGTGAATTTGTGGGCTCTGGAATGGCTCATTTTGATGGTGGGTTCAAGCATGACACTTCAGCATCAGCCTTTTTCAAGCTTTCAAACGAAGCACTTTTAACTCTATGTACAGCATCACACAGAGCAGCCCTGGAGGGGAGACCATAAACAGGCACTAATTTGATAATTAAGTCAGGGATAATTAGGTTTGTCCCTATCAGTCCCTGGGGATTTTCGTGCCTGGAAGTCCTTCCCACTATTGACAAACACCCAAGTCCTCCCGGGGAAGCATCCCCAGCTCCCTCACCCAGGTCCCCACAAGTCCCTACTTGTCCTTTGGGATCTGGGGGCCTCTGGCTGGGAAGGGGCAGCAGGAGGAGATAAAACTGGGCTATAAATACATGATTTAACAGATTTGACGCTGCTTGACTCAAATTTTTACTGTTTCAGTTAAGTGCTCTAATTTGTTGCTTTGATACCGACTTGGCATCAGACCAGGAAAAATCCTCTCCCAGGAAAAGGATCCAGAGAAAAGCCCAATTTCACTACGGAGAAGTCCTTTTATTTTATTATTGCATGTTACTGCATTACTTATGGCAACAGAAAGCTAGTTTAACATATTAATATAAATAAATACATGTTTAAATATATATATATTTATATATTTAGCTGAAACACTGATTTTACAGTCTCTTTTTGCAACTGCCCTGCAGTAAAATCCAAACATTTTAATAAAAAAATAAAAATCCACGGTTTTAATTCTGAGTTTCACCTGAGATGGGTTTTGTTGCTGATGTGATGAATCTGCTACGCGTTTGGTGCTGCCCCCCAAAGATCTGTCAAAGCAACACCCAAACCAGCCATACTTGGGTAAATACGAGCAGATAACAAATACAAATGTTGTGCAACGCTGCTTTTGTTGCAAAACATGAGAAGCAGGAAATTGATCGCTTCAATTAAAGGCAGCCACGCAAATTGCCCTGCAAATCCCCCTCAATCACATCAGCTCCTCGGAGTGTGCTGATGTGTGAGAGCGAGTGTCAGCTCGCAGATGAGTTATGGAATTATGGAATCCCAGACTGGTTTGGCTTGGAAAGGACCTTAAAGCTCACCCACTCCCACCCCGTGCCATGGGCAGGGACACCTTCCACTAGCCCAAGTTGCTCCAAGCCCCGTCCAACCTGGCCTTGGACACTTCCAGGGATGGGGCAGCCACAGCTTCTCTGGGCACCCTGTGCCAGGGCCTGCCCACCCTCACAGGGAAGGATTCCTTCCCAAAATCCCACCTATCCCTGCCCTCTGCCAGTGGGAAGCCATTCCCCTTGCCCTGTCCCTCCGGGCCCGTGTCAACACTCCCTCCCCATCTCTGGTGTGGGCTACTTCACGCCGCGATTAAACCACCCCTCCCCAGCCTCAACAATCACAATTCCCCGCCTTTCCCCGCAGCACATAAAGTTTATTGACCCTCCCGCCGCCCCAGGCCCCTCCCGCCGGCACCGCCTCCTGCCCCCCATTCTCCCCTCAGCCCTGCGCTCCCCGGGACCCCCGCCTGCCCCCCGGCCCCGGGCTCACCCTACAGCCGCTCCATGGGCCCCTGGCGGCCCCGGGCCGGGGGTCGGGGGGGGACGGGACCCCTACACCCCCCGAGGGCTCGGCGCCTCCATCTTGGCGGGGTCCGGGCCGCCGCTTCCCCTCGCGGCCAACATGGCGGCGGGGCCGCGGAGCCACGCGGGGCGCGCGGCCAGAGGGGCCGCGGTGGCGGCGCGGGGGTGGTGGCACCCCCTGGCGGCGTGGGGGTGGTGGCGCCCCCGGCGGCGCGGCCGTGGTGGCGCCCCCTGGCGGCGTGGAGGACCCCGGCGCAGCGCCCCTATGGAGGGGCTGGAAAGTGTTAAAAAAAAGGTAATAAAAGTGAAATTGAACATAGGTGCTGCTGCTGATTATGATAATTAGTGAAAAATATAATAATATGTTATGTTTATAAGTATATTATTTAATATATTTATCGTCTATATGTATATTATTTATTTATCGTTTATATGTGTATTATTATATATAATATATGCATATTATATATAATACATGCATCTATTATATGTCATATATAAATGTATTTTACCATATATGTATATTGTTTGTAATTCAAAATTTATATTATGTATAATACATGTATCTATTATATGCAATATATAAATGTATTTTACTATATTTGTATATTGTTTGTACTACAAAATTTATATTATATATAATACATGCATCTATTATATGCCATATATAAATGTATTTTACCATATATGTATATTCTTTGTAATTTAAAATTTATATTATATATAATACATGCATCTATTATATGTCATATATAAATGTACTTTACCATATTTGTATATTGTTTGTAATACAAAATTTATATTATATTCTGCTATGCATGATGTATGAATAAGTTACATGAAACGTAAATAAAAAGTAAAAAAACATGTCAAGATTGCGTGAAGTCAAGGTGTTCTTTGCTGTAAGATCTTTGTGTGCTTTCAAGCCTAACCAGCAGGCAAGGAGAGCTGCTCAGTGGCACGGGCAGCCCTGGCTCAAGGTAGTGGTAATTAGGGGTACTTGCTATTAGGGGTAGTGGTAAATTGGGGGTATTGGTTAGTAGGGTTAGTGGTTATTAGGGTTAGGTTTAGGTTTATGGTTAGTGTTAGGGGTAGTGGTAATATGTGGTTGTGTTAATTAGTGGTAGTGGTTATTAGTGGTAGGGGTAATTATTGCTGGCTTGGCAAAATACTCGAGTCCCTGTGCCCTGGAGATGAACTGTCTTTGCTATGGACCCCACCTGGACATTATAACCCCCACCTGGACATTATAACTCCTACCTGGACACTATAAACCTCACCTGGACACAATAACCCCCACTTGGGCATTATACACCCCACCTGGACATTATAAACCCCACCTGCACACGTCCCTGTGTCACCTGCCCCAGGTGCCCCTCCTTGGCGGGGGTTTCTGCACCGGAGGATCCCCAGAGATCCCTCCCAACCCAAACTCTCCCAATCCCACCCGGGGCTCCAAAATCGCAGCCCCTTCCCCCGTGACCAGGGGAGCTGGCTGGAAACCCAACCCCAACCCCAAATAATGCCGTGCTTGCGGAGCCACCCAACTGCTGTGTATAAATAACAAATTCCAGGGGGGCTGCGCTGGGTTTGTGGGTGCCCGGAGCGCATCCCACGCTGTGGGGTGTGCGCTGATAAGCGCTGTCCCCGCTCTGTGGCACCAGAGCCCGGATAGCTCAGTCGGTAGAGCATCAGACTTTTAATCTGAGGGTCCAGGGTTCAAGTCCCTGTTCGGGCGGATTCGCTTTTTGGTTTTATTGTGCTGTTTTTTTTTTTTTCCTTCCTGCCGGGATTCTCCGCGGGCGCAGCCGGGACCCTCCGGTGGGAAGCGCCGATGGTGCTGCGGGTGTAAAAAGGCTTTTGAGGAGGGAAAAAATAATTAGGAGGAGGGGAAAAAAAAGGAGGAAAACACGAACGCCCGAACAGGGACTTGAACCCTGGACCCTCAGATTAAAAGTCTGATGCTCTACCGACTGAGCTATCCGGGCTCTGAAAACGAAGTTTGCATTGCCAGTATATGTCGCTGTCCAAGGGCTGAGCTGCTGCCTACACTTCCTTGTCTGTACCCTCCTGCCTGTATCCCCCTGCCTGTACCACTCTGCCTGTACCACTCTGCCTGTACCCTTCTGCCTGTACCCCCTGCCTGTACCCCCTGCCTGTACCTGCCCACTCGATCCCGTGTCTGAACTCCCCCAGCCTTCACCCCATTGACTGCAACCCCCTCCTCTACCCCCCTCCAGCACTCTTTGCCTGTACCTCCCTGCCTGTACCCTCTGCCTGTACCCCTCTGCCTGCTTCCCTCCCTGAACCCTCCCTCCTGAACCTCCCTCTGCCTGCAGCTCTGTCCTCTGGGGTGTGCTGGGAGGGCAGCGCTGGAGAAAGCTGGGGGAGTTCAAAGAGGGTCAGGCCAAGCGGGAAAAGAAGGACAGGGAATAATCCCGGGTCAGGGCATGAGCCGTTATCCCAGGACAGGGGGGTGCTGGGGGTGTTTGGTTATTGGGATTTCTCCAGCTGAGCCGCAGCTCATCCCAGCACTGTGGGTGACAATTCCCATCAGGAGGTGGGTGCAGCTCGTGGGGTTTTTCAGTCGGACATGAGGCTGGAAAACCGTGGGGCACCGGGAGGCGAGGCCGGGGGATACGGGGGCAGCATCCCGGGGAATCCGCGGGCGGAGCTGGGAGCATCCCGGGGACATGCGGGGAGACAGGGGGGACACCGGGGGGCGATGCGGGGGCAGCATCCCGGGGACATGCGGGGGGACACCGGGGGGCGATGCGGGGGCAGCATCCCGGGGACATGCGGGGGAACACCGGGGGGCGATGCGGGGGCAGCATCCCGGGGACATGCGGGGGTCTCTTCCCCTGGCGCTGTGCAATGCGGAGAGCGGCCGGGAGATGGCCCCGCACCGCCCCGCGCTGCGCCCGCCATTGTCCGCCGCCTCCGCGGTGCTCCCGCCTCCCCCCCGGCTCCTCCCGCATCCCTCCGGCTCCTCCCGCATCCCCCGGCCCCGCCGCCGCCGCAGCCGCTCGGAGCAGGTAGGGCCGCATCGGGGACCGGGGGGAGCAGGGACACCGGGGGGGCTCCGGCCGGGAGAAGCTGGGCTCGTCTCCTTAAAAAAAAAAGAGGATTTTTCATATATGTGTTTATATAGATTCATAATTTCCCCTCCCGGAGGAGATGCGGGTCCCGCTCGCTGCTGCGAGGCGTTCCCAGCGCTTCCCAAAAGCTCCAGCTCATCCTTGTGCTGCCCCAGCGCTGGGAACCCCAAAAGCCCCGCGGCTCCCCTTCCCAAAGGCACGGTGCGGGGTCGGGGATCTTGGAAAGCCCCCTCGAGCCTGGGGGAGCGGAAAGTTGGGATGTTTGCATGAGCAGAACAATGAAATGGTCCCCGAGAGATTGCGAAGTTGGTCATCGGCAAAGGGAGAGGGAGGGTGGGGGTCCTGCCCCCTCCTGGCATGGCAGAGCCCCCCCTTGGCACAGGGATGGGGACAGACAGGGAAAATGGATGGAGACAGGGATGGGGAGGGAGTGGGGGTCGGAGAATCCTAGAATGGTCTGGGTCGTAAGGGACCTTAAAGATGATTTCGTTTCAACCCCCCTGCCATGGGCAGGGATGCCACCCACTGGATCAGTCAGTGGATGGGGACAAGGACAGGGACGGGGACAAACCAACCCTCGTGTGCAGCCGAGTAGGGTCTGCTCATCCCCCCAGACCTCAGCGATGGGGGCAGGAGGCACTTGTGAGGATGCTGGGGGGATGTTGGGGTGCTCCCTCTGCTCCTGCGGAACAGCCCTCTGGATCCCGAACTTGCGGGCGCGCTCCTGCAGAGCAAACTCCGCAGATGTGGGAGCTGTTCCCCCGGAGCGAGGCTGATCCATCGGCTGCCCGCAGCTGTTCGTGTGTGTGTGTGTGTGTGTGAGGCCGAGCAGGGATGGGATTGTCCCCGGGCTCTGTGCCGGGCTGAGCGAGCCACCAGCGTGACCAGGAAAATCAATCTTTCTCTCCCAAAGCGGCAGGGCCGGGGTAACAGCGAGCTGCGGGGTGAGCAAACCTGCCTGGCGCCCGGCTCTCCCGGGATAACCGCCCCGGCGAGGCGCCCGCCCCACCTCCTCGCCTCCCAAATTCCACAGCGGGGTCGGGCAGAGGAGCCAGCCGAGGGAGCTGCCCTTCCAGCCCGGCAGCCGCTGCTCCAGGGGTGCTGCAGTGTGAGGAGGTGCTCCGTGTGCCGGCGATGTCGGGATGCGCCAGGATGTGCATGGACACCCTTAGGGATGGGGAGGGCTGGCTGAGGACGAGGGGCTGGAAAGGGCGGGGGTCCCACGGGGAAGGAACCACCAGGGCTGTGGCAGCAGCAGCAGCATCCCCATCCCCATCCCTTATCCCCATCCCTATCCCCATCCCCATCCCTTATCCCCATCCCCAGGGAGGGGTTTCCCTGTGTGTGTCCAGCCTGTGTCTGTGGCGTGTCCTTGGGCTGTGGCTCTCTCCCACTACATGTGAATCCTGCAGGATGAGCAGCCCAGGGAGGTGGTTCCCACTGCAGACTGGGCTGGGTCTGGGGAGCATCGTGGGGTCCCCGCACCCCAACAGGGTGCTGTGGGCTGGGGGTGCACCCCGGCTGCTGCACATCCTCTGTGCACCACAGGAGGATCCATGTCCTCTGTGGATGCTGCTGGGGATCTGGGTCAGGGAGGGCCCCATGGCAACAGGGAACACTTCGGAGCATGTGGCACGGCTACAGCTGCTGCCACGGCAGCAGGATCCATCCCCTGGGGCTGCCCTGGAGCACTGCGATGTGGGACACGGGGCAGCACGGGCAGAGAGGGCGATGCTGCCACTTCCCAGCGCATCCCAGCTCTGCCGTGCAGGCAGGATGTTTCCCGTGGGTGTTTTCCCGTGGCAAGGAGTGCGAGGCTGTGCCGTGCTAGTTCCTATTGCTCAGCTTTCCAGGGCATCTGTGGGGCTCCAGCCCCTCCTTTCCCTGCTGAACCTGTGCAGGCTGTGCCACCAGAATGCTGCTGGTGCAGACAGGCGCCCCCACAGTGGGCGACAGGGAGGAAGCCAAGATTTGCATAGGAGAAAGTGCTGGCACCGGGGAGAGTCTGATGTGACCTCCAGCATCCCCTGGAGGGGCGCAGCACCCCGAAAACCTGGCCCTGGGGAGGTGCTGGGCACTGGAGTAGCACGGGCTGAGTAATTTGGAAAGTCCGACCGTGGGTGTGCTCTGGGGCAAGGGAGGCTTCAGGTGTTGGGGGGTCTTGGTCCCACTGTCGGGGTGGGGATGCAGTGGGGGTGGCTTTGGGGAAGGTCCCACCCTTGTCCTCCCCACACTCTGCGTGTGCTGGGTGAGGTTCAGCATCTCCCGTGGGTCTGAGAGTGTGGCTGTCACACCTCACTGCAAACAGGGCTCTGACATCCCCCCCACTGCCCCCACCCAGTGTCCCCTCTGTTGTCCCCATCATGAACTCAGCTCCAGGTGGTGCCTCCAGGAGCTCCCTCCTTTGGCTGTCACGAGTTGGGGCTTTCCCATCCCAAACCCGACCCACCTTTCCAGGGCAGGATTTCCTCCCGAGGGTGGAAATACGTAGAAAATAATGGGAGAGCCTTTGGCGTCGTCCAGCTTCACATCCTGCCTGTTCTGGAGAGCAGAGAGCTTGGGCCGGGCTGGACTTTGCTATTAATAGGAGACATATTGGCTGGAAGAGGAAAAATCTCCTCCTCCTGACAGGCAACAGGTTGGAAGCAGGGCTGAATTGTGGGAGACAGGGATGAGCTCTGGGCCCTTCCTACTGCTGTCCTGAAAAATGCTGGTGACAGCTCCTGGTGGGGGGATCCAGCTCCAACCCCTCTCTGGAAACCCACGAGCACAATCCCTTGGCTTTTTTGTCTGCAAACTGGGAAATACAAATAGAGGTGCCTGGAAATGTCTGCTGGGATCAGATCTGGGGGGGGAATCATGTAGTTTCTGCTTCTGGAGTGTTGGTTTTGCCGGTTTTGGTTTACAGGTGGTTTTGTGGCTCCAGGAATGAAACACTCCAGTTTCATTTCGGTTTTCAATGGTCATTCAGACCAGGTTCCCTTTCGGGACCTCCAATTTCAAACTGAAAATTCTGAGTTTCCCCTATGTCAAAACACCACCTGGAGGACCATCCCAAAAGCCTTTTCGTGGTCGTGACGTTGTCTGGGAGATCCCAAAATGCCCCATTTCCTTCCTGTTTTGGAGGGGAAGAGGAGAATTGAGTCTTCTGGAGGGTGCCTGCTCTGGGGGTGCTGGAGCTGCTGGGAGCCCTGGGAACCTTTCCCCCCATGCCATGACCTCTGTGGGACAAGGGCCTGGAGCATCCCTGCTGCTGGAGGATGTTCCAGGACCCAGTGCATCCAGGGAGCTTTGTGACCCCACGATGTGCCGTGGCAGCGGGAGCAATGGCACGTGGCTGGGGACAACCAGGAGCAGCTCCGTGTCCCCAAGGCAAGGAAGCCCCTGCCATCCTCCTGACCAGGCAGGGCCATTCCAGTGGCTGGGAATGCCGTGGCTCACCCTGCTGGGTGGGAGCAGCAGGATGGATGGACCAGCAGCCCCAGAGGTGAAGGCTGGTGCTTTATCCCTCTCACGGCCGCTCCTCCCTCCTCTGGGTTATAAATGGGAGTGAATTGTCTCCCTGATAGGCATAACCTCCATCCCGCTCCCACACCCGGGAATGTGCCCCTCCAGCGCTTTGCTTCCTCGCCCTGGGATGTTTGATGTCTTCCCAGATGTCTGTGTGCTCCCAATGCAGCTGCCTGAGAGGGGGAAGGGAGGGATGGAGGGATGGGGGTCACAGGGAGCCCCCCCCAGCTCTGCCCTGGGATCCTGTTCCCCAAGTGAGCTAGCTCTGCCATGGGATTCTGTGGGATCCTGTAGGTTCCTGCTCAGTTTCCCCACTCCAAGCAGGTGCTGCTCAGATGCCAGGAGCAGGGGTGGGCACAGGGTGGCTGCAGAGCCCCCTCCAGGTCCCCCCCAGCCTAATGATGGACCATTAAGGCTCCATTAAACCCCAGGATTGGGAGGCACTGGTTGAGCATCAATCCTGCCCCTGGACAAGCACCTGGAGGGCGACCAGGAAAGTTTGGGGTTGTTCCATGTGGATTCCATCTCCCTGGTCCATCTGCTGCACCAGCTCATGAGGGAAGGGGCTGAGCCACCTGCTTGGGGATGCTCGTGGTGACACTCCCTGGTTTGCAGGCAGACCCCTCCCACATGGCTTTTCTCCAGATGGTGTTGGCACTGTGGTATCCCTGTGACCACTTGGGGTTGAACCTGCCTCCCCATTCCCACCCTCTTCCCCATCCCCACGTGCAATTCCAGCCCCATCCCACTGGTACATGCGGGAGCCTGGGCTCGACCCTGCGGGAATGTTTCTCTCCTCAAAACGTCAGCAAGATGCAGATGTTTCTCTTGGAGATGAGAATGGAGTTGTGGCTTTGTCAGCCACAGAAATCACTCTGAGTTTATTGCTTTTGGGTTAAAAGCACATTTTCTTTGTTCAGCTTCCAGAAGCCCAGGACTGCCAGCTTTTGGGATTTCTGTTTTTCCAGGAAAAGCCCACAGCTGCCAGCAGGGCCTGAAAAGCCAGGGAAGGGAACATTTTCAGCCTGGCATCCCCCCCTGGAGCCATTTTTCCCAGTTAGAAAGCACAAAAAAACCTGGTTGAGTCGGTGCTGGGGGGACAAGGGGGCTGTGCTGGTGAGGGGATGGATCAGTGTGGAGATGTGGAGCCTGGACCAGGCTCATTAGCAGCCATCTGGTCCTGCACACCCCGGGGCCAGGGGGGGCCTGTTGGAGGGTGGGAAGAGGGTGACGTGTCTGGGGAAGGGGCTGGGAGGGGACAGTGACACCACAGGAGAGACCAGCCTGGTGACACCAGTGCTGCTTCCCCTGGGCTGGAGGAGAGTGGTCACTGGCACAGCCCGTGCTTGGGGTGGGATGTGGGGGGCACATGTGGGGCCAGATGGGCTCCTGCATCACTGGGGGTCAGGGCAGGGTCTGCCAGCCTTCTCCTTGCTCCTGCTCTTTGTGACTAAGGGTTTTCCTGCTTCCCCTATCATGGGCACAGGGAGCTCAGCGATGCCCAAAGCCCCTGGCAGGACTTGCCAGCAAAAACACTTGCCATCAGTGGGAAGGGGCAGTTGCACCCTTTTACCCTGAGCTGAAGCATCAGCCAGAGCCCTGTGTGGTGCAGAGGAGAGCTCAGGGTGACAGCAGAGCTCCCGTGTCCCCTCCATGTCCTGAGGCTCATGGGAAGCCCTGGCCAGACCCCCAAAACACCTTGCTGCCTCTCAGCTCCAGAGATTTGAAGTTCTGGCCATCCCCAGAGGCTCTGGGCTCACTCCTCTCTTCTGTTTAACATCCACTTGGTTGTTTATTTTGCTAGGAAGCGAAGAGGAGGTGAAACATCCTTCCCTGGGGAGCACGAGCTGCGGTCACCACGCTCCATGGGCTGGGTTGGGAGCCAGGGAGCAGGTCCAAGTCCAGCCATTCCTCCTCTCCCCTCAGAGAGACAGCATCCTGTCTCATCCCTTCCTTGCCCTTCTCATCTTTTCCTTTCTGGCTCAAAATTCCCTAGTTATGCTGGCCAGGGCTGATTTTTTCATCCAGTGGTAAAATAATGGTCCTGAGCTGAGCAGGGGGCCCGGAGCCATTCCTTAGGGATGCCACTGGAGCATCAGCACTGCTGCCAGGGCTGTCCCAGGGCAGCTCCCCAGCGTTTCAGATTGACTCAGCCCCGACTGCAGGTGCTGGTCCCTCTGCCCTCCCCAGTCTGTGTCTTATTTTGTCCCCAGGGAAATACACTGGGTTCCAGCAATAGCCCTGGCAGCTGCTGAGGGGCCAGACAGCCCTGCCTGCACTGCCTGACTGGTGGCCACCAGGTCCTAAGGAAGCAGCAAAACCTTTATTTTTAACCCATGACTTTGCTGAACCCCTTCACATTTCCTTTTTATCGTGGCAGAGAGGAAGGGCTGTACCAGCAGCTGCCAACCTGACCTTCCTTATCAGAGAGTCAGACAATCACAGACTGGTTTGGGTGAGAAGGGACCTTCAGATCATCCAGTCCCACCCCCTGCCATGGGCAGGGACACCTTCCTCTAGAGCTCCCTCCAACCTGACCTTGGACGCTTCCAGGGATGGGGCAGCTTCTCTGGGCAACCTGTGCCAGGGCTCCTCCACCCTCACAGGGAAGAATTGCATTTTGATATCTGATCTAAACCCTCTCTGCTTCACCTTAAGGCCATTCCCCCTCATCCTATCACTCTATGCCCTTGTCCAAAGTCCTAGTCCAAAGCTCCCTTTGTTAGCACGGCGTGCCCAGCCATCACCACCACCCTTCCCTGTTGCCAGGTGGCCGGTGGAGCAGCATGGCTTTCTCCTGACCCCTGATCCCGTCAGGAAGCAGCCGTGGTGCCCGGAGCGATGTCCGCCACGCGCGGCAATGGGGAGCACTGGAAGTCCCTGGGCATCAGCCGGAAGGAGCTGGCGCTGGCCGAGGCACTGCAGATGGAATACGACGCCCTGTCCCGCCTGCGGCAGGACAAGGAGGAGAGCCGGGCCAAGCAGCGTGGGGAGCAGCCCCTCATCTCCTGGGAGGACCCCGCTGACAGGAGCGGCTGTGCCGGGATCAAGGCGGCGCGGGGTCTCTCCGGCTCCGACCCCATGCTCAGCTACAATGGCCCTGTGGCTCCCGAGGGTCCCCCGGCATCCCAGCCGCCCCCCGGCCCCCCACGCCCCCCGGACCCCCAGCCCTGGCTGAAGGGCCCCCTGAGTGGGGACTACCTGTACATCTTCCAGGGCTCCGGGGAGGATTTCCTCGGGGAGCCCCTCAATGGCACCTCGCCCCACAACGGCGGGGGCGGCTCCCCCAAAAAGCTCTCGCCGCCCCCGCTGCCCCCCAGGCACCCCCTCTGGAGCTCCCCCGAGGGCAGCCAGCGCTTGGGGAAGGGATCCCCCCCGTCCTCCAAGGGCCCCCAGCCCAGGGACATCAACATGTTCTCGGCAGCCCAGGAGCGGGCTCAGGATAAGCTGCTCGGCCGCCGCATCTCCCAGGAGGATCCCTACGGCATCGGCGGCATCGACGCCATCACCTGCCTCAACCTCAAATCCACCTACGAGTCCGGGGTGCTGCGGGAAGCTTCCCGGGGCTGGAAGGAGGGCAGGAGCATCTTGGAGAAGGAATCGAGTGGCAAGCCGGTGGCACGGAGCAAGACCATGCCCCCCCAGGTGCCCCCGCGGACGTACGGCTCCCGTCTCGGCAACAGGAAGAACCTGGCACCCAACAAGAACCGCAGGATCTCCATCGATCCGGTGGGAGGCTTCTCTCTCCCTGCCTTGAGTGGGAGTGGGGCTGGGGTGGGGCTGAGAGCTGGGAACCCAGCACTGGGATGTGAACTGGTGCTGTGCTGTGTGTCCTTCACTCCGGGTGGGTTTTGCTTGTCCCATCGCTGGGAATCTTGTTTGTGGCATGGGCAGAGGCATCCATGCACAGAGACACTGTTCTGGGATTAATCAGGCCTTTCCAGGGGGGTGGGATTGTGCAGCCACGGCCAAAACTCTCTTGGGTGGGAGAACTGGGTCTGGGAACCAAGGAGGACAGATCCCACCTGGGCATCATCCCTCTGCCACGGAGCAGGCAGGATGTTCCATGTGCTGCCTCCTCTCCTCACCCTCGTGCCCAGGCACTGCTGGACCCCAGACCCTGCAACCAAAGCCCAGTGCCCACCGGAGGGCATGAGCAGTGCCCAGTCCCATGGTTGGAACTGCTGCTCCAGGGATGCTGGTGCCAAGGTCTCTGGAGGCTGTAGGTGGTTTGCAGTGAGCCCGTGTCCTGCCAGCTCATGAAATGTCACCAGATCCTCTGGAAAGAGATGGGAGTCTCCTCCTGAGCTGGGAAATCCCTTTCCTGTTGGCTCACAACATCCTTTCCAACCACAGTTCCCTTCTTTCCTTCACTGAGCAGTGAGTGGGATAACTTCCCTCTGCTCCCAGAGGCATCAGGGGCTGCTGGCACTGCCACTCGCTTGCCCTTGGGGCTGCCACATCCCTTGTCCCTGCTGGGATGCCCATGGCAGGGGCAGAGTCCTGGCTGTGGTGCAGCTCATCCTGCCTCCAGCAAGAGAAGGGGATAAATGACAGGAAAAGTCATCTTCCTTAGGGATCTCCCCTCTCTGCAGAGCGAGGGACACAGCAGGGGCTCCCTAAGTCACTCTCGGCTTTCTAAGTGCCAGAACCTAATTATAAAAGAGCATTAAAATTGCCTTTAGTGGCTGCAGCATCCCCCACCTCCCTGTGCCTCCCGGGAGCTGCTGCCTGGGTTAATTGCTCTGACAGTGGGGCCTTTGTTCGCTGCCAGAGAGCGATGGAGCCCCCGGGACCCCCACGCCGGGGGGAGCCTGGCATGGCAGTGCCACCTGCCCTGGCACTGTGGTGGCAGAGCAGCAGGCAGGGCACAAGCAAGGGTCCCCTGCAGCACCCCCATGGCCTGGGGACAGTCCCTGCTCATCCTCAAGCTGTGTCTGCCCATCCCTCGTCTCCTTGAGGAATATCCCTGATGGGGCTTTTGGAAATGGCTGGAAATGGCCAGTTTTTGGAGTCTCCCTTCTCCCAGCTGTGGGAAAGATGCCAGTGATGCATCCTTGGGCAGGCGCCCACCTGCCACAGCTCCCCCTGTGCTGATCCACATTTCCCCCTGTGCTGCTGCGAGAGCCACTTTGTCCCCACCAAAGTGACACCAGGGGGGCTCAGGGCTCTGATGGGGGGACCCACTGAGCCCCATCCCAGTGGGCAGTAGGCTGGAGCCCCCAGGGCTGTGGTACCCAGCTGATGGGCTCGTGCTGTGCCCCACAGGTTGCCCCCCGGCCTCACTCCTTCACCAATGGCTACGAGCTCTTTGAAGTGTCTGAGGAGCGGGATGAGGAGGTGGCTGCTTTCTGCCACATGCTGGATGTGTGAGTACTCAGCCAGGGCAGGAACATCCCGCTGCAAAATGCCCCAAAACAGGCGTTTTGTGGACGGCAGGGCAAACCCCAAATCCGGGCAGCATCTCTGACCTGTCCCTGCCTCCACAGGCTGCGTTCCAGCTACAGCACCAAGGACTATTCCCTCACGGGTCTGGTGTGGAACGCTGTGAACCTCAGCCCCGAGCAGCTGGGCCATGGCGTGAGCCTGAAGGTGACAGTGGTGTGTGACAGCCTGCGGGAGCCCCTCACCTTCACCTGTGACTGTGAGTGTCCCGCGCCCTGCAGCTGCTCATGAACCCCCTTTGAGACCTCTCAGGTGAAGGCTGGGGGGGGATCCCACCATTCCCACCATCCCAGGGGCTCACAGTGCTGCTCCTTGTCCCCCACAGGCTCCTCCACCGTGGACCTGCTCATCTACCAGGCGCTGTGCTACACCCATGACGAGCTGCACGCCGTCGATGTCGAGGACTTTGTGCTCAAGATCTGTGGCTTGGAGGAATTCCTGCAGAAGTGAGTGTCCAGGGAGGGGGGAAAAACCCAGCCCAGGCACTGCAGGACCCAAGCATGGCCTGGGCAGGGTGTGATGGATGTTCAGGGCTGATCCCAGCGTGCACAGCAGGAGCCTCTCCACTCCATTTCCTGCCTCTGGAGCTGTGTCGATGCTCCTGCCAAAGGCAGCATGTTGGGAACATCTTTCCTGGTGGCAGGGTGTCCGTCACGCTGACCCTCACGCGCCTGGAAAATGGGCTGGAAAGCAGGGACCTGCCAAAAAAGCTCTTTGGAGGAGTATTAATAACAAGCTGTGTCACTGAGTGCAGCCCGGCTTCTCCCAGCCTGCTGTTTAAATTCCAGGAGAATGTGGGAAAGGGATGTGAGTGGCACAGGAGCATCAGGGCTATGGTGGGCAGAGCCAGGGATGGGTGATGGGGATCCCATCCCTCCTGCCCTTCCTGCCTCACTGCTTTTCCTGGAGGAATTCTGTGTTTCCCTGAGGGTTTGAGGATCTGGAGGTTCAGGAGAGAGGGACATGCAGCAGCCACAGCACACGCTGTCCTTCCCAGTGGCTCCGTCCCAGGGCCAGGTCCTGCTGCTGGAAAGCTGCCCCAGGCCTGGCCCTGCCACGGGAATTTTGTGGGAGCTCTGCCATGGCCTCCAGGAGCTGCTGGTTTGGGCCCTAAAGGGACAGCTGGGAATTGCTGGGACCAGGAGAGGCTGCACGGCACTGAACTGGAGCACAGCTCCACTCCTGCCACCCAAAAGGGCTCTAGGGCCACCCAAAGGAGCTTTAGGGCCACTCAAAGGGGCTGTTCTATCAATGCTGAGCCCTTGGGCTGCCAAACAGCCCAGTGCAGGTGTGTGCAGGTGTGTGCAGGTGTGTACACATCTGTACAGGTGCGTGGGTACAGCAACATCTCCAAACCTGCTGTAGGAGACCCAGGGCTGCCAGAGACCACCCAGCTGTAGGATGGATCCAGCCATCCAGGATGGCATTCCCAAAGGGATGAACCTCCTGCTTTTTTGGCAGGGAGCAGCGTCCTGGGCACAGAGCAGGACAGTCCCCAGTGAACATTTCCACGTATCTCCCAGGCCTTCAAAGGACCTCTGGGAAAGCCCTGGGACATAAAGCCCCTTTGTCGCCGATCTTTTCTTCCCACATCTTGCCGTGGCAGAGGAGGTGCTGGAAGTGCCAAAGCCCCCCCTGTGGAGCTGGTCGGGCCCTTGAGCTCTGCAAACCAGGCTGAGCTGCTGTCACTGGCTTCCCGTTTGATTTAGCCGGGGCTGAATTGGCTCATTCTCCCTGGAGCCAGCAAAGAAAGCGGGTCTGGATGGCAGAGTGGGTCCTGCTCCAGGGGGGCTTCCCACGCCGGTGTGTTCAGAGGGATCAGGCTGTCACTCCCTGCTCCAGGGCTCACCCCAGTCCTGCTGTCAGCCAGAGCATCCTCCAGCTCCTCAGATCTGTGCTCTGCTTCCCACGCATCCCTGGGCAGGTCCCGGCACGATGGGCTCCTCCACTCCCATCCCCGTCGCGCCGGCTGGGCCGGGCACGGCTCTGTGGAGGGCGCAGGGGAAGGAGGGAAAACAATGGCTCATTCTTTGGGTTTCCTGGTGCCACAAAGGTCCATTTGCAGGCCAGGAGGCCACTGTGAGCCCCAGCCAAGGCTGCCTGGCCATGGGATGGTGGGATGGGGCATGCTGGGTGAGATTTTGGGGCACGGCATGGGGTCAACGTGCGGTGCTGTCCCCACAGCAAACACGCCCTGGGCAGCCACGAGCACATCCAGCACTGCAGGAAGTTTGACATCGATATCCGGCTGCAGCTGATGAGGAGGAAGGGGGTGCGCAGTGACCTGGCCCGCACGGTGGGTGTCAGGGGGTGGGGGGCACTGGGGGTGCCAGTGCCATCTCCCTCTGGTGGGACCATCCGTGCTCAGCATCTCTCCATCTCCAGGCGAGCGATGACCAGAGCCCCTCCACCCTCAACCACTACATCCACCTGCAGGAGAGGCCCATCAAGCAGACCATCAGCAGGTAGGGGGGACAAGGCAGGACCGGCCCCCCACCCCAGGTGCCCACCTGGCCGGGGCTGAGCTCTGCTCCCTGTCCCCCAGGCAGGCCCTGAGTCTCCTCTTCGACACCTTCCACAACGAGGTGGATGCTTTCCTGGCAGCCGAGGTGAGCAGCAGGGGTGGAGGGGGGGTTTGGGGGCCACCTCGCCTTGTTTGCTGTGGATTCTTTCCCCTTTTCATTACGGGGCTCTGGGGGTCTGTCAGAGAAAGTGAATGGCTGTGAATCACAGAATCAGAGAATCATGGAATATCCTGAGCTCTAAGGGACCCACATGGATCACCCAGTCCAATCCCTGGCTCTGCACAGACACCCCAAAATCCCACCCTGTCCCTCAGAGCGTTGTCCAAACCCTCCTGGAGCTCTGGCAGCCTTGGGGCCATGCTCACTGCCCTGGGGAGCCTGGTCAGTGCCCACCACCTTCTTGGGGGAAGAACCTTTTCCTGAAGTCCAACCTAAGCCTCCCCTAACAGGGGAAACTGAGGCACAGGTGCACCTTCCAATACAGGGTGTGTGGGCTGCAAGGAGCACCCCCCTCAGCTGCCAGGGGGTCCCACATGAGTCCCTCTCTGCCCCACAGGGAGATTTCCCCCTGAAGGCAGAACGGGTGATCCAGTCAGTCATGGCCATCTGCAACGCCCTGGCAGCCGTGGAATCCCAGGAGATCACAGCAGCCCTCAACCAGATGCCCCCCTGCCCCTCCCGCATGCAGCCCAAAATCCAGAAGGTGAGTGATGGGCAGCCACGGGCTGCAGGACCTGGGGGTGGCTCAGCCAGGAGCTGCAGAGGGGAAGCACGTTGTCACATCTGGCTTCTTTCCCTCCTTCCTCCTGCTGCACCACGTGGAAAATTCCTGAATAGCTGGGAGCAGGCAGCTGCCTGGCTCTGGCAGCCACGGGTGGTTACGTAAAGGCTGCCTTGGCGAGCTGCTCCCCCGGCAGCGTGGGGCTGACGCTCAGGGGGCTCTTGTGGTTTCTCTTTTTTTCCTCCGCAGGATCCAAATGTTCTGGCCAAGAGGGAAAATCGAGGTATTTCTGTTCTCCTTCTCCCCTTCTGGGCTCGAGTTCGTGGTGCTTTTAATCTTCAAACCCCTCCCCCTTCAATTATCAAGGCCAAAAATGTGTTTGAAAGCGTTCTGGTTGAAAAAAAGAAAAAAAAAAAAAAGGGTTTCTGGGGGTGGTTGTTCCTCGGGGTGAACTCAAAATGGAAAGCCTGGAATTCTCCCTGTCATTGCTTCACCATGGGGAAAAACCTGCCCGTGGGTCCCTCCAGCATCCCAAGAACAACCCTGAGGGATGTCACGGGGGGCAGGGGGAGCTGTGGGGGGCTCACCCCTCTCCCTGCTCCCCTCAGAGCGGATCGTGGAGACCCTGACAGCCGCCATCCTGGACATGGTCGAGCTCTACTGCAGCACCTTCAACGCCGACTTCCAGCCGGCCGTGCTGGGGAGCCGCGAGCTGGGCGTGGCACAGGAGGCTCAGCTGCTCACCTGCCCCCTCTCCTTCACTGTCTATGCCACCCACCGCATCCCCATCACCTGGGCAGCCAGGTAAGGGCTCCCCATGGTCACACACACCTGAGCAGGGCTGGCCCTGCCCCGCAGGGGCGTGTCCCTGTCCCAGGTATTCACAGGGAATAAGGGCTAACCCAGCCCAAGCCTCCTGGATTGGGATTCCAGGGCAGGAATAGAGAATTGTAGAATATCCTGAGCTGGAAGGGCTCATGGGGTTCTAAGGGTGTGTTAGAGAAAAGCTGTGAATCATAGAGTATCCTGAGTGGGATCCCACAAGGAATCTGACTCCTGGCCGTGCACAGGATACCCTAAAGTCCCAGCATGAGCCTGGGGATGCTGGTGCTGATGGGCAGTGAGGGATGCTTGCCAGAGCTCTGGAAGGGATGGCTCTGCCATGCTGTCCCATCCCAACCCCACAGATCCCCGGGGCAAGGGCTAACCCACCCCAAGCTTCCTGGCTGGCATTCCAGGGTAGGAAGACAGACTCATAGAATTATAGGATACCCTGAGTTGGGATGGACCCACAAGGATCATCCATTCCAACTCCTGGCCACGCACAGGACACCCCAAAATCCCACCATGAGCCTGGGGATGCTGGCACTGGCAGGCGCCGCTGCGGATGGGATGGCTCCCATCCCAAACCCCACGGATCCCTGGGGCTGCAGCATCCCTCTGGTCTCCCAGCACCCCGGGGATGTGACAGATGGCCCCACGGAGCGGCCCCACGCCCCACGGGCCCTTTGTTCGGTGCGTCGGTGCCCGTGCCCGGCGCGGGGGGCCGGGCGGGCGCGGGGTGGGCGAGGCAGCGGCGCCGGCAGCAGCCGCCCCGCCGGGGACCCCTCGCCTTTGTCCTGCCCTTAATGTATTCCCCTTGGTGGCTGGCTCCGAACAAAGCCGGTAGCCTGGGAAATGCCGGCATCCCCTGACCTCCGGCGCCCCGCCGCCCTCCCCGGATTGTCGCTCGGCACCTGCCACATGGCAGGCCCCCCCCGGCAGCCCCCCGTGTGACGGTATGTGTGGTGCCATATGGTGATGGGAACAAGGGGGGCTCCTGGCTCTGCCCTCCCTTCCCAGCCCTGGGGAAGGCGTGGGGTTCGGCACCTCCATCCTCCCACCCCACTGGGTGGGGTGAGCCCCTGGGTACCAGCACTCTGACCCAAGTAAACCCCCTCCCAGCTCACTGCTCCCCCTCTCCCCTTGCAGCTATGAAGATTTCTACCTCTCCTGCTCCCTCAGCCACGGCGGGAAGGAGCTGTGCAGCCCCCTGCTCACCAGGAAGGCCCACGTCTACAAATACCTCTTCCACCTCATCATTTGGGACCAACAGTAAGGCAGTGCCCCAACCACGGGGTGGGCATGGGGGTCTTGGTGCCATGCCCAGCCACACTGCCTTCCTCCTCCTCCTCTTCCTCCTCCTCCTCCTCCTCCTCTGCTGCCTCTCCCTGGGTTTTGGGTGTTGGAAGCTCTTGTGTCATTCCCTGGAATAGCACTGGCCCCAGCGCCAGCCCTGCCCTTCCGGACCTGCCTGTTGCACCCAGGAAAGGGGATCTGCTCCAAAAATAGCCCCGGCAGCAGGCAGGGAGGCTGTGCTGAGCCCTCGCCATGCCTGGCATCCACAGCGTGCAGGGAGGTGGGGATGGGCTGGGATAATTTTAGAAGGTGCCGGTGCCCCCAAGGACAGGCGCCCGGCGGGACGGCGGCGAGCGGAGTCGTCCCCGGGGCAATCCCCTTCCCCCGGGATGTAGCTGCCACCCTGGGCTCCCTGGGAGGAGGAGGAGAGGAATCGGAGAGGAATCTCAGCTCTGGGGTCCCACACGGCCCCACAAGGCTGTGGGACAAGGTCAGTGAGCAGTGGGGGGCCTGAATGGTGTCCCCCCTGTCCTGCGGTCACCTTCCTGGGACAGGGAGCAGCAGGACTGAGCAGGGAGTGGACCAGCTGGCTGTCCCTAAACCCAGCCACTCTCTGCAGGGTCTCTGCCCATGGCATGGGACTTGCATCCCATGGGGGTGGCACAGGGCACCCCTGTGCCAGCAGCAAAGGCATTGGCAGGGCTGGGCTCTCTCCGGGCATGTTTGGCATCCCGAGGCAGGGGCTGGAGCCATGGGGTGCTGGGAGTGCCCATCCCTGGCATGGCTGAGCCTCTGATCGCTCTCTTGCAGGATCTGCTTCCCGGTCCAGGTGAACCATCTCCCACGGGAGACACTGCTCAGTGTCACACTCTTCGCCGTGCCCGTCCCACCCCCAGGCAGCTCCTCCGACACCAACAAGCAGCGGCGAGTCTCCGAGGCCCTGGGCTGGGTGACCACCCCCCTTTTCAACTTCAGGCAGTACGTGGGGTGTCCCACCACCATGGGCACAGTGAGGGGCTGTGCTGGCATCCCTGGGGGGCACAGGGGAGTCCCCAGTGCCATGGGGTCCACAGCATGGGGACAGCACCCCTGCAGTGGTGCCACCCTCATGCACTGGCAGAGGTGCCCCCAGTGCCAGGCTCTGACCCCTCCTCCTCCTCCTGCAGGGTCCTCACCTGTGGTCGGAAGCTCCTGGGCTTGTGGCCGGCGACCCAGGACAACTCCAGAGCCAGGTCAAGTGCCCCCAACTTCAACCAGCCCGACAGTGTCATCCTGCAGGTATGTCCTGGCACGGGGGGTTCCAATGGGACACAGCCCCCCCTCGAGCTCCATGTGTGGATCTCCTCACCCTCTGCCTCTGCCCCAGATCGACTTCCCCACCTCAGCCTTTGAGGTGAAGTTCACCAGCCCACCCGTGGCCGAGTTCAGCCCCCGGTACGAGTTTGGCAGCCTGGGGGAGGAGGACCAGCGGCAGCTGCGGGAGGCCATGCAGAAGAAATCCCTCTACTGGTAAATAAATAGGGGGATGGCATCACCTGGTCAGGGGGACACTGCTGGCAGACCCCCAGCACTGCCCATGACAGACCCCCAGCACTGCCCCAGCACACACAGGGAGTGTCTGGGGGTCTGACTCTGCCTCTGGTCGGGATGAGACTGGAGCTGGGGTTTTCTGGAGCTGGCTGTCATCGGTCCTCCTGCGCCCTGCCCTCCCTGGCTGCCCCTTTCTATCCATGTCCCCACAACAGGGACAGCTGCCCGGCCCCTCATCCAGCCTGGCATGGCCGAGCCAGCCAGAATCCTCTGGCCCTGGCTGTAAGTGGGGGATCAGGTGTCAGCAACAGTGCTAGGATCCACAGAGCAGAGAACCTGTGGGTGGGCAGGGGTCACTGGGCAGGGGAACAGCCAGCCTTGGGGGACGGAGGGGTGCAGCAAGGTCCTGCTCTCCATCAGCCCCTCCTTTCCATGGGTAGAACCATAGTGGGGATGCAGGGAAGGCTCAGAGGGGTTTATCAGTGACCCACGTACCATGCTTGGAGGGGCAGAGGGATGCCACATTCCCAGTCTGCCATCTGCATCCAATCGATACATGGCAGGGACAGAGGGATGCCACCTTCCTACACTGCCAGCCCCATGCCATCTCTGTGTTTTGGGGGCACAGGGATGCCCCCTCCCCAGCCTGCCAGCCCCGTCCCCCCGTGCCATGCCCTCCCTCACCCCCAGGCTGACGGACGCGGACCGGCAGCGGCTGTGGGAGAAGCGGTGCCACTGCCACGCGGAGCCCGGCGCCCTGCCCATGCTGCTGGCCAGTGCCCCCAGCTGGGACTGGGCCTGCCTGCCCGACATCTATGCCCTGCTCAGCCAGTGGACCTCCATGAGCCACCAGGATGCCCTGGGGCTCCTGCATGCCACGTAAGCCACCCGTGGGTGCTGTGGGGATGCGCCCTGTGGCACTGCCACCTGCCCTGTGTGGCAGTGGCAGGGGGATGCTGAGGGTGCTGTCCCCATGACTCCTGTCCTGGATGCAGGTTCCCAGACCAGGAGGTGAGGAGGACAGCCGTGCAGTGGATTGACTCTATCTCTGACACAGAGCTGCTGGACTACCTGCCCCAGCTGGTCCAGGTGTGTGGTGGCACTGGGATGTTTCATGGGGTGCCTGCTGGTCCCACCATGCCCCAACCCTGTCCCCTCTCCAGGCCCTGAAGTACGAGTGCTACCTGGACAGCCCCCTGGTGCGCTTCCTCATGAAGCGAGCGATCTGCGACCTCAAGATCACCCACTACTTCTTCTGGTGGGTTTGGGGGGCTCTGGGAGTGGCAGGGGGACCCCTGGGCCTCCCCTGACCAAGCATGTCCCTGCTCCGAGCAGGCTGCTGAAGGATGGCCTCAAGGACTCCCAGTTCAGCATCCGGTACCAGTACCTGCTGGCAGCCCTGCTGTGCTGCTGCGGGAAGGGGCTGCGGGAGGAGTTCGACCGGCAGTGCCTGTTGGTCAGCACGCTGGCCAGGCTGGCCCAGCAGGTCCGGGATGCTGCCCCGTCCGCACGCCAGGTGGGTGCCAGGGTGCTGTGACAGGGGGCCAGGCTGGGTATCAGCCCCCCATCCCATGCCCACCTGTCCCATGCCCACCCCATCCCATACCTACTCAATCTCATGCCCACCCCATCTCCCATGCCCATCCTTATCCCATCCCGTCCGTGCCCGTGCCATCCTGTGCGCATCCCATCCCCACCCTGTCCCATCCCCATCCCATCCCATGCCCACCCCACAGGGCATCCTCCGCGAGGGGCTGGAGGATGTGAAGCAGTTCTTCAAGACTCATGGGTCGTGCCGGCTGCCACTCAGCCCCAGCCTGCTGGTGAAGGGCATCGTGCCCCGGGTGAGTGCCAGATCAGGGGGCATCAGGAGGCTGCTCTGCCTGCTCCCAACTTGCCCTGACAGGGCTGTGCCTTTCTCCTGTGGCAGGACTGCTCCTACTTCAACTCCAATGCTGTCCCGCTGAAGCTCTCCTTCCAGAACGTGGATCCCCTGGGGGAAAACATACGAGTCATCTTCAAGGTGAGCCTGGTACCTGGCACCTTTGGGTATGCCCAAACCCCTGGCATGACCACCTCAATCCCCTGAGCTTCCCCTCCCTTGCCGTCTGGCTCTGATGGCCCTTCCCCTGGCTCTGATGGCCCTTCCCCTGGCTCTGATGGCTCTCCCCTGGCTCTGATGGCTCTCCCCTGGCTCTGATGGCTCTCCCCTGGCTCTGATGATGCTCCCCTGGCTCTGATGGCTCTCTCCTGGCTCTCAGTGTGGCGATGACCTGCGGCAGGACATGCTGACGCTGCAGATGATCCGGATCATGAACAAGATCTGGGTGCAGGAGGGGCTGGACATGCGCATGGTCATCTTCCGCTGCTTCTCCACCGGCCGTGGGCGAGGTGAGCTGGCATTGGAGCATCCTGGGGGGCATCAGGCCATGCATGGGGCTGGTGATGGTACAGAAGGCCCTGTGGGTCTGTGATCCACCTTTGGTCTGAACCCACCAGCCCATGTAGGAATGTGTCTTGGCAGGCTGTCACTCAGTGGTGATGGCTGGGGAGTGGCTGGGTTGGTGGCAAAGTGGGGCTGGGGTCTCGGTGCCCTCCGGGTGGGCTGGAAGGGTCTCACCTTGTGTCTTGGCTGCCAGGCATGGTGGAGATGATCCCCAACGCCGAGACCCTGCGCAAAATCCAGGTGGAGCATGGCGTGACGGGCTCCTTCAAGGACCGGCCGCTGGCAGACTGGCTGCAGAAACACAACCCCGAGGAGGATGAGTATGAGAAGGTGGGGAAGAGCCTGGCAGCGTCTCTGTTCATCATGCCCTCTCTCCATGGACAAGACCCCTCTCTTCCCATCACATCCAGCCTTGCTTCATGCCTGCTTCCTCCTTCCCTCCCTCTCTCCTCTCAGGCCGTGGAAAACTTCATCTACTCCTGTGCCGGCTGCTGCGTGGCCACCTACGTGCTGGGGATCTGTGACAGGCACAATGACAACATCATGCTCAAGACCACGGGCCACATGTTCCACATCGATTTTGGCAGGTTCCTGGGCCATGCACAGATGTTCGGCAACATCAAGAGGTGAGGAACATCTCGGGTGCCTCCTTCCCCTCTGCCCAGGCTCATCCCTGCGGGGGCATTTGGTGGGTGAAGCTCCTTCTCCTTGTCCTGGTGGTGGATGACCTCCCTTCTCCTCATCCCAGTGGTGGGGACTGCCCTCCATGCTCACTTTCTGTCCCTGCTCTCCCCCGGCGCAGGGACCGGGCGCCATTCGTCTTCACCTCGGACATGGCCTATGTCATCAACGGTGGGGACAAGCCCTCCAGCCGCTTCCACGACTTCGTGGACCTGTGCTGCCAGGCCTACAACCTCATCCGCAAGCACACCCACCTCTTCCTCAACCTGCTGGGGCTGGTGAGAGCCAGGGGGCTGCAGCTTCCCCTCCCCGAGGGGTCCCCCCTGCCGCCTGCCCTCACCCCTGCCTTGCCTCCCAGATGCTGTCCTGTGGCATCCCCGAGCTCTCCGACCTGGAGGACCTCAAGTACGTCTACGACGCCTTGAGGCCACAGGATTCTGATGCTGATGCCACCACCTACTTCACCAGGTAGAGGACACGGGCGGGTGAAGGGGCAGGGGAGGATAGAGGGAGCCCTTGGATGGCAGCACCAGCTCCGTGCTGAGCAATGAGTGGTGGTCTCATTGCAGGTTGATCGAGTCCAGCCTGGGCAGTGTGGCCACCAAGCTCAACTTCTTCATCCACAACCTGGCGCAGATGAAGTTCACGGGCTCTGACGCCCGGCCCACCCTCTCCTTCGCCCCCCGCACACACACCATCAAGACGTCCGGCCGGATCCGCGACGTCTTCCTCTGCCGCCACGAGAGGGTCTTCAACCCCAGCAAGGGCTACGTGAGTGGGGACAGCTGGGGACAGCTGAAGGGGTGGGCTCGGGGCTCCCCAGGGTCCCACATCACAGCCCTGTCTCTCTGCAGATCTACGTGGTGAAGGTGCAGCGGGAGAGCCCGGGTGAGGTGACCTTCGTGCAGCGCACCTTCGAGGAGTTCCAGGAGCTGCACAACAAGCTGCGCCTCCTCTTCCCCTCCTCACTACTGCCTAGGTACCCCCCTAGACCTGCCAGACCCCCAGGGCTCCCCACAGCCCCCCGGGGCTTGGCTGAGGGTCTGTCCCTGCAGCTTCCCCAGCAGGTTTGTCATCGGGCGGTCGCGGGGCGAGGCGGTGGCCGAGCGGCGGAAGGAGGAGCTGAACGGCTACATCTGGCACCTGATCCACGCAGCCCCCGAGGTGGCAGAGGTGGGGACCTGGGGCAGGAGCTGCGGGGAGATGGGGGCAGTGCCAGGGACACCACTGAGGCGGGAAGGTGCTTGGGGACAGTGCACTCTGTAAATGTTGGTGCATGTCCCGTGCCCTGAACGGCGGGGACACACCACTGTCACCACTAATGTCACCTCCTCACCCTGCAGTGTGACCTCATCTACACCTTCTTCCACCCCCTGCCCCGGGACGAGAAGGCAGCTGGAACCAACCCAGCCCCAAAGCCGGCAGGTAAGGAGGGAGGTAATTGTGGGGGGCAGCAGTGGGGGACACTGGAGAGGGAGCGATGGTGGGGATCTCCCATCCCACCCCACCCCTCCTCTCCTTCTCTCCAGATGCCACATGGGCTCGTTCCCTGGGAAATGTCGGTGGGGAGGTGAAACTCTCCATCTCCTACAAGAACAACAAGCTCTTCATCATGGTGATGCACATCCGGGGGCTGGTAGGTGCCCGGTGGGAGCAGGGTGGGGGTCCATCCCCTCCACTGTGCTCACGAGACCCCCCTGCTCTCCCCACAGCCCCTCTTGCAGGATGGCAACGACCCTGACCCCTACGTCAAGACCTACCTGCTGCCTGACCCCCAAAAAACAACCAAGAGGAAAACCAAAGTGGCCCGAAAAACCTGCAACCCCACCTACAATGAGATGGTAGGTGGGATGGGGATGGAGATGGGGGGTGTCCACGGGGGCCGTGGCTGAGGGTCTGCCCCATTGTGCCCCACAGCTGGTCTACGACGGGATCCCCAGGGGGGACCTGGAGCAGCGGGAGCTGCGGCTGAGCGTGCTGAGCGAGGAAGGCTTCTGGGAGAACATCCTCCTGGGGGAGGTGGGAATCCGCCTGCGCGACCTGGACCTGGCGCAGGAGAAGATGGGCTGGTTTGCCCTGGGGTCCCGTGGCCACGGCACCCTCTGAGACCCCATGGCTGGGACTGGGGACCCCCGGCACGGCCACCACGGCACTGCCCACCTCGGGGTGTCCCCGAGGGGCGCTGCCGCCGTGGGCACCTGCTTTTTTAAGTTTACCTTGTGTCAAGGGAGCAACGTGGGGAGGGAGGGGCGGGGAGGAGCGTGGGGCGTTTCGGGGGGTTATTTCTTCCTTTGGGATATCTGTATTTTAATTTTTTTTAATACCGAGTAGCGTGCGGCCGGGCACCGGCGCGGAGGGGAGAGGGAGGCGGCGCGGGGGTTTGCTGTGGGCTGGGGGGGTGTGTATCCCCCCCAGGTACATCCCCAGCCTGCCTGGAGCCGGGCAGTTCCCACCCTGGGGAATTCGCTCCCAAAGGAGAGCGGCTTGGAGGGGTGCTGGTTCCGTGTGGCTGATCCCCCCCGCCCGATGCCACGGGAAGGGGACAGCCAGCCCCCCTCGCTGTCCCCATGCCTTGGGGACATCCATCTCCTCCTGGCTGTCCCCATGCCCTGGGGACATCCATCTCCTTGCCCGGCCATCCGGCCCCGGGTGCGGGCTTGGTGCCTGTGGTGCTTTGTTTACAGCGACAGCTCCGTAAACGGACGAAATGTTTCTCAGGATCGAGAATAATGAACTTAACCTTTATATTAAAAGTTTTAAATATTGGATCTGGTGGGAGTCGGGCTGGCGAGGGGCTGGTTGTGCTGGCGGATGGGGGAGCTGGGACCCTCCTGAGTTGGGACACTCCTGCTTGGAACACATCAGTGGGAAAATATAGGAGATGAAAGGCACGGGGTGGCAGGTGGATGCTGCCTGCACCTCTGCCTTCACCTTTGCCTGCACATCTGCTCCTCTGCCCGCACCTTTGCCTGCACAGCTGCATCTCTGCCTGCACATCTACCTGTAAATCTACCTGAAATCTGCCTGTGTGCCCACACATCTCTCTGCACCTCTACCTGCCCTTCTGCCCTCACCTCTGCCTGCACATCTGTCCCTCTACCTGCACCTCTTCACATCTGTCTGCACATCTACCTGCACCTCTGCACATCTACCTGCACATCTACCTGCACCTCTGCACATCTGTCTACACATCTGCACATCTGCCTATACTTCTGCCTGCCCCTCTGCCTGCACATCCACCTGCACCTCTACACATCTGCCTGCCCCTCTGCCCCCACCTCTGTCCTCCACAGGGCCCAGCATGCCAAACCCTGGTGGTCCGGGGTCGCGGCTCCCTCATTCCCCAGGCGCAGCAGGGTCGCCGGCCCCTGCGGCTGCTGTCCGGGTGATGCCCCGTGTCCCCCCGTGTCCCGCCGGGGCCTCCCGAGCATCCCCAAAATCCCGGTGAGGTATCCCGGGTACCCCGCCCCGTGCGGTCCCTGCAGTTCCCCACTCCGCCACCGGGGGCGCTGCCGCGCGGCGCCCGCCGGCTGATGCAATCCCGGCGGGGGGCGTGGCCACGGCGGGAGGGGGCGTGGACACGGCGACACCGCCCAATGGGCGTCGGTGCTGTGAGTGGGCGTGGCAGGCCGCGGCCACGCCCCCGCCATCCCCTGTGGGCAGGAAGCGCCGGGGCGGCGGCGCCGCCATTTTGTGCTTGACGCTGCCTCAGGATGGAGCCCAGACCCGACCCGGAGCCGCCCGGAGCCCCCCGAGCCCTCAGAACCGCTGCCCCACGACGGAGCGCCGCTTCGCACACCCCTCCGCACCGCTGGCAGCGCTGAACGGCCCCATGGAGCACAGCGGTGGCGAACGCGCCGGCCCCGGCTTGGGGCGGGCCCGGCTGGGCCTGGCCGCGGCCTGGCCGAAGCTGGCGGGGCCCAGCGCGGCGCCCGCCGGCGGCTCGTCCCAGGCGAGCCCGCCCTTCTCGTGGCTGCGGGTGCTGTCGCAGCTGCTGTCGCCGCTGCCCGCGCTGCTGCAGCGGCTGCTGCCCGGCCCCGCGCTGAGCACCGCGCTGTGCCCCGCCAAGGCGCCGCCGCCGCTCGTGCTGCTGCCCAGCCCGGGCACCTCGCTGGGCTGGGCCGAGGAGCCCCCCGAGGAGCGGCCGGAGAGCGGCGCGGAGCCGCCGGCGGGGCTATGGGGAGCAGGGCTGGCGCGGAGCAGCCTGCGGGCCCTCCCCGTGGACTGGTACGTGCTGGGCATGGAGCAGAGCAAGAGTCACCTGCCCCAGCCCCTGCGGGCCGAGGGCTTGCCCGAGGTCGAATTCCTGCGCAGCAAGCGCCTGGCTTTCCTCCAGCGCTGGCACCTGCCCGTGCCCGACCCCGACCACGGCTACCACAGCCTGGAGGAGGAGCAGCACAGGGATGTCCGCCGAGAAACCGGGGGACGGTGGGACCAGCGGGGCGATGCCGGGGAGCTGGAGCAGCCCGAGGAGCCAGGGACACAGCCTGGAGGTGTCCCCGTGGAGCAGGAGGCGATCCGGGATGCAGATGAGGAGGAGGGGGAAGCCTTGGATGAAGGGGATGGTGAGGACTCGGACACAGAGCAAAACCTCCCGGTTTCGACCAGACCTGCCTGTGCGAATAAATTAATCGATTATATCATCGGGGGAGTTTCCAGTGGGGAGGAGAGTGAGGGTGAGGAAGACTGGGATGATGATGATGATGGTGATGACGGGTTTGACAGCGAAGAGCTTCCCTCGGACTCAGACGCCGGTAGCCAGGACGGGGAGAGGCTTCATCTCTGGAATTCCTTCTATAGTTTGGATCCCTACGATCCTCAGAACTTCACAGCCACCATTCAGACATCTTCCAGTGACCCGGGAAAGGATATGTCGGATGTGGAAGAGGAGGAGGAGGAGGAGGAAGATTCGTGGGGAGAGTCCTCCTCAGGCTCCCCTCATAGTTCAGAAGATGAGGACGAGTGGGACTGTGGCAGCGTGGATGAGGCAGAAAACTTGAAACTTTGGAACTCATTCTGTAACTCGGACGACCCGTATAATCCTTTAAATTTCACGGCAGCCTTTCAGCCAGCAGAGAAAAAAGGGACGCCGGCTTTCAAAGGAGCAGAGAGGGCGAGTTCAGTCAGTGCCGAGCACTTCGCTGTGTGTCGGGTACAGCTGGAGAAACACAACTGTGGGGTCAGTGACTTGGGGCAGCGTGGAATTCTGTCTGGGGAGAAAAGTGCGAGTTCCAAGCGCAAAAAGGTACTTTCTTGCTTGTATTTCTATGTTTTGGGGCTGCTAAAAACCCTCACAACAAACCCACATTGCTCGGAGCAGTGCGTGAGTGGGTGAGGTCACTCGTGCCAGCATTCCAGACCGTGCCTCCCTGAGCTTAAGTGCTAATTATTTCCCTGGAATGTTGTGCCTCATCCTTGACACGTGACGAGAAATTCTGTCAGTTTCTTTTGTGGCCTTGAAGTTAAATTTTTAAGATGCGTTTTCTGTTCTGTATCTGGGGGGTGTGACGGGGTTTCATGATCAGAGAAACTCCAGAGCTGTGATGTCAGTTCTTCCCTGAGAAACTCCAGAGCTGTGATGTGGTGTTCTGGAAAACACCAGTTTCTGGTAGGAGGGATTTTGATAAAATAATTTAGGACCTTAAACTGAAAGCATTTTAAACATTTTAGGACTTTTTTTTTTGTAACCCAAGCAGGCTTGTTACGTGTTCTGGAGTAGGAAAAACTCGTTTAACACACGTGTGTTGGGTGTGTCACGTGTGTTGGGTGAGTCACACATGTGTTGGGAGTGTTTGTATTGGAATACTGACCTATGGTTAACACTTGCCTCAGTTCACCCCTGAAGTTTCAGTACAAATTGTAGTAACATTCCCATTTTAGTTTAAGAGATTATTATACAATATACTTCAGCAGTTGCTTATAGAAGGGATGTGTTCAGGAGCTGGACTTTTGAGCCCAAACTGGAAATCTGTTTTTTGTGATACCTGTGCTAGGATGCAGATATGAGTTTTGTGATGCTACAGATGTCCAAGGTGGTTTTTCAGGTGTGATGTCTGAGCCTTGATACCTCAAACATTATATGAGTAATGGCTTGTGGTACCAAATCCCTGGGTAATGCAGTGGTGTAACAAGTCATCAAAGTAGAAAACCCGTATAATTCTTGTTCTAGTGCTCTCCCAGCAGATATCTTTGTTCTCTCCCTTAATTCAGATCAGTGACACTGTGAGGTAGCCCTGCTGGGCCCTGCTCAGCCCTTGTGCAGTACCAGCAGGAGTTTTTGGCTGACATGCAGTCTCAGGCCATGGTGAAAGAAGGATGATCTGGCTGCAATATTGCACATGATGTCACAGCCTCGGGAGTTGTGCCCCAGGGTGGCTCAGACTGATGTAAAAACGCTGTAAGGTGGGAACTCGCCCGGGAGGAGCTGATGTAACAGCTCCTAAAGCAGGTATTTAATTAGGGCCAGGAAAACAGAGCCAAGTGCTGAGGTGTTTCTGGGAAATCTTCGAGCCATTCATCCAGCTCAAGGCTATTCCTGTGTGGCATCATGCAGTATTTATGTCTGGAAAACCATAAAACTGAGAGTGTTTGTTTCACTTAAGAGCTAGCAGTGCATGGACACGCTGTGGGGATACGTGGGATGTGATGTCCCTGCCCTCAGAGAAATTTGGGATCACTGCACCAGGATTAGATGGTTTCTGGAGGTTGTTTCCACTCAGTGTC
Source organism: Margarornis squamiger (assembly GCA_035222235.1). Classification (NCBI taxonomy): domain Eukaryota; kingdom Metazoa; phylum Chordata; class Aves; order Passeriformes; family Furnariidae; genus Margarornis; species Margarornis squamiger. The sequence goes on from JAWWTY010000071.1 coordinate 3,548,871, forward strand.
TTGTGCTGTGTATCCTCAACTGCTGATTATTCTTGGGGGTTATTTCTCCATCATCTTCTCAGACTTGAGGTGTCCAAGGCCAGGTTGGATGGGGCTTGGAGCAATCTGCTCTATGGAAAGTGTCCCTGCCCATGGCAGAGGGTGGAACTGGATGAGCTTTAAGGTCCCTTCCAACCCAAACCATTCCATGATTCCATAGGTGGTATCTCCATGTTTTCTGGGAAGATAACACAGACAGCAGTCTCCACACTCCTTGTTGTGCTGTCATGAACTAGGGGTGAAATTAGGGGTCTGTGCTGATGAAATGGAGCAGCCAGGTTTTTGTACCTCTCCGGGCTTTTTCCTGATTCCAGGGGTATTTGTCCCACAGCAGACCCAATGGAGCTGTCTGTGGGGGCAATGTTTGCTTGTCCTCAGGAATCAGTCCTAGTTTGAGAGGTAAAGGCTGCTGACAGCTGGCTTGTCCTTCAGTTTTCTGCTTTCCATGATGCAGAGCAACACATAGTTCAGCAGGAGCCTGGAATAGGCTGGGTTTACTCAGAAGGACTTAAATCCTTATTATAGGCATAGTTTAAACACTGGCAAGTATAGAACCCGAGTCTATAAGTTCCTTTATTTTCTTGAAATAGCTGAATAGTTCTTAAAAATAGCCAGGAGAGAAAGTTTTCACGTGTCTTTTAAGGTGCCATGACTTTTGAGCTAATTTCCTTGCATGAGCTTAATCCCCTGGCATTCCACAGCAGCTGGAAATAGGGAGTTTGTTCCAGTCATATAGGGATGAGTGTTGCTTCCTTATCTGTAGCAGAGCGTGATTCCTTTTCCTGGCAGTGACTCACAGGAGTCTTTACCCTACACAACAATGATTCTGCCTTTTTTTTAAATATTCTCATGTAATCTCCAGCAATCCAAGCTGTTGGCTTGGAGCAGGTTTGCAGCCTTGGGTGTCCTGGCATGTCGTGCTGAGTGACCTGTGTGAGGTGCCCCTGTGTGAGGTCACAGCCCTGTGTCACGAGGGTGTTACTGCACAGGGAACATGGTGTGATGTGCCCTCAGCTCTGGCTCAGGTGGGGCAGAGACCTGGCAGGAACAGGGAGCAAATCATGGAATCCCAGACTGGTTTGGGATGGAAGGGCCCTTAAAGCTCGCCCAGTGCCACTCCCAGCCATGGGCAGGGACACCTTCCACCAGCCCAGGTTACTCCAAGCCCAGTCCAGCCTGGCCTTGGACACTTCCAGGGATCCAGGGGCAGCCACAGCTTCTCTGTGCCGGGGCCTCTCCGCCCTCACAGGGGAGGATTCCTTCCCAATATCCCATCTAAACTACTCTCTGAACAGGTTTCTGAGGCTATTTTAGCTGTTTAATAACCTCTGTTGAAAAAAATACACGTGGCAATATTAAGTTCCTTTTTTGCGTGAGTGTTTGGTGAATTCTTTGCTAAATAACTTGCTTTTTGCAGGTCACCTTCCTTGAAAAAGTGACTGAGTATTACATAAGCAGCGAGGAGGATCGGAAAGGACCCTGGGAAGAGATGGCACGAGATGGATGCAGGTTCCAGAAACGGATCCAAGAAACAGAAGAAGCCATAGGATATTGCTTCACCACAGAGCATAGACAGAGAGTATTCCATAGACTCCAAGAAATTTACTCCAAGAGGGTTGATCTCTTCTAGCACCTTACAACACCTGGTAGTTGTGTGACCCTAAAACACTCATGAACATCTAAACAAGAAGTGGCAGCTGCATGTGCTATTCTGAAATGGGGAGAGAAGTGGGATTTGAATATTCCCAGTTTGGTGTTCAGCCAACAAATATCCCTGCGTGTCCCATTTTGATATCCAGACAAAATCCTTTGAGTACCCTGCAGGGTGAGGGTGGTACAATTGCATTCCTTTTAATTAACACTTGAGAAACAGACTGCTTTAGGTTAAATCCATTCCAAAAATGCCTTGTCTGCCGTACATTGGGAAGTGGTGACTGTTTAGTTGGATTTTTGCACTTTGAAAAAGCAAAACCTATTTTGAAGGAAATATTTATGGGGCTCAGCCCCTGGTATTGCAGTTTTGATTTAAAGTTTCCTGAGAGTTGTGCTGTTTTCTTGTGGTTCTCCATCTTCTTCAGCTTGTACAAAAGTCTCATGTGTTGTTTGCTAATAACTTTAACTTAACTGTGTGAATCAGGCCCTTTATTCCCTCCTTAAGATCCCAGTTTTGCATGGAATCCAGTGTTTGAGTGTTTATGTAGCATTTTGCTGTCAATATTTCAGTCAGGCACACTGGGGGGGTGCATTAAAAACCCCTTGGTTTGATTTATTTAAATAATATCTTGATCCAAGACTATTCCAAAGGGTTGTGGCTGCCTGTGCAGCAAATTTCTTGGCCTTTAGGGCAAGGAAATGTCTCATCCCAGTCAAGAATTAAAGCTTCGAGGTACATGTCGAGGCTGTGGATGATGTTTGAATTTAGGGAGCCACGCAAAGAAACTATTCCCTAATTTAATTAATCCTAGAATCACTTTGCTGTAATTCTGCTTTGGAATATAGATTGAGGTGAATTCTTGTGTCCAATCTGCTTGCTATGTTACTTTTAAGGAGAATTATCTTTGATTTAAGGAAATCTAAGGCAGCAAATCACCTTGTTCTTTACCAAAAGCCAGTATTAACACTCTGTTTGTCTGCACTGGGGTCACCTGGTACAAATAACATTTCACCTTTGGAAAGTTGAGTCCTTGGTGGAAGGACAGCACTCCTTATTTATATTCCTAATTTAAAATATTTAATTATTTCAGTCAGAATAAAGGGCAGCACCATTGGAGGGGAGGTGTGGACCTGGGGGTTGGTGTGGGGCTGTTGCCCAAGCAGGTGTGAGGTCACACAGTAGAATAAACACCAAAAATGGAAGAATTCCTATCTGTTTGCACAAAGTTGGGTGAATAAATAAATTATTTGCTACTTGGTTTGTTCAGCTGGTCAGAATAATTTCCCTTTTGTTGGGGAGAAAACTAAAAATACTTGAAATTTGTCATTAATTATTTTGATTTTTAATTTGAAAGAAAAATTACAGCTCCCTGCAGAGAAAAGCTCCACGTTGCTTCACTTTCTGCTTTACCATGGTGTCATTTTGGCCATGTCTTACTTCTGACTCAAATTTAAGAGTTTTTTTAATTTATACTTTAATCTTATTGCACAAAGTGTGTTCACTGAGGTTTTAAAAATTAACTTTCTGTGTTGCAATTACAAAATTCTGAGGATTCACTGAATTATGGTAGAGTTGTTGTGTAAACTTCAAATCCAGCCAAAATTCCAGCAGCATTTCAGAGTGGCTGCACAAAAGCAATGCAGAAATGTTTGTTTTTCATCCCCCCAAAAATTGGGTTCTCGTTTCCTACAAAAATTTTAGGTGACAAATTGTAAATTCTGATCACGCCCTCAAGTCCTGAGAAATTAACTTTGACCTTCTAGGAGCTCATTTTGCTGTCTCATATTGGATCTGCTTTTTAGTTTAGGGAAAAGGGGTGATAAATGAATTAGAAGATGTGCTGATTTATGGTCAGTGTGACTGGTCAGTACAAATTTGCTGCTCCTGGGAAAACACCACAGTTGTTTTTCCATGAATTTCCCAATTCCTTTGATCTTGGAGAACTTGGTGCTTCAGTTATTCATGGACAACCTGTTTTATTGGTGCTTGTAAGAAACTTTGGAGTGGTGGGAATGAACACCTGCAAACGTTTGCAGAGGCTTGGAAAAATCTGTAGCTGGAAATAAACAGAACTGATAAGTTGGATATAAATTAGATCAACAACTGCTACTTCCAAAGTGTTTAAACATTGGGAAAATGATTTTTATCCATCCTGGAGTGTGTCCAGCACTCCCACTGCTTCTTCCCACCTGCTTGGGTGAACTTTTCCCCCGCTCCAACCTCATGTTTTCCAAGTATCCAGCGTAAGGTGAGAGGGGATTAACACTAAATTCATCACCATAAACATCTTAGAGCTTAGTGTCACCCTTTTCCCTCTAAAATTCCTCAGACTGGTTGTTCAGGCTGTGTCCATGTGTCAGTGCTTGCAGTGAGACAGTAAAAATAACACTTGTAGGACTTTAAATCAAAACTGTGATGAGCAGATTTTATTTTTGTATAATTTAGAGAAAACTTAGAAAACCTTCAGCATTGGCTTTATACAGATTTTACTTGATTTGTGTCGAGTTTGTTGGGTTTTTATATCTAAAGTTCTATTTCTGTACATAATAAACTATTCAGAACTAATCTGTAAATTGTAATAAAGATATTTGCAAGATAATTGGTTTGCTTTGGAAAGACTTGTGGGGGCATCAGGTGACTGGAAAAACCAAGGAGGCGTGAAAATTGTGGCCTCAACTTCCTGGGGAGCAGGGATCTGTCACCCCAGTGTCACCCCAGTGCCACCAGGAGCAGTGTGGTCCTGCTATGGGCATCTGGAATGAGCTCAAAGTGTGGTCACGCCTCCAGAGTGAGTTTTGGGATGGGGTTTTAAGGAAAGGACCACTTGGAGCTCAGCATGGAACTGATTTGCTCCTGTCCTGCAGCACAATTCACGTTGCCCACTGTGTTTCTGACATCCCTAAAACCCCAGCATAGGATTTTTCTAAGAGCACCAGGGTAGAAAACTGCTGGAATAGAGAAGGAACAACAATGAACTTGCTGCAATACTCCTGAACAAAGCTGGGCACGGGGAACATCATAACTAGGGTGGAATTTTAGTGTATTTTTAAGCCATAATCACCTGCTGAGTCTAAAATCTGCCTGAACATGAACGTTGTGATTTCTCTGTTCAGTGAAACAGCTTAAAGACACGCAGTGTGTGTGCAGTGAAAGCTGCCCTGGGCCTGGCAGCACATCCAGATGCCATCTGGAACACAGAAATCCTGCTGGGATTTCTTTATCCCATCAGCACCAGGCCTGCAGTTGGAGTTCAGCTGATTTATCTATGTGGGAGGAGAATTATTCCTGCTCTGGTGCTCCATGCTCTCCACAGGCCCAAGGAACTCGTTTGTCAGAGCACCCAGGAGTCGCTGAGCTGCTCTTTTGCAGATTAATGGTGCTGTGGAGCTGGTCTGGCCCCACAAAAACCAGTTTCTTCAGGAACTGGGAGGCAGGAGAAGGCACAGCCACTGAATTGCTCCGTGACGGATTCAAGGGAGAGCCCAGCATTCCAGCTGTGCCTTGACCCCCCTGGGCTCTAGCTGAGATTTAATCCAAGGTTTATTTCAGTGTTTGGGGGGTGGATAAAGTCACATAAAAGCTGGGCATTAGTCTGGAGGGTATAAATTCTCAGAGCCATTAGGAGCATCCATCTGCCCCTGCTTAATGCTGGGATAAAAACTGCGGCTGGTCCTGCCCCTTGCACGGCTGTTGCTTTCCTTCCATGTCTGATTTTTGGGATGGCTCGTGCCATTTTGCTTTGACATGAACTGTCTTCCCCAGCCTTCCTCTTGTTCACTAGGTGTGTTGCTTCCTGGAAAAAAAAAAAGTCATGGCATTATTTCAGTTCAAAGGGATGTTAAATCTCATCCAGTGCCACCCCCTGCCATGGGCAGGGACACCTTCCACTAGCCCAGGGTGCTCCAAGCCCTGCCCAGCCTGGCCTTGGACACTTCCAGGGCTGGAGCAGCCAGAGCTTCTCTGGGAAATCCATTCCAGCCCTTCACCCCCCTCACAGGGAGGAATTTCTTCCTAGTACCCAATCTAAACCTACTTTCTTTAATCCAACAAAATCCCTGGCTGTGGGAATGTGCTGTGTGGGGCATCTGTCTCCGGCAGGATGGACTCGGAATGTCACAGCAGCTGTGCCGAAGGAGGTTTTCCTCAGCAGAAATTACTGATTCAGGGACAAACCTGGCTTGCAGGTAGTGCAAGGAAGCTGCTGGAGAGAAATCCCTGCTGGAAACAGTCTGGGTTGTACCTTAAGCCAAACCTGAACACCTGTTTAGGAAGGCACCTGCCACAAGGAGTAACTGATGCTCCAGAAAGGTCCTGCTTGGAAAACAGGGCTTTGATGCTGGATGGGTCTGTGGGATTTGGGTGGTGGAAGCAGCATGTTTAAATTGCTCTGGAGAGGTTGTGACAGCCCAGCATGAGCTGCTCCATGCCCTGTGGGAAGCACCAGCCTGCTTCCTTCTCCATCCCTACTTTCCTCACCACCCTTGCTCCCTTCCCCATCCCAAGGGCGAAGGCACCTCATCAAGAAAGGAAAACCAGAGCCAAATGTACCCCTTCAGCATGCAAAGCACAGCCCTTGGCTGCCAGCAGCCAGGATATTGGGATACTGGGATACAGGCCCAGGTCTCTGGGAAGAGAAAGACCTTTGTGCTGGGAAGAAACAAAGACCCAGCAGGACATTTGGATTCAGCACCTATTCCCGTTCCTTGTCATGCTCCCCACGTCTCGGCCCGGGCTGTTCCGTGTTGCTGAGATAATTTAGGCCAGATCCCAGGTGAAAGGAGGTTCTGGCAAAAGGGGGACGCAGGGGCAGGTTACAAAGATTGCACTCCTGGAGCTGGAGGGATGTTTTGCTGGCGTGGCTCCGTGCCGGATTCTGGCAGCTATGGAAACCAGGCTGTGGAGCTGCGGGGTGGATGTGGCAGCGCTGGGTTGCTGTGCCTGCTGCTAAATGTGTTACTGGGGTTGGCGATAAGAGGCTGTTAAACATCTGCTCGCAATCTGGGTGTCTGGGCTCTGTTCTTCCAGCCGGGAAGGACCCAGGAGCAGCCCCCAGCAGCGCCGTTCCCTGGCACCATCCAGAGAATTACAAGCAGTTTACAACCAGACGTAAAGAGCACGAGGCAATTAGTGCTTTGGCTTAGCAACTCGCTTTCACTTGGGGTCATTAGGAGAGGGAGCAGAGACCCCGGGATTGCAGAGCACAGTGGTGGGGGGTGGCCTGTGTGTCCCCAGACAGGTGCCCAAGTGGGACCTTGGAACAGCTGGATGGGCTGAGCGTGGAGGAAAGAGGGAGAGGAGAACAGCTGGAAGTCACAGGGTCAGGCTGATCTCTGTGAGGGTGGGCAGGCCCTGGCACAGGGTGCCCAGAGAAGCTGTGGCTGCCCCTGGATCCCTGGAAGTGTCCAAGGCCAGGTTGGATGGGGCTTGGAGCAACCTGGGCTAGTGGAAGGTGGTGGCACTGGATGGGCTTTGAGGTCCCTTCCAACTCAAATCATTTTGGGGTTCTATGACAACACACATCTCAGGGGGCACCAGTTGGGCTCGGTTGAAGCACCTGCCCCTCTGCCCCCACAGCTGCATTCCTGGTCTTATTTCTGGGACGCTTTTGTCCAGGAGATGGTGCCAGAACTGTATGGCTGAGGGGACGCGCAGCCAGCGACGCTGCCGGAGCCACCACCCCGCTGAGGGTGTCCCTGCGTGTCCCCCCTCCCACCCACCCCTCCCACACACAGGTGCTCCTCTGCCTTGCTCTGCGTGAGCTTTGGGATGGGGAAATCCAGGGCAAGCGCAACAACACTCCCTTTGTGTGCAGAAGTGCCCGGTTTTGTGACATTCCTAAAGTCTGACCCAGAGGGCTTCGTCAGGAGACGTCCCCAGGCTGGGTTTGCTGCCCTCGGGGTGAGGTCACTGCGTGTCCTCCCTGCCCGCAGCCGGGTCACTGCGGTGCCCTGTCACCCTGCATGGCCCTTTTCCTCCTGCTTCCCTCCCTCTGCCCTTTGTTCTCCGCCTGGTCCCACCGTGGCCCCTGGCGAGGGCTCAGCCCTGTATGGATGGAGGAGGAGGAGGAGGAGGAGGTGGCTGCCGGTGGCTTCTCCTGGAACTTTGGGAGCAAAATCCTTCTGCCCAAACCTGAGTCTGCATTCAAGACCAGTTTAGACGGGGCTTGGAGCAACCTGGGATGGTGAAAGGTGTCCCTTCCATGGCAGGGGGTGGAATGAGGTGAGCTTTAAGGTCCCTTCCAACCTAAACCATGCTGGGATTCCCCCATGCCCCTGCTAAAGGTGTGTAGGGAGAGGTGGTGGTGCCCAGTCCTGGGGGAGCCTCCCTGGAACCTTCAGCAACAAGGAAGGCGGGTGGTTTTGCAAGGAGAGCCTCAGGTGTGCCTCCTGCTGTCCCCTTCCTCCCAACCTGCACGGTTGTGAGCAAGGAGCTCTTAGAAGGACTTTAAACCAAACGAAAACAAAAAGCCCCACTGGTATTTCCCCTTTGAATTTCCATTGGATTAAGATAGAAGGAAATAGGGGAGGAAAAATTCCCTTGTGGAAAGCAATAAAAGCTGATTTATTTACCTGGCAGGAGAGAGCCTGGAGCTGCTCAGGGTTGCTGGCTGAAGGTCCTGCAAACCCTCCAACAACCTCAGCGTGGTTCACTCTTTCTTCCCAATATGTCTGATGAGCCCATTCCCAGGAATTCCCATGGAAAAGTGAGGGGGACTCTGGGAATATGCATGGCCAGGAAAATGCATCCCTCCCTGGGGGTTACTAGAGAAGGAAGGAAATCTTTTAGGATCAGATGAGCTTACCTGGCACGGCCCCTGATCCCACATTCCCTGGAGGTACCTGTGAGGATACTCTGGGTAACTGCAGAGGTCTAGCCCTGTGCTGGATGGGGAGGGCCGGGCTCAGGGAGCTCCTGACATGGCACCACGGGGCCAAATTGTTTGATTCTGGAAAAGGTTCTTCCCCCAGAGGGTGGTGGGCACTGACCAGGCTCCCCAGGGCAGTGGGCACAGCCCCGAGGCTGCCAGAGCTCCAGGAGGGTTTGGACAACACTCTCAGGGATTATTGGGGTGTCCTGAGCAGAGTCAGGAGTTGGACTTGATGATCTTGTGGATCCCTTCCAATGCAGGAGACTGCATGATTCCATGAAGAAAACCCCATCCCTGAGCTGCTGCAGGGGCAGGGGGACCAGAGGAGCCACTGTTCCAGGAGCTCCATGGTTATCCCTGCAGTGCCATGTCCCAGGAGAGCTGTAGTTATCCCCACAGAACCTCCCCAGCACTGAAACAGGATTAGGGCAGCTTAGGAACAGCCTCTTGCTGTGTTTGACTTTATAAAACCATTTCTGCCTTGAGCCCACACGTGCCACAAACCATCTCTGGCCAGGGCTGGCTGAGGAGACTCCTCAAAAACCACGAGGGAAAAGGTTGATGTGGCAGATTTTTCCACAGGTTTGGAGTTGCCCTGGGATGAAGCAGCACTACAGGGAGCTCCCGAGGTTTGGCCATGGGATTTCTTGGCCGTGGTTTGGCTCTGGAGAGCAGACCCTGTAGAGCAGAGGCGGAGTGGAAGCAGAACCACCTCCCCGGGGTGATGCCGTGACCTCCCCAATCTCGGGCACATCAGGAGCTCCCGTGGTCATTAATTGGGTGGTGACTGAGGTTTACTCTGCAGCGGGTTCATGGATGGTAACAAGATAAGGGTGGTGACACCCTGGTGTGACCCTGGACCGGGGCCAGCCCCAGTCAGCTCAATCCATCTTCCAAACATCCAGTGCACGAGGTGATCCTGGTGAGCCGTGCTCTGAGCCCCCCAGGGCTGCAAGTGTGGGGCTCTGGGCATGTGCTCACCCACACAGTCCTCAGGTCACATCCCTGGGCAGGACACGAACCTGGCCTGTGGATTGCAACCTCGGTTTTGCCATGGAATGGAGGTTTTCCACATGAAAGAATGCCCAGGACCGTGGCACTGCCAGGATCCCATGGGATACTCTCCCAGTGGGCTCACTGGGACTAACCAGACATGTTTTTCTCATCCAGTGGCTCAAAGAACTATAGGAAAAGCTTTCAGGGGACTGGTTTCCCCAAACCCTGGCAGGGAATGTGGGGACTGAGCTTCAGCTCAGCAGGACAAGCCCCTTCCTCCAGGATATGGCTTAGTAGCCATGGTGGGGTTGAGGGTTGAACGTGATCCTGGAGGTCTCTTCCAACCTTCATGATTCTAAGATTCCTGCCTGCTTTGGGAACCTTTCCACCTCTCAGGCCCCTCCTGGATCAGCATCTTCCTGCTCGTGCCATGAGAAGCTTTGCAAAGGCGCCACCGAGACAGGAGGGCAATTGCCTCCTTCAGTCACCAGCCCAGGTGCCTCCCAGACCCCACCTTTCCCCTTGAAAGACATTTAATTGACGGCTAAGAACAGGCAGAGAGAAAATACCCATTGGGCAGCTCCAAAAGTGCCGCAGATAATCATCAGGTTGCCCTACATACGGCTTGGCTGCGAGATCAGACGGGCGAGAAGAATCTGACATTGTTTAAAATGAACAGGAGAGGGAAGTAACAACTCCATAATTACTCACCTTGAGTTAATTGACGGTAATTACACTGAGTAGGCAGTGGAGGAAGCAGTGACGGGGCTGGCCCTGAAGAGTCATCAGGAGGAGAGCTGGGAGGGTGCCCTCTGCTCCTTGCAGGCAGGGTGGCAGCCCGGCTCCGAGGGGGTTAAACTCCATGGGGTTGGTTGGGAATTTTTTTTCCTTTTCCCTCCCTCCTCGCTTATTTGCAGCAAACAGAGTCTGGGTGGAAGGTCTGAGCTGAGCAAGTGTTTGCTCCTGGGGAGACTGGGAGTTGTCTGGCACTTGCCGAGTCGGGCGCTGCCCCGGCTCGGAGCTGCTCTGCTCCCGAGCCCCCCAGTGCCACCCCCATGGGGGATGACATCGACTGGCTGGACCTGCCGGGCAGGTGGACCTACGGCGTCTGTGGGGACGGGCGCATCTTCTTCATCAAGTACGTCCTGCCTGCCACCCGGGGTGGGGTGGGGGCTGCCTGGGGGCGGCTGGGGGGCTGCAGGGCTTACTTTGGGGTGGAAACAAGGGGTCCCCACTGCTGCAAACCTCTGCACGTGGCTACTTCCCTATGGCTCATTTGCCTGTGCTTTCGCCCCACTTCCCTGTTCTCGGGGCTCACGGCTGTCCCAGCCTGGTGGGCGCTGTTCCCCTCTGGCCCTAAAATCCAGCCCTTGCATTCCTTTGGCTGGAAAAGCCACTCGTGTTGCAAAGGCCCTTCCCTGGCGATAGGAGTGGGCTCTTGGGCCCCCCTTGGGTGCTGAGGGTCCCTCTCCTTGTCTTCCACAGCGACGACACCAAGTCCACGAGCTGGGTGCACCCCGGCACAGGCTACTCCATCCAGAGCGGGCACTTCTCCTGCGCCGGTAAGGGACGGCTCGGGGGTCGTGGGGTGACCAGGAGCTGCAGGTGTGGAGGGAAATCCTCCAGAAATGCAATGGAGAGCTCAAGCATCTGAGCCAGCAGGAGCTGTCTGCAGCTGGACAGGGCTGGGGGCACTTGGAGTGATGCTGCATCTCTCCAGCACGGAGAGATTCATGGGGGGCTTTTCCTTTCTACGGAGACTCCTTGTGGTCTCTGAGACCTGTTGCTATTGGAGAGGGGGCCAAACTGCTTTAAAAATGCAGTTTGAACATATGAGAGCCAACCACTGAAGGACAAAGCATCCCAAAAGTGTTATGATTGCCCCTCAACTCCTGTCCTTCTCCAGTGCTGCCTCCTGCCAGGGGGTCCCTCTCTGTGAGTGCCTCCCAGTGAAGTCTCAGTGTGACACCAGGCATTGCTCCAGTGCAGCCCCCAGCCCACAGCAGGGCTGGCAGGGAGGGCAGGGGCTGTGTGGGGTGAGGAAGGGTGACCCCTGGCTCTACCCTGTCCTTGCAGGGCTGCCCCGAGGCTGGGAGGTGGACACCACGATGCACGGGGGCCTCTACTTCATCAAGTAAGTGGGAAAAGGGTTTGGGGGGGAGAAGCTTCTGACTCCTCTCCCATGCACTGTTGCATCCCAGCAGGATGGTGGTCTTGGCAGGGGTTGCATGGGCTGGTCTTTGCAGGGATTAGCAGGGGCCAGACCCAGCTCTGGGCTCTGTCCTGCACCTGGATCCTGCACCTGGTGCTGCTGGGACAGGTGAATCCTGCCCTGTCCCTGCACACAAGGGAGCTCCTGTGCCAAGTCACTGTTCCAGATGCAAAAGTCTCCTCTGAGGGCTCTGGGAGCTCCAGGGTGGTGTGGGTGAACCAACCAGCCCCCCAGCCTGCATCATCCCTCGGGGGAACATCCTCCAGAGCCTGGGGGGGCTTTCTCCAGGGCCCTGCAGCTCTGGGAGGGCTGTGGGTGATGCAGAGGGTCCCTGGGGCACTCCCTGCCCAGGGCAGCAGCACAGAGCTGGCTGGGCTGGCTGGGCTGAGCAGCAGCAGCGTAACTCAGGGAGGATCCAGCCCGAGGGGTTGCTCCTGGTTCATCCCAGTGGGTTGTCTCCCATTCCCTCCTGCCCCCTCCTTGCCTCCAGTGCAGGAGCTGGGCCCGTGGCGGGGCGATGCTGGTGTCTAGACAGGCTGAGCTCCAGGCTGTGCCTCGCCTCTTGTGAGCTCCGGGTCCTGCTGGGTGAGGGTGTTCCAGACGGGACCTTTGAGCCTGTCCCTATCTGGCACTCGCAGGTTTCCTTGTGTGCCCAGATGGCCATAAAACCTGGCGAGAGCAAAGATCTCAAGGCGGGCTGGGGGCTGGGGCAAAGCACCGGGATTATCCAGTCTAATCTGTGGAGCAGAGGCAAGGTGTCCTTGAATCAGCCCTGTGCTCACATCGTGCACCCACAGACGTGGCCAGGAGTGGGGCTGGGGCTGCCTGGGCTGCTCCATGAACCTCCCACTCAGGCTGGAGCTGTGTGTGCCTGCAGCACGTCTGCCATGCTTGCCCCGGGCAGGGATCAACTTCCCTGTGCACCACAGCTCCTGGGAATGGGGCAGGGAGCAGATCTGGGCTGGAGGGTGGCAGCCAGGGCTGGAGAAGGGTCCTGCCAGCCCCAGATGAGTCATCGTGGCCTAGGAACTGAGTGGTGGCCTTTATGCTCCAGAGATGGCACTGGGGCTGGCACAGTGGTGCCAGGGCCCAGCTGTGGATAAGGGAACAACTGGCTCCATGTAATGCTGGGCTCTCTCCCACCTGTGCCAGCCTGGAGTGTGGAAGGGCAATCCAGCCCCATGGGAAGCACTGCTGGTAAAAGGGATCTTTTCCACCCCAATCCTACCCCCAGCTCTGGCTGTGGAAGGAAAGACCCTGCTGTGTCTGTGCCTTCAGGCTGGGAGCTGCCTCGTGCCACATAAGGGAGTAGGGAATACCCAGACCCCAAACTGCCTGGGGTGCTCAGCCTGCCTGGTGAGGCTGGGAGTGGATCCCCCAAGAGCTCCTGAGTTGCTCATGGGCTTCCTGGGCTGTTTTTCAACTCTCAGAGGACTCCTGTGTGGCAGGAGGGCAGTGGGGGTAGAGCTGCCCCACTGGATCCCTGCTGACTACAGAGCAGGGGAATGGCTGGGGCCAGTGGCCTTGGAGAGGGGACAGCTGTAATTTTGGGAATGCAGGGGTCCTGCTGTGGGCTGGCAGGGAGGGAGGGTCTCACCCACTGCTGTGGGGGACACAGGAGGCAGAGCATCCAGTGAAAGCCACCCCCTGCCCAGCCTCTAATGCCCTGTGGCTCATGGGGGGATTATAGGATCAAGGGCAGCCGCTGGTTTTTCCTTCCAGGAGAGTCTGTGTATCCCCCCCACCAGCTCAGTGTGGAGGATGGAAGGTCCTTGTGGAGTCTGAGCCCAAGGTGGGTGCAGGCAGGGTCTGCCCAGGTGCAGGCAGGGCCCCACTGGGCCAGGCAGGGCCCCACCATGGGCCCAGCAGCTCTGACGGGCAGAACTAGGGCAGTGCCATGGATCAGGGCACGGTGCCATTGCTGTAGGGCTGGAATCTGCAGTCCCAGTGCCTCTGTGCCCAGCTGTGGGAGCCACCCTGCCACCAGGCCAGGGCTGGGGGCCTGAGCAGGGCTGGGGAAAGTCCTGCCAGCCCTGTCTGTGCCATCACTGGCCCTTGGCACTGCCCAGGGGAGCGAGGGGTGGCCCTTGTGCTCCAGGGATGCTGTAGCTGTTGAGAACTGTCTTGCTGCCCATCTTCTGCATCCTCTCCCTGCAGGCAGCAATCCTGGGATGCAGAGTCTGGGATTGCTGCCTGACCCACTGCAGAGAGTTCCATGACCCGGCTGGGAACAAACGGGTTTCTCTGTCCTGAGAGCTGCAGGATGCAGGGAGGGAAACACGGTCCCAGCTGCTTCCCCAGGGATGCACTGGGATGTGCAGTCCTGGCTGCTCCCTCCATTCCGGGATGCCGGGAGGGAGAGTGGTCCAGGCTATCCTGAGAGGTGCTGGGATGCAGAGGGGAGTGTGGTCCAGACTGTCCCCTCTGTTCTGGGATGTGGGAGGCTGCACGGTCCTGGCTGTCCCCCTGATGATGGGATGCAGGGAAGATGGGAGGGATCCCTTCCAGCTGTTCCCCCCAATGCTGGGATGCAGAGGGGAGCATGGTCCCAGCCCCCCCCGACTCCGGGATGCAGAGGGGGGTGTGATCCAGGCTGCTCCCCGATCCCGGGATGCAGAGGGGAGTGTGGTCCAGGCTATCCCCCCGATCCCGGGATGCAGAGGGGAGTGTGGTCCAGGCTGCCCCCCCATCCCGGGATGCCGGGGGCGGGGGGAGCGCCATCCCGGCTGCTCCCCCGGGATGCAGGGCGGTGTGTGCGGGGCTGGGGGAAGAGCGGTCCATCCACCCCGCTCTCAGAGCCGCGGGTCCCCGCGGTGGGGCGCGGGGGGCCGGTGCGGTGCCCCCGGGGGATGCTGAGGTGGGGGGCGGCGCAGCCCCCCCGCCCTGCTCGGTGCCAGCCCGGCGTCACGTGCTGCTCGGTGGCCCCCGAGCATGCCCAGCTCCGGCTGCGGCTCCGGCTCCCGCTCCGGCTCCGGCTCCGGCTCCGGCTCGGGCTCGGGCTGGCCGGGAGGATGCTGCGCCCGTAGGCAGCGCGGGGGGACCGGCCGCTGCCCGCCCCGCACGGTGAGTGCCTCCGGCGCGGCTCCCTTCCTCCTCCTCTTCCTCCTCCTCCTCCTCCTCCTCCTCCTCCTCCTCCCGGGCGCTGCAGGGGGGGCGCGGAGCGGCAGAGCATCCCCTCATCGTGGTGTGGGGGGCTGTGCAAGAGGGGGCTCTCTTAGGAAAGCGAGGGGTGTCTGTGCCCCAGCCCCGCGGGCAAAGTGGGGTGCGCTGTGGGGGTCAGCACGCCCCGGCTCCCCCTGCACCCCCTGCTGCTCCTGCCGAGCTTTCGGGGAGAAGTGGGGGCCCCCCGAGCTTCCCCCGCCGTGTGTTTATGTGCTGCGCGCTGGTTTGTGTCCTCGGACCCCCCAGCCTTGGACCCGACTCCGTGCACAGGCAGAACAGTGCCTGGACGGGACCCGTCTTTTGGGGCCCTGTCTCAGCACCCCAAAACCCCGCGATGGTGCCCGGGGGCTCGGATGGGCCAGACCCCCCCAAACCGTGCGCGCCGGGCTGGACCCCGCGCTGTGCGCTCTGCTGAGGGCACGGGACGGGCTGTGATGGATGGAGCTGGGATATCGTCTGGCGCTTCCCAGCGATCCGACACCCTTCCAGCGGCTTCGTGGCTCGTCTCGCTGCCTGAGAGCGGAGAGCCATCGTCCTCCTCCTCGGCGGCGGGGAGGAAGGGCTGCGCTGCTGCGCCGTGCTGGGCTGTCGGGCCCCCCTGCCCCGGGTGTCTGGCGGTGCCGGAGACGCGAGAGCCGCAGCCGCCTGCCCTGAGCCCTCAATCGCAGCTTTGTTGCGCCGCTGTGCGATCTGAGGAAACAGGGGGCTGATTCATCACATGATGGGGCATGTTAATACGCCACGAGTCTATTAAACCCCAGCGGAAGGGGCTGGACGGGCCGCCCTCCCCCTGGTCCCGGTGGGGATCCCAGCGCTGGCCCGTGCACGGAGGGGTCCGGCCCCTCCATCACGTCCCGGCAGGGTCCGTGCCATCCTCCACCGAGGGCTGTGGGCTGGGAGGGCTGAGCCCCGTGTGCGCGGTGTGCTCCGTGCCACCTGGCCGTGCCATCCCCCCGTGACGTGTGCCGCGGTCCCTCGGGTGCAGCGGGGCCGATCCCCGCTCCAGATGGCCGCGGGAGCCGCTCCGTAATCCCTGCCCGCGGGGAGGTGAGAGGGAAGCTGCAGCGGGGAGGGGGTGCGTGGCCATCCCGGGCTGAGGAGGGGTGCAGGGAGGCCGGGAATGGAGGGAGCCGGGGTGGCTTTTGCTGCGGGAATCGTCCCTGAGGCAGGCGAGGCTGCGGCGCTGCGTGCGGATCCGCAGCCGGAATCGGCAGCGCTCGGTGGCTTCTCCCACTTCTGCGCGTCAGGAGCGTTTGCATCCCCCTGTGCATCCCCCTGTGCATCCCGCTGTGCATCCCGCTGAGCATCCCCCTGTGCATCCCACGGTCCTCCCCGCTGTGAATCCCATTGTGCATCCCGCTCTGCATCCCTGGTTCTGAGCCCCTGGCTCAGCCCGTGGTGCATGGCCGTGCACACGCGTGTGCTCACGTGTGCACACACCGGGCTCTGTGTGCGTGTGGCTGCTCCGGTTCCCTCCCCTGAACCCCGCTGGCAATTCCTCGTTGGGAAGGAGAGCTCCTGTCCTGCTCCAACCTGCCCCAGTCCCTCTTGTCCCCTCCACTCTGCTGGGAGAGGACGAGGCTTCCCAAGGGAGCTCCTTCCCTCCTCCACCTGGCACAACCATGGCTGGGGGGCACCCAGTGCTGTCACCCACCCCGAGCCACCCCCTCAGGGACCCTGAGCCAGGATTAGGACTCCCAGAGAGGAGGTGGTCAAGGCATTAAAATTCTTGGGCGTCTGCTGAAAATCCCATGGGAAGCCCAAAGCCAGGCCCCTCTGGCCAGTCTGTGTCTGCCTTGGCCACAATCTGCTGGGGGAGCAGCCCCAGCACCCCCAGCCCACGGCGGGGACCCCAGCGGGTCCTGGCAGCCATCCCAGTGCCATCCTGGCTCCCAGCGACCCCTCACTCAGGGAGAGGGGCTGTGGGGAGGGGTCCCCCAGGCAGGCACGGTGACAGGGTGATGCCTGGCACCGGGCTGGCGCTGGCCTTGCTGGAAACCGTGTTTTCCTGCTGAGTTCCCATAGAAACAGGCGGGAGCAGCCGCTGGGCTGGTGAGGATGAGGGAGAGGAGGGATGGGCAAGGAGGGTGAGCTCCATGGCTGGCACTGCCAGGGGGGGAAGCGACTGCGCCGGTGCCAGCTGCTGCGAGGGCACTGGTGACCATGACTGTGACCAGTGGCTGCTCCCTGCCGTGGGGCAGGGACACCAGCATGGCCCTGGCTGCAGGCTGTGGGTCACTGTGCCACGGGGTTAGTGAGTGTGTGTGTTCACACACATGTGTGTGTCTGTGTGTGTGTGTTCACATTCCTGCTCCGCAGCCAGGCCTGGCATTGGGCACAAACACCACCCCAGATGGGCAGCGAGGGGTTTAATCCCCCCGAGGCCTTTTGAACCCGTCGTCGCAGCTGGGCAGGGCCGTGGGTTGTTTTCTGCTCCATCTGTGCCCCCGGGAATCAGCTGGGCTGGGGATTTCTCCTGCCTGGTTTGCTGGCTGGAAGGGAAAGCGCGGTTCTGGCTCCATCACTGCTCCTCTCTCTCTCTCTCTCTCTCAGGCGTTGGTAGTAGCATCCCCCACTCCTGTTTTCCTTAGCTGGAAACATGATAATCCGCAGCAGGCAGGAATAGTGCGCTGAGGAATGTGCTGTCTCCTCTTCAGCCTCGTTGCTCCCCAGGATTCACAGCTCCACACCCACCCAGGGAAGTCCTGCTCCACAGGCAGCCCCTTCCTGCTGCCCCACAGGGAGGTGGGTGCCTCGTGCCCTGCCAGCCCTTTGCTCCCAAATCCCTGTTTTCCTGGCACTGCTGGAGAGCAGCCCCCTGCATGTGGCACAGGCAGATGGAAACCTGCAGAGAGAGGGAGGGGGGATGCATGGTATGTGTTCCCCCCTAGCCCTGCCTGCTCCTTTCACCATTCCAAGCTGGAAAATACCCTGGGAATGAGTTGTTCTATGCAGGCAGGTCGGTGCCCTGTTGGTTTTCAGGGTGGATTGGGTTTGATTCTGGTTTTCCCTCAGCAGCAGCAGCAGCAGCAGCAGCAGCAGCACAGGGAGCCTGTTTGGAGCCCAGCGAGGGCTCCCGAGCAGCGGCTGCAGGGCGAGGTGGCTCCGGCCCTGGTATGCAGGGAATCAGGTTGGATCCAGGGAATCAGGTTGGATGATGGCCGTGGCTGGTTGTGCCCTTAATCTGTGAATTCGCTAAAGCTCTTTAATAAAGATTCAAAGTCACCAACTTCTCAATTAAGGGATGAGGCAGCTCTTGATCCGTGTTTCTGGGTCAGGCGGAGAAAGGCCATTTAAGACCTGAGCGATTCCTTTGATGTTTCCAAGGAAGATGACTTGAATAAACACCTGGACTTGAATAAACACCTGGCCAGCGTGGGCTGTGCAGGAGGATGTGTGGCTTTGCCACCTCTGGAGCGGGACCTGCAGCCTGGAATCCAACCCCAGCTATTCCTGACTCATGGGCTGATTTTGGGAGAAAGTGGAACTGCTGGAGCAAGTCCAGAGGTCACAGGGGTGCTCCAAGGGCTGGAGCGCCTCTGCTCTGGACACAGGCTGGGAGAGCTGGAGCTGCTCAGCCTGAAGAGACCTAAGAGCCTCTTTCAGTGCCTAAAGCTACTCCAAGAGAGCTGGAGAGGATCTTTGGACAAGTAACAGGGACAGGGACAAGTAACTGGGAGTAACAGGACAAGGGGGATGACTTCCCACTGCCAAAGGGCAGAGTTAGATGGAATATTGGGAAGGAATTGTTCCCTGTGAGGGTGGGCAGGCCCTGGCACAGGTTGCCCAGAGAAGCTGTGGCTGGACCATCCCTGGAAGTGTTCAAGGCCAAGTTGGATGGGGCTTGGAACAACCTGGGCTCATGGAAAGTGTCCCTGCCCATGGCAGGGGGTAGAACAAGCTGGTCTTTAAGGTCCTTTCCAACCCAAACCATGATCCTATGAAAGTCTCTTCCCCTCTCCCTGTGGAGCATGGGTGCTCCCTGCTGTGTGGGATGCTCTGGGATGCTCTGGGCAGTGCCACCAGCCTTGCAAGGTCCTGCCACTGCCACACACTCACTGAGGGTAAGAGTGCCCTGTCCAGCCCTGTCCAGCTCTCCTGGAGCAGCCACGGAGCTCAGGAGGTTGGTTGGATCCTGTGGACTCTGCAGCAGGGTCTCCTTGCCCTCGGTGTGTGCCCATGGGTGGTCTGCACCCTGCCAGGGTCCCCTGCTCTCCAGGGTGCTTCTAACCCTCTGTTTACCTCAACAACAGCTCTTGCATGGGTGTTAATTGCAGGAGCTGGCAAGGCACTAATTAGAGGATAATGAGACGCCTTTTGTGTGTTAGTGGCAGCCTGGTGACAGACGCCCCGCTCCAAACACCCGGGCGGGTTGGTGATATTCCATGCCCATGATCCCCCTGTGCCGTGTCCATGATGCCCCTGTGCATGTTGGGGAACCCCCTGTGCCATTTCCATGATCCCCCCGTGCCACTTCCATGATCCCCCCGTGCCACTTCCATGATCCCCCTGTGCCATGTTGGTGATCCCCCTGTGCCATGTCCATAATCCCTCCCCATGCTGTGTCCATGATCCCCCTGGGCTGCGTCCCATTAATCCATCTCCCCGGCTGCTCCAGCCTGGCAGACTGGGGCAGCTTGGAGGTTTCTCAGAATCCCAGAGGATCAGAGGAGCTCCCATGCCTGTGCTGCGGGACTCAGTGGCTGTGCAGCTGCTCCGAGCCCCCGAGCCCCGTCGGTGATTCCGCAGCCACCGGAGCCTTTCAGCGCAGCCCTTTGTTCTCGGAGCAGGGAGGCAAGATCCGGCCGATGCGGGGCTCGGGCTGCACCTCCATGCCCGGTACCATCCCATGTGCCATCCCTCCCCATCCTCGTAGTGCCCACACCCCGGGGGGACTGGAGTTGCGGACTGGGGCTTGTCCTGGCGGTGACCGAGCAGGGAGAATCCTCCCGCATCCTCCTGCTTCTTCCCACCTCCTCCTCCTGCTCTGGCACCCATGTTCCTGCCGCTGGCGGCGGGGCCGTGTGTTCTGCTGAGCAGCGAGAGGCTGTTGTTCCTCTCCTCCTGCCTGCAGCCACCGGGAACGCGGAGCTGGCGCTCCTCTCTGAGCCTTCCTTACATAACGCCGGCAGCAGCGCCTGCAGCTCGGTGGCACCGAGGCCTGGACCTTGCACCCAGGGAAAGGCCACCGGCACCACGGTATAGGGAATAGGTGTGTGGCAGGGGGATGCCCCCATGGCACGGTGGGAGCGCCAGCTCCGGCATCCCCGGCTGGGCCGAGCAGGAGCTGCCTCTCCACGTGCAGCAGGGGCGGGAGCGTCACTGTCCCCAAGAGCCGGGAATGCTGTGCCGTGGGTCGGGCTCCCGTGCATAGCTGGCGCCCGGCAGAACAGCCAGGACCAGTCTGGCAGCACCGGCCGCCTCCCAGCCCTGCTGGGCCGGTCCCGCAGCAGCCGGGGGGATGAGCCCTGTGCTCAGCACCTCTTCCCGGGGCACTGGAATATGGAGCTGCTGCACGCCCGGGCGATGCGGTGGGTGCTGGGGACCATGCTGGCTGCCAGGTGAGGATGGGGGTGTGGGCACAGCATCCCAGGCTGGGGGGAACAGCTGGGAAGTTGCATCCCAATGGCATTGCCCCCAGCAGCCTCATACCCCTGCTCTGGGCTGGGCACCCAGGAGGGTCTGGAGGGATCTGGCCAGGGTGGGAGGTCCAGGACCCCTCGTGGTGGGTGCTGAGCCATGGCTGGTGATGGGTGATGACAGCAGGACTGAGCAGACTCCAAGGGCTCCATAACTCAGTGGGGCTGGTGAGGACGAGCCAGGCTGCAGCTCAGTGTGGGCTCAGCACCATTATTCCCTAATGCCAGTGTCTCATCCCATCCTCCCCTCCTGCTCCTCCGTGCCTGCCCCTCTCTACGGTTACAGGAGGTGAATCCCCCTCCTCCCCAGCTTTGCAGGGATCTACTTCCAGTAGTGGAAAATCCTTTGGCAGTGGCAGGGTTGTGACTTTTTGTGTGCCTCAGGACCCGGTGGGCAGGTGCAGGGTGAGGCCAGAGACAGCCAGACCACGCTGGAGGGAGCATGGCTGGAATTGGGCAGCTTCAGCATCCCTGACACACCGAGAGGGCATCCAGGGGTAGCTCCGCTCCTGCTTCACATCCTGCTCTTCCTTTTCACCCACGTCCTCCCAGTCTCTGGAGTCACCATCCCTTGGCCCTGTGTCCCCCATGTCCTCAGCCAGGACCTGCACCTGAGGGGCTCAGCTCTGCTCCCCCTTTGCAGGGTGATGCTTGGGGGGCAGGAGGACCCCCAAATTCCCATCTCCCAGCCATCTGCTTGATGTACTGAAACTAATTTCCCAGCCTTTATTCTTCCGGAGAATTTGAAAAGGCGATTGCACCCTCGGGGCCCAGAAAGCTCAGGCAAATCAGGAGATAGAAATCTGCCCGTTTCGCCTCTGTGTGATTATTTCCGAGCCAACTGCCTGGTGCCAGCGTGCCAGATCCGGGGGGCTGGGTGGTCCCAGGGCTGGGCTGATGTTCCCTGGCTCCTCGGCTGTGCCCATCTTTGCGGGCTCTGCCACGCACAAGCGTGGGGAAGGGTTTTTTTCCCCTCCTTTTTGTTGTTGTTTCTAAATGCCTGTTTTGTGGATGTGCAAACGCAGTGACCTTTCTCGGGGCCGCCTGGAGCTGCGGCTCCGGCTGCTCTCCCGCCTGGCAGGGGGATGAGGGATTCGGGAGCTACGTGCGAACTCCCGAGCCTCGGGGCTCCAACACTCAGCTGCAATCGTGGTGATGAGCTCCCGGAGGGGAGGAAAGAGCTCGTTTCCCATCTCTCCCCGTGTGCCCGGAGATGCCAGGCCCTTCATCAGCCATCAGCGCTGCTGCTCTGCAGCCTGTCCCTGTCCTCCCGCGGCTCCTCCCTGCTCCCTGCGAGCTGTTATTGCTGTGACCTTGTCCCCGCTGCTGGCACGGGAGGCTCTGGGGGCAAAACGTCTCCCTGTGCCCCCGAGGGTCCCCTGGGTTGGGAGTGTGGGGTGGGCGTGGGGTGATGGGGCAGAGCGATGGGTGCCACTGGAAATGGGCAGGCTCCTGCCCCTGACCGCTGGCTCCCGGCCATCTGTCCCCTTCCCCAGTGCCCTGGGTGGCCTCTCCAGCTGTGGACAGGCCTGCACTGGCCCACCACAGATAACCAGGAGCCAGCAGGAATGTTATTTATGTGGTTAAAGTTCACCTGCCCTTAGGAGCTGTCCTGACACAGGCTCGCAGGGTTTTGGGAGACCAAAGGCAGGGCTGTCCTGTCCCTGGGGTGACAGGTGCCACCAAGCCCTGGCTCCGGTGGGAGCAGGCTCAGGCTCCCAGGAGGATCCTCGTGGGCAGCAGAGCAGCACAAACCCCAATTCCCATTCCCATGGGGGCATCCTGCGGCCAGGGGGAGGGTGGTGGGATGGGGCTGGTGGGACGGGGATGCTCTTCACCACGGCAGAGCCACTGTCCATGGTTTTGGGGTGCAGGGGAAGGTTGGTGCTGCTGGATGCCCCAGGGGAGACGCAGGGCAGCGGCTGGGAGCAGGATGCCTTCAATAGAGAAACTGAGGCACGGAGCCAGCCCAGTGGGAATTAGAGCCCATGACCTCCTGTGCCTCCCTCTGCCGCGTCCCATCCCTGCCCCAGAGAGCTCCTGAGGTTTCGGGGGGGTGTGTGTGTGCCTGTGCACACGTGCACTCCCTGGCACCCAGCAGCCCCATTTCCTGATCGGGTTTGGGTGTTGCCATCACATAATTAGTCGGTAATTGCTCTCTAATGAGGCAGCAATCCTGCGGCACGTCTGCACTTCAAAGGGCTTCCTCTGCCCCGAGCTGCTCCCCGCAGCCCCTCAGGGTCGCCCCCCGAGCCCCGGCCCCCTCCGCGGAGTGCTGGGCGGGTGGGTGGGTGCCGTGGGGTCTGTGTTGGCTCCTGGGAGGGTGATGGAGAGATCTGGGGCGGGATGTCCGGAGAGGGGTCTCCTCTGCGCTTGTGTCGCCCCAAAGTGGGTGGCACTGGGGGCACTGGGCTGTGGCGTGTCCCCGCAGTGCCCGTGCCAGCCTGGCAGCTTGCCCCGGCTCCTCTCAGCGCTGCCTTTCACTCCCTCCTGGCACCCGCCCCGCTGCCTCCGGGGCCCTTTGGGGATTTCCTCTGCCTCGCCCCCGCTTGTCCCCGCTGGCACGGCCACCCCACTGGCACGGCCACCCCTCTGGCACGGCCACCCCTCTGGCAGGGTCCCGTTTTCTGACCCATGGCCACCATGCCCTCCTCCCGCACTGCCCCAGGGGAAGAGCCACCCTTCCCCCGACCCCGTGTCCCCCCAGAGCCACCGAGTGGGTGCCCCACTCCTCTCCCTTCCTCCCACCCTCCGATCCTGTCAAACCCCCTCCACCCCGCAGCGGAACAGAGAGTGCCGGGTATTTATAGCCTGGCACGGATGCTGAGAGGCAAACACGCGTGGAGGGGGGTGTTTTGGTCTTTTTTTCCCCTTAATCTTCTTATTTTAAAGGCCAGGCTGGCTCCGCCGAGGGTGGGGGTGCCCACACAGTGGCAGATCCTGCGTGGAAATCCTGGGAACGGGACCGAGGGTACCAGCCTACCCCATCTCGTGTAACACCGAGCTCGGGCGGGAGGGAGAAGGGTACGGGCGCCAGGGCACAGGCCCTCTTTTGGGGTGAGCCCGGGAGCTGCTCTGCCCTGCCCGGGGTGGGTTTCCATCCTCCTGCCCTGGGATGTGCCCTGTGTCGCCCCACGGGGGATGCTCGGCCCCCGTTCCCGGTTCCCGCAGCGCAGGCGGGTGACGCAGGGAAAGGCAGAGAGGAGGAGGAGAAGAAGGGAGAAGGAAGGCTCAGGTGTGTGTGCCAGCCCCGGGTGAAGTCCACGTGCCCCCTGCTCGCTCCCGGGGGTTTGTTTTCCTCGGCAGAGCTCTCCTTTCAGCTCTGCTGAGCAGCAATGATTAGCAATTCCAGTTTTTATAGAGAGCCTAATGCAGCCGGGCTGTGGGTGCTCCCCCCCTGCCCCCCGTGCTGTCAGGGTTCCCCTGACAAATTATTTGCTCTGCTGTGTGGTTTTTTTGGTGGGTTTTGTTTTGTTTCATTTAATTTTTCCCTTTTTGCCTGAGTCAATTGGTTTGTCTGATTTGGAAACAACAAGCAGCGGTGAACGTGATGAATGTTTTAAAGCTCAAAAAAGTGAGAGATTGCAGGGAGGGTGCTGGGGGGGGGTGTTTGGGGAGTGTTGCACCCCTCAGCCTTGGGGTGCAGGGCTGGAGGAAGGGTTTGTGGTATCAGCGAGGCTCCCTGGGCCCTTATCTTATCCCTGGCCTTATCACCAGACATGCTTGTGCTGCAGATAAGCAGGACCTTGGGTTCAGGCTCGGGTTGTTGAGGGGGGAATGCTGGGTGTCCCAGTGCTGGGGCACCGTGGGCAGCAGGGCTGTGCTGGGGGGGCTGAACCCCCCCCTCAGGTGTGGGGGGTTCTTCTGTGGCTCCCCAAAACCTCAGTGTGTGAGGGTGGGAGCACAGAGCAGCCCCTCCTGCAGCCTCCAAGCTCCCATGGGCAGGTGGAGGAGGCACCTTTCCTTGCATGGATGGTGCAGGAACTGTGTCAGGTTTAGCCCTATCCCTTCTTCTCTTTAAAGCAAAAGAAATTGAAGAAAAATCCATGTTTAGGCCAATTTGATGACTGTGGGCTCATCTAGATGCTTAACTGATGGATTCAGAACGCGAGGAGGAGCCACAGCTTCTCCCCCAGTCCCCAAAATCTCACTCTGTGCCTGGACCATGCCAGAGGTCTCTGCTCTCTGCCCAGAGATACTGGTTTGCTGGAAGGAGATGATTTTGGTTGCTGTGGGGCCATGTTGGTGTGGCTGGAGGAGCTGGAGAGGGGGAATGTTTATGCCCAAGCACTGCCTGATGCTCACAGGGCACGGTGGGTGCTCTCCCAGGGGGCCAAAGTCCCTTGGGGTGGCCCTGGGGAGGAAATCCCTACCCCAGGCAGTCTCATCCTGCTCATGCCCAGTCAATCCGGCCTCTCCAATGACAAATTTGCTCTTCCAAAGTACCTTTGCAGGATGCTGGGGGTCAGGGTGCTGCTGCACAGGCTGGACCCACCATGTGGGTGCCCGTATGGGAAGGGTCCCCGTGCCCTGTGCCCATGTCTGTGGGGGCTCTGGGGACAGGTGGGGGCCCTGCCCAGGGGGGAATGGATGGCAGAGGGTGCCCCAGGAGGTCCTGCAGTGCCTCCCCGTGATCAGGCAGGGCTGGGAGCTCGGGAGGCAGGTGGCTGGGCCAATGCTGCTGCTTGTAAACAGGCTGGGATTGTTTGTGCGCCCCAGGGCCGCTTGTGCAACCGGGGCGGGGAGCTGGGAGCTGGCTCCGAGCACTCTGGGGCTCCCTGCACCCCACATGGAGACTCCTTGGCCGGATCCAGCCCCAGGAGCACAGGGAACATGAGCTGCCCCTTCTCAACCCCGAGCTCCACAGCGTGGAGATGCCATGGAGAGGACCCCATAGATTTGCCCACTGCGACCCTCTTCCTGCCATGGAGCAGCTTCAACCCCAGCTGGAAGAGCAGTTCTGGGACTCCCCTTTCCCATGGGCAATGCCTGGGACCATCCCTGTGTCCCTGAGCAGGACATACCATACAGCCCTGCTCGCTCCCTGGGCTGGAGCTGGGGTGCAGCAGCAGAGCCCAGCCTTGCTGATGGTATGTGGCCACCCCGGTTCTGGGCTGAGCCAGGAGAATTGGGAAAAACAGGGCAGGGTTTTGTCTTTGTGGAGTGTTTTGACCTGCTGGAGGAAGCGCGGGAAGTCCTTCCACACAAGGAAGTCCCGCGGTGGCACAAGGAAGTGCCGTGGTGGCACGGTGTGGCCACATCCTGGCTCTCAGCCACGGTGTCCCTGGTGAGCTCAGAGGGTCCTGCTGGGTGGGAATGGGCACCCACCACCCTGGGTCGTGCGTGTGGCATCGCTGCCCATCACTGCTGGGTGAGGGGGGAGTTTTCCACGGGTGTCCCATCACCTGATCCAGGCTGGTGCTGAGTCCCTCCCACCTGTCCTGTGAGGTTAAAAACTGCACTATTTGCTTTTCCCACATTGCTCATTTATTCCCATATTGCCAGGAAGGCGGTGCCCGTCCGGTGCCCACCAGTGGGCCCCTTCCCCTTTCCCGAAGCACAGAGCCCGCTCCCACTGCCTGGAACACACCATGGAGTTAAAATACACCTGAAGCACGACCTGAACTAGCGTCAGGCTTCACCTTGAGCCGGTGCCAGCACAAGGCAGGCCAGGACCGCTGGCAGGGGGCTCGGGCAGCGCTGCCATTCCCACTGGAGCACTGGCAGTGCCTGGCGTGGCCGGGAGCAGCGGGAGTGGCGTGAGAGCCGGCGCACACGGGGGTGTGTGTGTGTTTATATAGGAAGGAGCCAACCTACAGGTTCAGATTTCAGCCCTCGCTTATCAGCCGGGCTGTTCCTGCCGCGCTCGGACGTGGCGGATCCTGGAGGCGACCGACGCTTCTCCCCGTTCCTTCCCCACCAGTCCCGGGGCTCTGAGCTTGGCACCGACCCACTGCCCGACCCACGGCAGCTCCGGGGAGCAGGTAGGCTGAGCCAGCGCTGGGTGCTCCGTCCTCACAGCCCGGCCCGTGGTGGGATTAAGGAAGGGGATGAAGGGATGGACGGAGAGTCGGGGGGCTGGAGGTGCTGGAGGGGGTTGTGCTGTGCTGGGGCAGCCAAGGGTTGGGTTTTGGAGCCGCTCGTGGGGGCAAGGGCTCGTGGGGAGGGAACACAGCCCTGGATGTCAGCACGGGAGGGGCATTTCCACCATTCCCATGGGCAGGTGGCACGTCACACCGGACATGGGCACGGCCATGGCACGCGGGAAAGCCTGGCTGTGCTCTGCCAGGGGTTAAACTCCTGGCAGGAGCTAGAGGGAAGGTGTGGCAGCACGATAAGGCTGGCAGAGCCGGGAGCGGGGCAGAGCCAGTGTCTGCACAGAGCTCTGCTTCCAGGCGGGATGCAGGAGGGATCCTGCCCACCCTGTGGGCCGTGGCTGGGGGGTTCTCCCTGTGCCCTGTGCCAGGGGCTGGCTCTGAAACATATGGGACCTGCTGGCCCTGTCCTTTGTGAGCCGGCTGGGAATCTCCTGGAGATTCCAGCTGTGATCTCCTGGAAGTGCTGCTTGAACTCACCTCTCAGGGGAGAGGCATAGCTGTGTCACCTGCTTTGTTCGGTTTAAGGAGGTGTTTTAAGAAAGACTCTAAATTTTAAAGTGCCCCTCCCCTTGTGGTACCCTGCTGTACCCTCTCGTTTCCATCCCATTGCCCACAGCCATCTGCAGGGATGCCCAGGAGGTGGGAATGAGCTCCCCACTGCTCTCCAGTGCTGACAGGGTGGTGGGTTTGAGGCCGAGCCTGATCTTGGCACCATCCTGTTCCCTCCTCCTCTACTGCTCCATGGATGGTGGGTGAAGAACTGGGCTCCCTCCTCCCAGCAGCGTGTCCTTCGCTCCATCCCAGTGCCACAGGGCCACTAATTATTTTGTGACAAGGAGGGACCTTTAGCAGCTTCTGGAGGTGCCCAGAGCTGGGGTGTCACCCCTGTTGTCTCCATCCTGCTGGGACAGCAGAAGGTGTGGAGGGAAAAGGCACCAGGGCAAGTCGAGTACATGGATGGCTTTCCCACTGACTGGTTTCTTAAGGGGTTGAGGTTTGTCATCACATTCCCTTGTATGTTCTCTTGATTCCCAGTTACTTCTGGGCCAGACTGGGCTGGAGACACTGGTCTTCATGCCTGTGGAGCATCCTCCCAGACCCAAACCCACAGAAATCAGGAGCCACTATGCCATAGGCACCTGCTGCAGTGATCTTCCAACTCTGCAGCACCTGACTGCTCTTCCACATGTATCATCCCATCTCTGCCCTCTGGAAACTCGGGACAAGCCTCCAGCTCTTCCCAGTGCTGAGCAAACCAGTTCCTTGTCAGGGGCAGCAACCTCACTTAGTCCCCTCAAGTCACCCTTGTGCAGCTCCTGGGTCCTGGCTGCCTGTGAGCATCCTTGGGGGATCCCGTGAGCATCCTTGGGGGATCCCCTGAGCATCCTTGGGGGATCCCGTGAGCATCCCAAGGGGCTCATCCGGGCTGCACCACCACCAGCAAAGGCATCACCAAGGGCTCTCTCCAGGCTGGGAGGGCCGTCTCCAATGCCAGCCCAGCTCAGCAATCCTGTCCTTCCAGCTTCCCTCCCGAGGCACAGCGGATCCCGAGGGCTGCAGCTCCCGCGGGGCGCAGGGAGGGCTGGGGCCACATTTATTTACATGATGCTGGGGGAGAAGGAAGGGGGAACTGGCAACAGGCTGCTTGCAAATGGGATTTCTGGGAAGTGGAAGGCTGGCGCGCGTTCAGCCTGGAACTGTCCTGATTTCCAATTGGAAACATCCCACGGTGACTAAACTTCATTCAGGGGATGATCTCGTTCTGCAGAGCCGGCGCCGCGCTGCTGAACGCGCCTGTGGCGCTGCGGGGGTGGCTGTGGGAGGGGGACAAGGGACACGGGGAGGGCTGTTTGGTGACACAGAGGTGTGTCCTGTCCCCACGCTGACTCTGAGCCACGCCGGGAGACTCTGAGGGTCCGGTTGGGTGGGTGCAGGAGGTTCTGAGCTCCGTCGGCTTTCCCCTCAGCAGATTCCTTGTGTTTCCCCTGCAGCTGCTCCCTGAGGCTGCTCTCGGCTTTGTGCACTAATGAGGACGCTGTTGGGAACGAGCAGTGATTCACCGGGAAGCTGTTCCCATCAGTCCCAGGCACGGTGCTGCCACACCAGGGTGTGGTGGGCTGGGCTGGAGGTGGCAGTAAATCGGGGCTGTCCCATCCGAGGGCAGCGAGGGAGATACTGCGGTCCCCCCCTGGGATGCTCCGTGCTGGGATAGCACCACTGTTAGAGCCAGAGGAAAGCTCGTCAAATGCAGTGGCTCCTGAGCCTGATCCTGGGATCTGGAGGGGCCTGTGCGTGTTTGCTTTGGACTGTTTGCTTAGGAACAAACCTCCTGTTCGTGGGACTTTTGGTTCCTGCTGTGTTTGCACACAGAGGCTGGTGTGATGGGCATGTGCCCGGGTCACCCTGGGGCTGGGGGCTGCCGGTGCTGGAGCAGGAGAAACTGGAGGCATCCACAGGTGTGGGCTCAGCTCTTTGGATCTGCTGTGGGCATCTGGGAGCACTTTTGGCTGCTCCACACATTCACTGGCACCCACACCACAGTCACGGGCTGCTCCCGGGGCCGTGGGACACAGTGCAGATGGATGTGGGGTCAGAGAGCCGTGGCCAGCCCTGAGCTGCCCAGATCCAGTGCTCGCCCCGTCCTTGGGAGCTGTTTGGTACAAAGCACTTGCACAACCCCGACCGTGCGTGTTGCATCACAGCCGGTTACAAACTGTTCCGAGCCCCGTGGAGGTACAGGATGAGATCTAAAAATGGAGAGTTTCCCCATCCACCAGCATCACACCCAGGCAGACATAAGGGACGTGTGGCATTGCACCAGGAAGGCAACTGGGACGCTCGTCATGCTGGGGAGGGTGACAGGCTGCCCACAGTGACAACCTGCGGCTGTGCTGGCCTTGCCACGGCACAGGAGTGGAGCTGCTCCTGCCCCTGCATCCCCTGTGGGCACAAGTGACCCTGCTGGGCCATCACAGCCTTGGTACCCTGCCTGGGATCCATGAGCCTCTCTGCAGAGCCCGGAGCATGTCGCTGGCATCCACCCAGCCCCCGGCTCCGGCAGGTGTGGGGCTCCGTGCCGGCTATGCCAGGAATGTGCCGAATGCGTCGGGACTTGACTGCAGGAGGTCGGGGCGCAGAGCCCTGTGATGAATCACTTGGAGGGCTGGCAGCAGCGCAGCTCCTGGGCTGGGGCAGAGCCAGAGCAGCCCAACCTCCTGATCCAGAGCTGCCCCAATCCCAAACACCGCTGGGAAGCGGGATCCTGTGGTGGCAGCAGGGACATGGGCTGACAGTGTCTGTGCCCGTGTCGTGCCCCCCACGCCCGAGGTGCCACTCTTGCGACTTTAGTTTTAATCTGTGTGACATGGCTGTGGGAGATTTGACAGTGGAAAATTGGGAATTTAGACGAAAGGAATCAGGAGACTCCACAGGAAGCGGCACAACCTGCTGTGGCTGATGGAGCCCCGGCTGGAGGTCACCCCACACCCTATCCTGGTGGGCTTAGCGTGGGAATAGCAATGCCTGGTATTGCAGAGCCCTGGGACTCACTGCTGGGAGCAGAGAGATGCTTAATTTTATCAGCCTGCTCCAGACCCTGCGCCCTCTGAGTGCTCCCAGTTCAGGGTGTTTGCCAGGAGCTTGTGGCTTCGTGTCCCACGTGGGCGTGGGGGATGGAAATTCCAAAAGCTGTGCCCGATGCATGGCACATCAGGAACACAGGGAGCTGAGTCCCACGGCCAGTGGGTCTTATCAGCTACTGTGTCCACGGCTCGATCCCCTCTGTGGTTTTTTAGCCATTTGATGGGGTTTTACCGTGATTGAAACCATCCCGCAGCCGCCCTCTGCTCTCCAGCCACACGGGGTGGTGCCGTGCAGATGTTTGTCCAAGGCTATTTATGATCATTCCAGCCTGGACGCCCCCGGCGCTGCAGCTGGGGCTGGAGAAGGCAAAATTCCCTGTGTGTCCGTGTCGGAAAGCTGAATTTGGGCTGTGGCGCCGGCGCTGTGAGTACTCCAGACCCATGGGAGCTGGGACAGGGATAAGGACTGAGCCCCTCTCTGTGTTCGCAGGGAGATGCGGTGGCTGCCCTGGGCTGGCCAAGCTGCTGGCATGGGATGCTCCTGGGGGCTGGAGGCATCATGTGCTTTTGGGGGCAGCGGGGATAAGGGCTTGGTCCCCCGGGGCTGTGCAGGGACAGAGCAGGGACAGAGCAGGGACAGAGCAGGGCTGCGCCGGCGATGGCGCAGCCGGAGGTTAATCATTCAACCCCTTGGCAGGTTGGGTAACGCAGCCAACGGCGGGGGGGTGACAGGGACATCTGTCCACCCGCTGCCCAGACCTCAGGCGCAGGAACAGGGCCTGTGCTCCTCCTCCAGCGCCGGGTGCCTGTGCCCCGTCTCCATGGGGATGCAGCGGCGGCGATGTGGAGAGCGCCGTGGGTACCGCAGCGTTCGGGAGAGCCCGGCAGCGGGGGCTGGCAGCTCCGTGTGCCGGCTGAGCGGGAGCTGAGCTGGCCCCCGGCACGGCCGAGGGAGCCAAGAGCTGCAGCTGGGTTGTAAACACGCTCGGATAAAGTTACAGCCATTGATGTTCCTTGGAAAAGCGGAGTGAAAGGACAGAGAGCTCCGAGCCCCCCGAGCTGAGTTCTTGCCCCGCACTGAGGGGTGGATGTGCCTCCTGCCTCCGTGGGCAGCTGGGAGGAGCAGCCCCCCGCCCTCTGTCCCCTCCCCGGAGGGCTCAGCCCCTTGGGATGGGCACTGAGGGTGGGGAGAGCGAGGTCTCTTGCAGCTCCCACCGGGATGCGGAGGCAGGATACGGCCCTCGGGGCTGCCCAGGAACACACAGGGCTGCTCCCACAGCTCCTGCTGCCGAGGGAGCGGGCCGGGGCTGCGTGGAGACAGGGCACTGCAGGGCCCTGGGGGTGTGGAGCCCCTTGGAAGCCCCTTTTCATTCCCAGCCCCTTGTCCTGCAGTGACCTGCCATGTCATGGTGCCGTTAAAGGCGCTTTCAGCGGGAGCAAAGGATGTCTCCCGGTGCTCATCCCGGCCAGCACGGAGCCGAGGGGGTTAAGGCTGCCGGCAGCTGCCGGGGCTGTTAATGATTGATACCAATGACGGTCTCCATGGGCTTGGAAGGAAAATCATCTACCCCGGCCGGCTGCGGGAGAGACACCGGCTTGGCAAGCGGCGTGGACAGAGGGGACGTGCGGTGGCACCGGTGAGTGTTTGTGTTTGTGTGTGCAGTGTCATCACGGAGCCTGGGCATGGCACACAGAGCCTGGGCATGGCACAGACAGCCTGGGCATGGCACACAGAGCCCGGCCATGGCACACGAGGGCCATTGTCTGTGGCCAGGAGCAGCCGGTGCCCCAAGGGCGGCCGGCGAGGTGACTGGCACTGCTGAGCACGCCAGGGAAGGCACGTCGGGATAGGGGTGTGATTATCCTGGGCGATGGGTCACGCAGGGGCTGAGGATTTGTCCCAGCAGGATTTTCCCAGCGCCGATGCTGTAATCCCTGCTCCTGACCTGACCTGGCCGGGGAGGAGTTGGGCCCGCGTTTGTTTGATGCCTCGTGCCAGGGATTGCTCAGGACAGGTATTCCTGCCGCTGGAAGTGGTTTCTTAAAGAGCTTAGTGAGAGTTTAAACCCTCCAGGTGCGGGTCCAGGTGGCGGCTCGGAGGCTGCGTCAGTGGGAATGGTGGCTCTGGGAGCCTGGCGATCCCAGGCACAGCGGGCTGGGGCTCTGTCCCCAGGAAGGGACAATGGAGAGACTTGGTTAAAGCAGTGCCACACACTCAGTGCTGCCAGGGCCCGGACTGTCACCCGCTCTGCTCCGGGTCCTGGGCCGTGCCAGCACAGGGCTGTCACCCTCCCAAATGTCACCCCATGGATCTGGGATGCTGCGCCTGCTCCGGCTCTCCATCTCCGACAGCAGCGTGGTTTGGCCGGCCGCCCCCGTGGGCCGTGCCTGGGATGGAGCCGGGGTTTCCAGGGAGATAAAACACAAACTCCCGGTGCTTTTTGTGCTTTCCCCCGACCCCAGCTGGCGCGGGAGCGGGGGACTCGCCCTCCCCGCCGCCGGCCACGCCGGCAGCCAGCAGCCGCTTTGTTCTCTGGAAATCCCCTGCCTTCTCTGCTCCCGGCCATCCCGCTCTGCCATGGCCAGGACACCGGGAGCTTCTCCTGCTCTCCCTCCTCACGCACCCTGGCCGGCCGGGATGGCTCTCTGTGGTGGTGGTGACATTACACGTGGGCTGTGGGTGCTCAGGAGCTGCCACCTACCCTTCCCAAGGACTTTGCCCGGCTTGGCAAGCCCGGCACAGCAGCCCTGCTGCTTCCTAGTGGATCCAGGTCAAGCTTTTCTGCCTTCCTTCCCAGCACAGCTCCCACGGGAACTCAGAGGGGTGATGAGGAGCTGATGGTCAGGGTGTGCTTGAAGGTGGTTCTGTGCTGGTGTTTTGGGTCTTGGTGGTCCTGGGCTGGTGCTTGGGGTCTGGGGGGTGCACAGCCCCCCATGACCAGGTGACTCTGCTCAAAGCCTTGAGGTGCTTTGGAAAATGGCTCTAAAAGCAGCCAGGGGAGGATGTGACATTGTGGATGTCGCTGCAGGCACAGCCCAGGATGGGCCATTGCTCTTGGTGCAGTGACTTCTGAGTAGGGTCAGTGGTGACACCTGGGATGTGGCAGCAGAAGGAAGGGGGGCTTGGCCACCACAGCCCTTGTTTTGGCTCTGAGCAGGCTCTTGCCAGCATTGGTTGTGGCCAGTGAGCCGGGGTGGTCCCTGCCAGGGCACTGTGGTGACAGCTCATGGGTGCAGTTTGTCATGAGGAGGAGGTGGCAGTGGGGACAGGGGGCTTGGACTGCCACCCTCTGTCTTGGGACTACTTTGGTGCCCTTGATTTTGGGGCTCCTTCACAGCAGCACCAGCACAGATGAGGGCAGGAGGCAACATTAACTTCCCTCAGCCTCCCCATTCCCATTCCAGCAGCAGCCACAGTGGAGGTGGCACCGTGGTTGGGGACAGGGGCACCCTGGCATGGTGTGGGCACAGGATTCTGTGGTGATGCAGGAGTGGGTTTTGTTATCCAGGAGGGCTGTGCTACCCCTGGCCCCCAGACGTGATGGATGCAGGGCTGGAAATGCTGGCTCAGCTGGATGGTGGGGCCGGGATTAGGGCAGGGATGAGGCTGAGGAGGAGATCTGGCTGCTGGGCCCTGCCGTGCCAGGATGGGGTGGAGGGAACCTCAGTGTGCAGCTGGTTTTTGAGCACCCACAAGCCACTTTTCTCCCAGACTGTGCTGCAGATCCACAGGCTGCTGGTTGGCTCAGATGTGGTGCCCGGCCAGGCACGGGGGTTTCTTGCAGCGTTCCATCCCTCCTTTCCCTCCACCTCCTCTTCCCTGCAACCTTTCCTCCTTTCCTGCCCTCTCCCAGGGCTCTTACAGGACCAGCAGCCTGGGGTGTCACTCAGCAGAGCCGGAGCTGGGATGGCCCCATGTGGAGGCACTGGAGCAGACAAACTCTTGGCACCTGCCACCCACCTACCAAACTTAATTCATTTATTTTTTTTATCCCCATGGCATCTCGAGCCCCTGCACCCCTCTGTTGAATGGGATGGACCTGGGCTGTGGGGGGTCCCCTTTATTAGTGCATTATAATCTGTTTGTTCCCACCCTAGGCTCCTCTTGTGAGTTGGGATTTGGCAGTTTGCACTTGCTCATCCAAGGGTGAATTCTCCCTGACAGCCTCTCAGAGGGACTGTGGGTGATAGGGTGACCCTGCATGCCTTCCCATGGGTGCTGAGCGCTGCAGTTAATGGAGAGAAGAAGGATTTGCAAGGGCTGCAGTTGGAGGAGAGGGATGTAGCTCAGGAGGAGAGGGAGAGGTGAAGAAAGGGCTAGAAAAACAGAGAAGGGAGGCCAATGTGCAGGGCGTGTTTGGCTGGTGGCCACACAAGCCCCTTCCTTGGGAGTTGCCTGGATGCTGGGAACACGGGTAAAACCTTTGGATGAGGGTTTTCATTATCACTTCGGGGGGGGTTGGCTCACTGCCTCCCCCTGCCCCTTCTCACCCCCACCCCAGTGTGACAGATCCCAGCAGCCCCACGGCTGGGACCCCTCCATCCCTGCCCTCCCCGAGCGAGGGGCTGGGGCAGCGGGGACAGCGAGGCTTCTGCTGGAGCTGGAATTGGGATTGGGACGTGGGAGGACACGGCAGTTGGATCCCGGTGGCTCATGGCCAGCCTGGGAGCTGGAGGGAGGATGTTGGCCTGGGGTGAGGCTCTGATGGAGCTCCACAGCTCCAGCATCAAGCCCTGGGCAGGGCTGGTCGGGGTCCCCACAGCCCCCCTGCTCTGCTCTGGATTTAGGGCTTGGCACGCTCCCATGGTGAGCCTGCACCTCCCCTCTTCCCACTGCCAGATAAGAGCCAGGAGAGGAGCCCTGCCCCATGGAGTGGGAATGGTTCCCATTAGCCGGTGTTGGCCACACACTGGGGGCCTGGGGGGGCTGCAGGGCTGCCTCCAGCCAGCTGAGCCAGTCGTGCTGTCTGTGCTCTTGGAGAGGACCAGGAGCTTTTCCCAGATGCACCCCACATTCCCCACAAGAAGGGGTCCTGTCATACCAGCTGGGAATCCAGCAGGAGGGGCACGACTGGCATCACCTGCAGGGCTTTGCCTCACGGCAGGGTGTGTTGAGGGGCCACTTCTCCTCACCCACTTCCCCAGAGCACTCTGGATGCACCAAGCCCTGACGTGGGCTGGTGCCAGGAAATAGGTCCCGCCTGTCACCTGCTGGGGAACAGGATGGTGTGGGTGGGGGGTGACACCCAGACTGTGCCGGTGGCTCTGGGGGCCCTTGGGGACAAGGGGGTGGCACCCACAGAGTGCTGGTGGCTCTGGGGTCCTTGGGGACCCGCCCCAGACATTGTTTGTGGTTTGAAGATCTGGAAAGCCGTGACCCTGATGGGCTGTGGGATGGTGAGGGAAGCCAGGGGGGCTGTCCCCTCTGCTCCCAACAAACTCCAGCTTTGGGGAAGGGGAAGAACAGCAGTGCAGAGTGGGTTTTGTTCCTCAGTTGTTGCGTTTATTCCCTTTTCTTGCTCCATATCTTTATGGAAAAGCAAGAGGAGGTTTAGAGGAGTTTTCTTTGTTGTTTACCCTGAGGGAGAGCACAGACTCTTCTCCCCCTTGGCTCTCTTGGGAGGTCTGGGAGTGCCCCCCCACCCCACCCCCAGGCTGTATTTTGGAGCCCTGAAGCGTGTCCAGTCCATCGGCCATGGGGTTGCCGTGTCCCTGCCCACCCCCGACAGTAATGACTGTGAAATAGCCCAGCTGGTGCCGGGAGCACAGCGCCTGCTCCACGCTGGAAAACCGGGGCTGAACCCGCCTTAAAGGCTCCTGAGCCCGGCACAGCCCCCCCATGACACTGAACTGGGGTGACAGAGGGTGAAACCCCAACACTGGGGGGCACAGAGCCTCCAGTGCAGCCACAGGTGGGTGCTGTGGCTCCTTTCCTGGTCCTGCCCCACTGTCCCCTGCGATTGCCATCCCCGAAAGGGGCCACACCTCACCTGGCAGGTCCCTTTCCACTGTGGTGGCCACGCCACCAGGTGAGCATTGGCTTTGTCACACTGGGGAGCTGGCACGTCCCCGTGGCTGTTGGAGGACCTTGACCCCAGATCCTTGGCTGTGGCAGGAGGTGGTGATGGAGGAGCAAGTGAGTCACTTTGTGGGGGGGGGCACGGGAATGCAGGGATGTGGGGACACGGGGACAGGGGGACAACCACCACTGGGGTTTTGCTAGCAGTGTGGTCGCTGGCACAAGGCTGATGCTGCCCTTGGGCACTGCGGTGGTGGTTTCTCCGTGGATGTGTTGTGCCCTGTGCCAGCAAGGAGAGCAGTGATGGCACCACATGGCAACTCCGTGCCCGAAGTACCCTAAAAAGGTGGATTTAGTTGGTTTGGGAGCAGTGATGCTGCAGCACTGGCACATGCTGGGGACGTGGTTCCTGTCCCTTGCTGCTCCTCACCACCCTCCCAGCCAGGACCACTGGTGCCAGCTGAGGGGGCAGTGGGGGCATCTCTGAGCCAGGCACTGGTGCTGAGCTCGCCCCAGTGGGGTGCAATTCAGGGCACTGGTTTTTGGGAGGAACAGGTGGACGATGGGATGGCTGGAGAGGCAGGGTGGGCAGTGTCCTGCGGTGGTCCCGGCGTGCTGTGGGAGCAGGATGGAAGCCCGGGCGCCTTCCCGTGCTCCGCTTCCTTCTTTGGAGGTTTCTTTGAAATGTCAGCGCTGCCTCCCTCCCTCCCTCCTTTCCCTCCCTCCCAAGGATTACACCAGCCCTGATGGATTTGGATTCGCTTTCCAAAGTCCAGGCAGAGTGTAGGTCACCCCGAATCCTGCTGCTCCCCACTCTGAACCTGCTGGGCTGTGAAGGGCTCTCCAGAATTTGGGGGTGCTGATGCCCTGCAGGGTCTGTGCTCCCCATTGCTGGGTTGGTCGGTGCTTGTGCCCATCCTGCTCCCGGGGATTTCTCTCGGCGTGACCTGGGGAAGGAATAGCCGCGGAGGGGGGGACACACACAGGGATGATTTGGGGACAGGAGCAGGGGGGAGGGATGCAGCCAGTGAATCCAGGGCAGCGACAGAGCTCATCTCAGCGCGGCTGCTCCCTCGCCGCGACACCCCCCCTTCCCAGAGAGCAGCCCCTCTGCTCCGCTGCCCTGCCAGGGCGGGCAGGGGTCTGCCAGCCCCCTACAGCCCCCCACGAGTCCCCTCAGCCCCCCGGCCTGCCCCTCTCGCCCTCCGCCTGCCTCCAGCCGCTCCGCGGCTCCGCACCTGGGCTGGGGGAGGCGGCGGTGCCGCGCTGCCCTTCGCTTCTCCTCTGCGCGGGGACGCGAGCTGTTTGTCCCCGCTGTCGCCTGCCCTCCGCCTGCCGCACACCGGGGCTGCCCAGCCCCGGCGCCACCGGAGCCACCGGAGCTCCGCCGCCGCCACCACCGGGACACGCCAATGCCACGGGCGCGGGGCACTGGGACAACTGGGAGAGGACAGGCAGAGCCTTCGGCGGCCTCCCGCATCCCTGAACGCAGCCGGGGCTGCCCCGCTGGCAGGTGCCATCGCCCCGCAGCCTGGTGGCAGCCGGCGCTGGCCGTGCCCGCCGTGGCCATGCCGGGAGCCGGGAGCTGGCGCTGAGCCGGCGGGGCCCCTGGCACGATGCTGAAGTTTCGGGCGGACCGGCGGGTGAGGTAGGAGCCCGGGGTGGGCTGGGGGACAGCCGGGGGGGCCGCGGGCAGGCGGCGGTGGGGGACCCTCAGCCCGGGCAGTGGCTGCTGCATTGCAGTGCTTGGGAGGCGATGGGAACCCGGGAGTTTCTGGAGCGGGGTCAGCCAGGGAGCTGCTGCCGGACGGTGGTTTAAGGAGGTTCCTTCGGCTGTTTTTGGGGTCTTGCCATGTCTGAGGGTGGGGGCAGACTTGGGGTGGGGGGAGGCACCGGGGTGGGTGGCAGGAGAAGCCACGGGGGCTGCAAAGGGTGGGCGACCTGGGCTTGGCGGCGGCGAAGGGAGAGTCCAGCCTGCGGGAAGAGAGACCTGCTGTGGAGCAGGGATGGGGGCACCCCCGGCTGGGGCTCAGGCACGTTGGTGGGTCCTGGCAGCACCCACTTCCCACATCTGGCGCTTTTGTTGTGCTGCTCACTTGACATTTGCGCCCTCCCCATGTGTCAGCATCATGGGGGGGCCTGGGACCTGCCCCAGTACCCGTGACTTGAACCTCTCCGAAGTCAGTGCCGGGGAAAAAGGGTCTGGGAGGAGCTCCAGCCCCAGTGGCAGAACCCCCTCGGCTGCTGCTGGAGAGTGGGCTGGGCAGGATAACTCGGGTCTGTCATGGCACAGACAAGCTGGGCAATGAGGGGGTTCTGGGCAGTGACCCTCCCTCGTTGGGGTTGCACACACATTCTCCGGGTTTTTCAGGTGCCCCCGAGTGTGGGGAGTGCTGGCAGAGGGGATCAGAGCTGTGGCAGGGCATAGGATGAGACTTGCAAGGGGGAGCAGCTCAGCAGTGCTTTTTTGGGTAGTAAGTGGTTAATGTTTTCAGAGCCTGGCAGGAGCCCAGGTTGGGGTGAAGCTCTGGATGGGATGGTCTTGGCAGCTTCGTTTTCTTGCTCAAACTTCCCCTGTTTTGCTGACATGCAGGAGTTTGGTGCCGTGCTGGGCTGCTGGGAGGGGGGGTACCTGTGTCCTGGTGCCCAGCAGCTTTGGGAAGGAGGGATGTCATGGGAATGGGATCCAGTTCAAACTTCCCTGGGGCCCTGAACCTGTGGGTAAACCTCATCCTCTCCTCCTGGCACAGCTACTGAGGACCCTGGATAGCAGCATGGGAGGGGGTTCCCCAGGTGGAGCAGTGAAGTGCTGGGGTACCCAACAATACCAGTTGTGTGGGATGGGCATGGACATGGCACAAGGTGCCAGCTGAGCTTGGCAGGAGCCCTGTCTCCCTTCTTCTGCGATTGCCAGGACTCCCTGCACTGCTGGCACAGCCACCTTTAGCTGTACCCAGCATCACCAAACGAGCAACAGCTTGTGGTGGGGTTCCTGTGCTGGTGTTTGGGGGTCTGGGGCTGGTATGTGGGGTCTGGGCAGTGCACAGCCTTCCATGGCCAGGTGACTCTGCTCAAAGCCTCAAGGTGCTTTGGAAAATGGCTCTAAAAGCAGCAAGGAGAGGATGTGACATTGTGGATGTCGCTGCAGGCACAGCACAGGATGGGCCACTGCTGTTGCTGCTGCTGCAGCGACTCCTGAGTGGGGTCAGTGGTGACACCTGGGATGTGGCAGCAGAAGGAAGGGGAGATTGGCCACCACAGCCCTTGTTTTGGCTCCCAGTGAGCTGAGTGCTCTCTGGGAAATGCCCATGAAATCTTTGTGTGTCCAGAGAGTGGAACGGAGCTGGGGAAGAGTCTGGAGCACCAGGAATGGCTGAGGGAGCTGTGGGGGCTCAGACTGGAGAAAAGGAATTTCAGGGGGGGACCTTCTCGCTCTCTTCAACCCCCAGACAGGAGGGAGGAGCTGGAATGGATCAGACTTCCCTTCCAGGGTGACCCACCTGGATATTGCACTTGGTGAATGCAGTGATGCTGGTTTAGTGGTCAGACTTGGTGATCTTAGAGAGCTTTCCAACCCCCACAATTCTGTGACTCTGTGATTCCATGGAAAATCCAAAGCGTGGGGTTAAGAGGATTCTGGGCAGGGCAGGGGCTTCCAGCCCCAGCTCCAGTGTGGGACACTGCAGTGCTGTGTCAGAGCAGCAAACATGGTCCCAAAGGTGAAGTGACTTCATGGGGGACATGGGCACTCTCTAACAACCACCCCACCGCTGTCTCTGCAGCCACAATGAAAGGCGGAACACGTTCCTGCACCCAGTGACGGGACAGGTCCCCGAGGACAACTCAAGACTTGACTTGCAAAAGTAAGTTGGCTCCCAACTCTCTCGGCTTCGGCGCTTGGGAGCAGCTTGTGATGGGGGGGCCGAGGTGGGCTGGGACCTGGGGGGCTGGGAATGGTGGGGTGGAGAAACCCAGATGTGCTGACCCAGCTCTCCTGTGCCACAGACCGACCTTGGACATGTCAAGCAAAGCGGGCAGCAAGCGGCCGGCCACCATCCCCAGCGAGCCCCCCAACCACACCATGGTGTCGGAGGGACCCCCGGAGCGCCCCGGAGGCCGGGTGGGTGCCTGGCGCCGTGGGGCACGGCAGGGAGGAGCAGAGACGGGGTGCCAGGGACCCCCCCGGGGACTGAGCGGCTCCTCTCCCCCTCTGCAGGCTTCGCGCTCCTCCCGCAAGGGCATCGCCTTCGGGAAGCGCTCCAACTCCATGAAGAGGAACCCCAACGCGGCCGTCACCAAGAGCGGGTGGCTCTACAAGCAGGTACCTACACCCCCACTATTCTGGGTGCCCCCCCCCGTGGGTGTCACCCCTGTCCCAGCCCTGCAGACCCCCAGGACCACCCGTGCCCCTGGGTGCTGCTCTCACTGCCCCTCTCTCACAGGCCAGCTCGGGGGTGAAGCAGTGGAACAAGCGCTGGTTCGTGCTGGTGGATCGATGCCTCTTCTACTACAAAGGTACAACCACGTGCCCCAGTCCCAATGCCCCCAAAGCTTGTGTGACCACCCCCAGCATGGCCCAGTGCCCACCAGCCGGGTGTCTCCATGCAATCCCAGGCTGTTTCCATGCTCAGAGGAGGGTGTGCCAGGGTGGGCAAAGCTGTCTTGGGGTTCCAGCACCCCTTTGTGTGCGTATTTGGTGCACCAGGGACCCAAGGAGTTAAAGCAGAGCTTTCCCCGCCTCCCTGGCATCTCTTGGGCTCAGCCCTGGGCGGGCATCAATAATTGAGGAGGCTGTTTGTGAGCCAGGCAGAGCTGCGGGAGCAACAGGCAGGCAGTGGATTCCCACAGGTTGCCTGCCCAGTGGATTCCCACAGGTGGGCTGCCTGTGTGCCCTGCCGGGAAGGAGCAATGGGATGGG
The DNA here is from genome assembly GCA_035222235.1 of Margarornis squamiger. Classification (NCBI taxonomy): domain Eukaryota; kingdom Metazoa; phylum Chordata; class Aves; order Passeriformes; family Furnariidae; genus Margarornis; species Margarornis squamiger. The sequence continues at coordinate 3,590,057 of JAWWTY010000071.1, forward strand.
GGGGTCTCTGCTCCCAGCCCCTCCGTGTGCGTAACCCCAGCACTCCCCCCCTCCAGACGAGAAGGAGGAGAACATCCTGGGCAGCATCCCCCTCCTCAGCTTCCGCGTGGCGGCCGTGCAGCCCTCGGACAACATCAGCAGGAAGCACACGTTCAAGGTCAGCACGTGGTTGTGCTGGGGCTTGGAGGGGCCAGGGCACTGGGGCGGCACTGGGATGGCACTGGGGCAGTGGTGATGCTGGCAGGGTCCCTGCTGCTCTTCTGGCTTTATGGTGACGGGGCTTGGAGCAAGCTGGGGCAAGGGCTGACTGCATATCCTTGGGATACCCTGTGGATACGCTGTGTGGATCTGCCTTCTGCTGGGGCAGCTGAGCCACGTGTGGGCAGAGCAGCATCCCCAAGGTCATCATCCCCTGCTGCTGCCCCCCAACCCATGGCAGTGCTGGGTGCAAGGCCTTGCTGGAGGCTCCTACCCCTCTCCCTGTCCCACTTTCCCCTCTCCATTGCTGCTCCCACCAGCCTGTCCCACCGGCTGCTGCAGCACTCCCTGGCAGCATTCCCAGAGCTGGGCATGGAGGTGTCCCCAACTCCAGCTCTGTTTGCACTGTTTGCCTGGGAAGTGTAGCTGGAAGGGAGGAGCCCATTGTGAGTCACTGCCATAGGGCTGGGGAGGGGAGCAGGGAGAGGTGAGGATGGCTGCTGCTCCCTCACATCCATCCCTGGCATCACAGCAAGCTCTGAGCTTCCCTGGCACTTGTTGGCATCACCAGGCACCTTGGGCATCACCGGGCACCTTCACCAGCACAGCTGCTCATGCTGCCCATGGTTGTGGGCCACGCTGGCACTCACTTGTTGATGGCCCCGTGCACTTGTCCACACTTGTGCAAAAACCCAACATGCTCCTTCCTGTGTCCAGAGCTGTGGTCCCCACAGCACTACTGAGGAGGTTTTCCAGTCTAAGGGATGGACTTTTGTAGCTGCCCCTCTTAAACCTTCATTTAAGCTGTAGCTGAGTGTGGTTTAGGGCCGAGGGATGGGAACTGATGGTCACACATGGGGTCTTCTGTGTGTCTGTGCCCACACTGACAGCCAGCAAGGTGCCAGTGGCTTCCTCGGGTGACAGTAGAGAAGTGACCTGGGGGTGTCTGGAGAGGAGTTGATATCAAGAGTTGCTGAGGGAGCTGGTGGGGCTCAGCCTGGAGAAAAGGAGGCTCAGGGAGGACCTTATTGCTCTCTGCAGCTCCCTGAGAAGAGGGGGGACTTGGGAGGGGTCGGGCTCTGCTCCCAGGGAACAGGGACAGGAGGAGAGGGAACGGCCTCAGGCTGTGCCAGGCCAGGGGCAGGTTGGACACCAGGAGGAGTTTCTTCATGGAAAGGTCTGTCAGGCATTGGAAAGGGCTGCCCAGGGAGGTGGTGGAATCCCCACCCCTGGAGGTGCCCAAGGAATGACTGGAGGTGGCACTCAGTGCTCTGGGTTGGGTGACAAGGTGGGCATTGGGCACAGGTTGGACTCGCTGATCTTGAAGGTCTTTTCCAACCTCAGTGATTGTGTGATTCTGTGAAATGTCTCTGTTGCCATGTGACACTGGTGGGGAAAAGCCTTGCAAAGCTGCTGCCCAGGAGCTCAGCTCTGCAGCTCCTTGCTTGTGTTTGCCAGGGTTTGGGAATGGTTTTGTCTAGAGAAGGGTAGAGAGGGTCCCAAAGGCTGGGGGAGGTTTGTTCCTGCCCCGCTGCCACTGACCCCGTGTCTGTCTTTCCTCCTCCTCTCTCTGCGGGTGAGGATGCCCGGACAGGAGGGGTCTCTTCGTGCCACCCACCACACCAGCACCCAGCCACTACCTAGGTAGTACCTTCTTGTGTTTCTGGTGCATGCAGGGGGTGAGGGACCCCCAGACTCATCTGCATGCTCTGCTCCCCCTGCTCCCACTAATCCAGGGGGTGAATCCCTTTGATTGCACCTTCTCCTCTGGCTGCAGAGCTTGCAGAGGCAGGAGTGCATGGGGGACCCAGGAGGTGACCCCTGGCTGGGCACAGTGGCTGCATGTTCTGGGGAGGATGGAAACCCAGGGGAGGGTTTTAATCAGATGCCCAATTTTATTTTTTAATTTTATTTTTTTTTAGGAGATTGAGCCCTGAAAGTGTTTCAGGGGGAAAATCCTCCTGCTTCCTCCCTTTTTTTCCTCCTTGCATCTTCTCATCCCTTTCCAAAGAGGGGGAAGGTGGAAGCTTCAAAAAGGCCCTAAATAACCACATGCCTTCCAGCCCATTCTGGGTGAAGGGTGGACACCAACATCTTGGAGCAAAAGCAAACCTTTTCCCCCCACCAAAAAAATATTTTCTGGGCCAAGAAACCACCTTCCCCCTAACGCTGCATGGATGATGCTCCAACAGTGCTGCTGCTCTTGCTGGGACACAGACCCTTCACCAGCTTCTGTACCCCGCGGGGACCCACTTGATACTGGGATGCAGCAACCTCTTACTGGGGTGCTGCTCCTCTGGTGGGGGGCCCTGGGGAGATCTGGTCCTGAACATCTCTGGGAGGGACCCTGGGGGGATCCTGACCCCAGGGAATCTCCCTGTGAGGGGTCTGCAGAGCCTTCCTCCTGCTCAGTGGGAGGATGCATGGGGCTGTGAGGCTCATGCAGTGGGGAAGGACCACTCCTGGCTACTCCTGCGTTGGCAGGACCTGGTGCCAGGGTGGAAGTGGAGCTCTCACCCTCCTGTCTCTCCCACTTCTCTGCCTCCCTGCAGGTGACGGTGTGCTGGGTGGAGGAGATGCCGGCGAGTAACAGGCAGTCCCTGTCTCCCCAGGCCGAGCACGCCGGCATCCGCACCTACTTCTTCAGCGCCGAGAACACGGAGGAGCAGGAATCCTGGATCCAAGCCATGGGCGAAGCCGCCCGGGTGCAGATCCCCCCGACCCAGAGGTCAGCACCCACCATCTCCCCGTGCCACCCCTCTCCCCTGCTCTCCTGGAGATGGGGTGGTGCATCATGACCAGGGACCTTTGGGAGAGTGAGGGACCCTCTGGAGAAGGGAGCTGGGGGAGCACTGGCCCACCGAGGCTGAGGGAAGGTCAGGACATTGATGGCTGCTCCAGGGGCGTTGGAAAGGGAAGGTGACCCCTCTCTCCTGTCTCGGCACCCCCCAGGCACGAGAAGCCAGACTCGGAGAACATCCCCCCCAGCAAACACCACCACCACCACCACTGCAACAGCGCCCACCGCGAGCACCCCAAAGCCGACCCCGACGCCAAGACCCGCGGGGAGGGCGACGGCCGAGGCTCGGAGAAGATGGAGAGGAAGTCGGAGCGGGTGGAGAGCAAGAAGGAGCCTCTGGCCAAAGCCAACGGCATCGCCGGGCAGGAGGTGCCCTCGGAGCCGGGCAGCCCATACCCCGAGGCACCACGGGGGCCGGGCAGCGCCGAGCGGCCACCGCAGCCCAATGGGTGGCCGTACCCGTCCCCCAGCCGGCCCGGCAGCACCGCTTACCCCCCTCCCGACGGCGAGAGCGGAGCCCCCCGTCGGGGCGTCGCCCCCCGCCCCAACCCCGACAAGATCGCCCAGCGCAAGAGCTCCATGACGCAGCTGCAGCAGTGGGTGAACTCGCGTCGTGGGAACGTGCCCCCCGAGGAGCTGAGGAGGTGAGAGCTGCTCCTGTGCTCCGGGGTTGTCCCTCATGGGATGCTCTGGGAATGTTCTTCTCCCTTTCCACCTCCTTTCTCCCCTCCTGGGGTCCTTTCTGGCTCTCCTTTCTCTCCCCGTGCCAGCTCTGAGCTGTGTGTGGGATGACCCAAAAAGCCAAGGAGGGTGGATTTTGAAGAGGAGGGAACCACAGGGTCCCTGGGAGGAGGGATGGCATGACAGGAAACCACCATGGCATTCTTGGAAGGAGGGATACAAAGAGACGAGGCCGCCACAGGATCTCTGGGAGGAGGAATGCCAGGATGGGTGGGCACCATGGAGTCCCTGGGAGGAGAGCTGCCATCCAGCCAGCTTTTCAGACACTGCTGTAGGAGCTGCCTGCTCTAAGGCTGTCCTTGCCCACTGGCCCCCGGGCACTGCCTGCCTTCCAGCCTGGTTCTCACCACTCTTTTTCCCTCCTCCAGCCCCACCAGGTTTTACCCTGTGTCTCGCCGGGTGCCCGACTACTATTCCCCCTACTCGCCCCAGTACCCTGAGGAGTACCAGTACTACCCTCCCGGGGTGCGCCCCGACAGCATCTGCTCCATGCCCGCCTTCGACCGGGTGAGCCCACCCTGGGTGCTGGAGGACAAGCGCCACTCCTTCCGCAACGGGGGCACCTTCCAGCTCCGGGACTGGAAGGACCACGCCGGGTTCGGCCGGCAGGACGTCCCCCTGTGGCTGCCGGCTCCCGGGAGGCAGCCGCCCTACCTGGACGAGGTGGATGCAGCCTCGGGCTCCCTGCGGAGGATGTCGCTGCAGCCGCGGTCGCGCTCCGTGCCCCGCTCGCCCAGCCAGGGCTCCTACAGCCGGGCACGGGTGTACTCGCCCGTGCGCTCGCCCAGCGCCCGCTTCGAGCGGCTGCCACCCCGTGGGGACGAGATCTACGCTGACCCCACCCCCTTCATGATGAGGAGATCCATCAGTTCTCCCAAGGTCAGTGCCCATCAGGATCCACTGGGGCACTGATGGCGAGGGGGCCAGGGCAGGGATGCTGCAGCACGGGGTGTCCCCTCTGCAGGCACAGCCTGGCCTGAAAGTGCCACCCAGCCCGTGGCTTGCAGCAGGTGGTGGCTTTTGGAGACCCTCTCACCATCATGCAAAGCTGCCCTGGTTGTGGTTGTTCCACAGGAAGGGATGGATGAATGGGATGGGGTGCTCAGGGCCATGGGATGAATGGGATGGGGTGCTCAGGGCCATGGGATGAATGGGATGGGGTGCTCAGGGCCATGATGTGCTCCCAGACTGGGAGTGCTGGTGTTCCTGTCCCAGAGCCAGACCTGACCCTGCTGGGAGCCAAGGTCTGCCCTCTCTTGTGCTTTCTGGCTCTCATGCTCCTCTCACATGTCTCTGGTTTTGGGGTGGGGTCTCCTCTCTTCACAGTATGACTATCTGGGTGACAGGCGGCCCGTCCCGGCTGGAGTGTATCCGTACCACTTCCCAGCATCCCCCACCATCCATGACAAAATGGTACGTGTGCTGCTGGCCTGGGGAGGGGGATCAGCCTGGGGGTCCTCACTCAGATGGCCAAGGAGGAACCACTGCACTCCAGGGGCAGCTTTGTGGGTCACAGCCAGGGCCATGTCAGGACTGCAGGTCCTTTTACTGGTGTCTCTGGTCCCTCGTGGCCATTTCTGGAGGACATACACATGAAAAGGCCCCAGTCTCTGCAGCAGTGGGACACCCTCGGACCCCCATCTTCCCCAGGGTGGTCCCTGGCTGAGGCTGGTGCACCCCTCACCTCTCTCCCTCTGCTTCCTCACTTCTGGCAACAGCTGCTGCATTTTCCTGCCTTGTGTTTCCTCTCGGAGGGACTGGAGCTGGTGGGGTGACACCGGGAGGTCCCTCCACAGAGCACAGTCCCAAAACCATGGGGCAGGACCATCGGAAGAGGGAGAAGCCTGAGTTACCATAAGCCACCCATGCTGCCATCCATCCTCGTAGCTGGAGGGAGGGCCATGCCAGGAGGATGACCGGGGTCCACAGGGCACATCCAGGGCAGCGTTCCCAGCTCTGTGCCACGGAGGTGCCTCATTTCCCAGCCAAGAGGCTTTTCCATAGCCTTCACCTAACTGCTTTGCTTCTTCTTTTATATGTTTTGCCGTTCGTTTCTTGCCGCGTGCCTGCTGGCTCCTGGTAGGATGAACTTTTAGACCTTCAGTTGCAAAGAAACCTAGAGTATTTGGACCAGCAGGTAGGCAGAGCTGGCTGCCAGCCCCACCTCACCAGCTGCTTTTGTCCCCATGTGCCCCGTCCCCAGCAGCTTCCCCTTCCCTGCCAGCGCAGCATCTCGCCCCCTCACATCCATCCTCACCCTTCTTGGCATTCCAGCAGCACGAGTTGTCTTTGGTTTGCTTCTTCCATCCTCCCCATCCGTAGGGTTGCTCATTGCTTGGCAGAAAGTCCCCCCCTGACAGTGCCTCTGTGTGGTGTGCTGGAGATGGGGGGGTGTGGGGGGAGCCAGGGCAGCTTCCTACATTCCTGGGGTCTTGGGGAGCTGCCCTGGGGCTCAGGGGGTGCAGTGGCTCTGAAATCCCTCTGGTCAGTGCTGGACATTTCCAAGGTGCCAGTGTGGCCATGCTGGATGGTGTGTCCCCACAGCCCTGGGCTGGTGTCCCCCATGCAGGGGGTGGCCAGGTGACCTGTGGGAACTTTGATTTCGGTGATATGGTGGCCCCGTTCCTGCTCGAAGGTGAAAGGTTTGATGCAGGTGGGTGTGAGGTGCCCACCGGGACTGACAGCAAAGTGGCAGCGCTCAGGTTTTTGCATGCCAGGGGTTTTTGGAGGAAGACTGTGAGATGACTTCATCCCAGGAGCATGGCAAGGGGGAATACAGCTGGGAGAGACCGCCAGGAATGTGTCCAGGCAGTGGCTGAAGTCAAAGCCAGGGACAGGAGGTGCTGGCCAGTGCTGCAGCCCAGGCACTCACCCACCAAGGCCAGGCTGGCACTGTGGGAGCTGCTCCAGAGACAATCTCATTAGTCTGCAAATCTCCACCGGTGCAGCAATCGCCACGATCTGTGTCTGCCTTGGAGCAGGGCCAGGGACAGGCAGGAGCACTCGCTGCAATAAAAGCTCTCTGGGCTCTTTCGCAGCCACCGGCAGCATCGCTGCCTCTCCCAGGCTCTTTAAAACACTCCCTAAAAAGGCTCTGCATCTCCTCCTCCTCCTCTCCCGACGACCTCTGGAGAGACTAATTCGGAGCGACGCTGTCAAGTGTCTCTTTTCAAATGTCTTCCTGCTTTATTTTCTCTCTCTGTCCTTGTCCAGCCGTGGGCACAGCTCCCTCAGCTGCCCCCCACTCAGGGTTTGGTCCCTGGTTTGTGCTCAAAGTGCTGTCACCCTTTGGATCTCGGGGGTCCTAGGAGTGAGGGGCTTCCCTGGCACGGTCTGCTCAGGGCTGTGGGCTCCTGCAGCACTTCTGTGGGCAGAGGCAGTGCGAGAACTCCACTGCTGGTGACTTGAGTGGCTCCATCACCCAGTTCTGAGAGAGCCACAGTCATTGCTGGCTGTGCACCCCAGGGACCCCTGGCTGGGGTCTGTCCTGCCCCCCTGGCTGCAGCTCTGGGTGGGCACAGGGATGCCAAACCCATCATATCCATGCCTGGCAGCACAGCCTCAATGTGCCACCTCCCAGTTCCACCCTGCTGGAGGCTGCTGGGCTGGACAAGGGGACGCTGCTGTCCCCAAGCCCAGCTTTCTGTCGCCTCCCCGATGCCATCACAGCCCCAGCTGGGCACAGAGCCATCAACCAGCGTAAAGAGCAGGGTCTGTCGGTCTGTCTGTCTGCGGGACCCGCTGTGCTGCCGCCGTGGTGTCTCTGTCCCAGCTCGTGTCTGTCTGTGCCCTTTGCAGTCCCCAGCTCCGAGCTGGCTCTGCTCTATCTGTGTTTTCCCCTCACTGGAGTTTCCAGGGCGTTCCGCCAGCCCTGGGTGCACCGAACGCAGCGGCAGCATCCCCAGGGTGGGGGCTGTCCCCACGGGTCTCGAGCCCCTGGGACATCTCAGGAGGTGGCACTTTGCATCCTGAGGGCTCCTGGAGCGACGTGCCCGGCACGCGAGCGCGTCTCCGCTGACCTGTGCCCTTTCCTTCCCTGTGTGCCGCAGATGAGCGAGAGCGAGACCCTGATCAGTATGGTGAACAGGATGGTGGAGACCTCCTCCCCTAGGGCCCAGCTCTACATGCAAGTAAGGCTCTGGCCGCCGGGCCCCGCATGGCTCGTGCATGGCAGCGGGTCCAGCCACCCCCTGCGCCATCCGGGGTCACCTCCTGCCATCGCCACTCATGCAGATCCGGCATCCACGCGGCACATCACCCCCCTCCGGGGACCTGCTAGTCCATCTCAGGCTTTGCTAATCCATCCATGAGTCATTAAAACCCGGTAAATCCTTGTGCTGAGCGAGAGCACAAGGTGGGCACGCGGCAGTGCCGGGCTCTCATCCTCGTTTGGGCTGTACTCGGCGCTTGGCTCATCCTTGCTTTTGCCACCTGATGAGGCAAGGAGAAGGTGTGGGATGATTTCAGACAGGAATACAGCCCAGGGCTCTTAAACCAACGCAATAATTCCTGCAACAGGGAGAGGAAACAGCCTTTTACCCCTGGAGGCTCTGGCTCCTTCTGTTCCCAGCATCGGGATGTTCCTGCTGGTGTTGGGCTGCAGCTCCCAGCACAGGCAGGTCCCAGCACTTGAGCCCACCGTGCCACCCACCCCGGGCAGGGGGTCGTGGGGCCCCACCGTGCTGCCCAGGACACCTTCTGGCAGTGCCAGCAGCCGGGAGATGGCTGGGATTTTCCAACAAAAAAGGCGCCTGTTTCCATCTGCTCTGAGCAGGGATGTGCTGGAGGGTGAAACCAGAGCTCCTGGGATGCTCTTGCTGGCTGGGCTCCCTGCCCGGAGGCAGCAACATCCCCATCCAGAGGCAGCAGCATCCCAATCCACCAGGCTCTGCCTCCAGCCCCGCTGGCATTTCCCAGATTCAGGGCCATTTGCATTATCCTATAGTTTAAATGGCTCTAAAGTAGCGTCTTGCTTTCTAGCAATAATGATCCCCTTCTTCCTATCTTATGCCTTTCATCTCCAGATCTTGGAGGCATTTAATTGCTGAGGTCCCATTAGTAATTTAGATTTCCAGGAAAGGAAAATGACTCATGGAGAAGCCGGGTGGTGGTAAACAGGCCCTGCTGCAGCTGCTGATTTATAGGTGTTTCCACTCTGCTAAGTGGAATTACAGCTCAATCTCACTGCCTTTGTTTCCCTGCCTCTGGAATGGTGGCAGTTAATGATTCACGAGGCATGTCTTTAGCTCAATCCTTGGCTCCTGTGGAGAGGTTGTGTCTGGATAATTCCTCTCTGATGGGCAGGGAGGTTGTGACTTCATCCAAGCCCTCTCCAGCACCAGCATCTCAGTGGCTCCTGTGGCTCAGTGGCACCCATGGCCTCCAAGAATCGGCTCTTGCCTCTCTGTCCCCACTCACAGGGATGGGAGAGAGGGGCTGGGAGCTGCCTCACCCTCCCTGGCGGTCCCAGAGCCGGGCTCATCCCACACTCTGCTTGCAGGTGACGCCCTTCCCGGAGGCCTACAGGGAGACTCTGCACCCCTACAAGATAAGCGAGCAAGACACCGATGTAAGAGCAAATGTCTGTTCTGTGTTCCCCCTCCATCCCCCCAGCAGGTCTGGTGTCCCCAAGGAAAGATCTGTGCCCAGTGCTCCCACATCTGGGAGCTGCCCCCAGTTTCGTTTGTGCTCCTCAGGAAATAAATCCTCCACTGAGTTCAGGTCTTGCCCCATCTCCCAGTTTGTCCCCTGTCACCCTGTCACCAGTGGCTGAAGTTGCTGCAATGAGAGCAGGAGGCTGGAAACCCTCCCCAAGTCCACACATCCCATCAGCCCAACCCTGTGGGCCATGTTCTGGCTGCATCCTGTCTCTCCCAGCTGAGAGACCAGGCTGGACTCTCACCCTCCTCATCCTCTCCTCCCTTTCTCTTTCCCTCCTGGCACAGAAGCTGCTGGGGAAGCTCTGTGAGCAGAACAAGGTGCTGCGGGAGCAGGAGAGGCTGGTGCAGCAGCTCCGAGCAGAGAAGGTACGTGGTGACGGCTCAAGTGGCCATCTGGGGACAGGTGATGGCCATGCCCAGGCAGCACCTGCATGGTGAGGAAGTGGCATGTCATCACAGAACGGTTTGGGTTGGAAGAGATCTTAAGGATCGTGGCATTCCAAGCCTCTGCCATGGGCAGGGACACCTTCCACTAACCCAGGTAGCTCCAAGCCCTGTCCAACCTGGCCTTGGACACTTCCAGGGCTGGGGCAGCCACAGCTTCTCTGGGAAAATGTCCTGTTCTCTTGGAGACAGCTCAGTGGGGATGTTTGTGAGCTGAGGAAGATGCCCTGGCAATGCCCCAGTCCTGGGACTCCCTGTGTGTTAATGCCCTGTTCAGGAGAAGGACTGGAGCTCTGCACCAGCCAGGCTCTCATGGCTCTGTCTCCCTCCTGCTCCATCCAGGAGAGCCTGGAGAGTGCCCTGATGGGGACACACCAGGAGCTGGAGATGTTTGGGAGCCAACCTGCCTACCCAGAGAAGCTGCTGCACAAGAAGGAGTCGCTCCAGAACCAGCTCATCAACATCCGTGTGGAGCTGTCTCAGGCCAGCACGGTAATGGGGGTCTCTTCTCTTTTGGGGACCCTCACACCTCCCCCTGTGTCCCTTTTCTCCCTTCCTGGAAAGAAAACAAGAAGGGAATTCCCCTCAGCTGGCTGGGGGCCAGAGCAGCCAAAACTTCTCACTGGGCACAAAGCAAATTAACCCTCGAGGTGCTGTCTCAGCCACTGGTGCCATCCCTGCTGTGCCCGGTGTTTGTTGGCATCGGGTGCTCCCATGGCTCCCAGTGCTTGTCCCCCTTGCTGCTGCCCTCTCCCAGTTTGGGGGCCTGTATGGGGTGCAGCCTCCTCCTGCTTTCCCGGGTGGTCCAGAGCTGCTCCCAGCCAGGAGAGGAACCTGCCAAGGACTCCCCTGACCCTCCCCACCTTCTCCCCCAGGCCTTGGCAAACAGCACTGCTGAGTATGAGAGCCTGGAGAGCGAGGTGTCCACCCTGCACGACGACCTCTGGGAGCAGCTGAACCTGGACATCCAGGTGAGTGGGTCCCCCTGCCACCCCTGGGGTCCCCTCAGGGAGGTGGAAGCCCCCCCAGTTCCCTCAGCCCCCTGCTCCCCACAAGTGGCCCCTCCATGCTCAGCCCTCCTGTCCTGCTTTGGCCACAGAGGAGCCACCTGGGTGCCATTGAGGGGTGCAATCCTGTGTCCCCCGTGGTGCCGGGGCTCTGCCAGCTCCCCCCTGCCCACCGTGGGTGCCTGGGGAACAGAACCACGGCAGGAAATGAGTCCTGGGAGTGATAGCTCAGACCCCCCCAGGCTGTGTCAGCCTCAGGTGGATCCCACGGCTCAGCTCAGGGCTGGGGTGCAGCTGGGCTGGCAGTGGTGGCACCCCTCTGACCGCTGCCTTTTCTGCCCATCCAGAACGAAATGCTCAACCGGCAGATCCAGAAGGAGATCTGGCGGATCCAGGACGTGATGGAGGGGCTGAGGAAGAACAACCCATCCCGTGGCACTGACACTGCCAAGCACAGAGGTGAGTGGGGTCTCTCCCTGCACAGCCAAGACCCCAGCGTGCCGTGCCATGGGGTGTCCCTGGTGACTCTGGGCAGACAGCAGCTCCTGCTCGGGGACATGGTGGCCCTTATTATGATGTAATTATTGTCATCCTATTATTATCTTATTTCTGCTCTTCTCCACAGTGGCCCTGGGCCCCTCGGGGACGTACAGCTCCAACAGCCCTGCCAGCCCCCTGAGCTCTGCCAGCCTCACCAGCCCCCTCAGCCCCTTCTCCCTCATCTCTGGCTCCCAGGGCTCTCCCACCAAGCCTGGACCTGGCGAGGTGAGTGAGCAGGGGTGTCCCCCTGTGCCACCAGGGGGATTGGGGGCTGCTGGGCACCAGGCATGGAGCACAGATGCCTCTTTGTGGCTTTTCCTGGGGCATGGTTTTGGCCACATGGGTGGGCCATGGTGTCCCCTGGTCGCAGTGGGGTCCGTGGTTCTTGCAGGGACTGTCCTGGGCTGTGCAGCCTTTGGGTCTGGCATGGAGCAGCCCTGAGGGATGAGAGTTGCTCAGCTCCAACTTTTGGCTTCAGGACCAGCTCCTGCTGCCACCACAGCCCCTCTTGCTGCCCTCACTTGGAGTCCAGCGGTGCTGGTCTCACCTTCATCCACGTGAAGTTTATTTAGGGTGGAATTTGGGGGCTCCCCAACCCCACCTGGACAGAGGCAATGCCAGAGTCTCCTGAGGGCTGCCAGGCTACCCTCATTTGGGCAGCCCCCGAGTCCTGCCTGGCCCTGCTGCCCTGGGGCCGTGCAGCAGTGAGGTGGGATGCACTGTCCCCCTTTTCCCGGAGACACGGACACCACGGAACCTCCTCCGCTCCTTGGCTTGACGCTTCCACTGTGTGTTGTCTCAGTCTTTCTCTAACTCTCTCTTCCTTCTCTGCTCTCACCCCTCACGCTCCGCTCCACCCCAGGAACCAGGCCCGCCTCGACCTCCCCTCCCCAAGTCCTACGTCCCCCTGGAGTCTCCTCCGGCCGTTCCTCCACTGCCCAGCGAGAGCCGCCTCTGGCCCTACCCCACCTCCCCTTCCTGGCAGCAAGGTGGTGGGGAGGCGAAGCGGGGACAGGTACCGAACCCCCCAGTGCAGCAGCCGCCCCATCCTCCTCCTCCCCGAGACGTGGCAGGGACTGGGATGAGGCAGGAGATGGAGCTGCTCACCCCGAGCCCACAGGGACAGCGTGGAGGTGGCACTTGGCAGGGGGACAGCAGCGTGTGGCTCTACCTGCAATGAGCAGTGTCCCCACAGCAGCCCTGCCATGGCCCTCATGTCCCCACCAGGTCCTCAGCACGCACTGTGCTCGCTGGGAACAGGGATTGTCCCCTCTTGGGCAACCCCTGAGGCTGCCATGGCCCCTGGCATCACCCCCTCTGCTTTTCTCTGCCCTCACCTCTCTCACTGTCCTTCTGTGGCACTGCTCCCCTATGTGGCACTGACAGGCTCTGCTGCTGGGGCTGAACCCCCAGCTCCTGCCCACCAGGGCAAACCTGGATTTGGGAGTTGCTGCTGGTGTCTCAGCTGTGCTCCTGCTGGGGAAAGGGATCAGGTGTGGACACCAGGAGACACTGGTGTCCGTGGAGCTGCGGGTTGGGATGCATGTCTGGGGGACGGGCACTGCAAAGCAGAGCTAGGAAGGGTCACGGATCCCACTGCCAGCACAGGTGGCACTTCCAGCAGCCGTGGGTGGCACAGTGGTGGCTGCATGTGGATCCATGGGGTGTAAGGGGTGTCAGGGTGCAGTGTGTCCATCAAGGGGGGCACCCTGGGCTGCTTGGCCCATTGCCATACCCCTCCATCACACCAATTCCTGGGCTCCAGGCAGGCTGTTCCCATGGGATGCAAGGCAGGAAGGACCCCAGAAATGGCCCTTGGCTCACTCTCATGCCTATCCCAACTCCTGCCCCTGTGGGACCACATCCCTTCCCACAGGCACAGGATCTTGCTGGAGCCCAGCTCAGAGCCAGATTGTCCCTGTCCCAGAACTCCTGGGTGCCACGGTTGGGTCATCACCCTTTCAGGAAGCTTTTCCCTTGGAGAAGCCTGTCCTGCAGGGACAGGGATGAGACCTGCAGAGCCCCCTCAGCCTCTCTCCCCACAATTCCAGGGTGCTCTGTCCTGCCTGGCTGGTGTCTGTGTGTCTGTCCACTCCCAGGAGCTTGTCTGTGGTCCATGTGTCACCCCCTGGCTGTGGAGAGCAGTAGGTGTCCCCAGGCAGAGCGTGGCCCCTGGGCAGGACAGGGGGGCTCACCAGGGACCTGCTTCCCTCCCGCAGCCCAAACCAGGCTTCGAGCAGAGCAAGAAGGATGCGCAGCGACCCAGCCCCACTGGACCGCCATCCGAGGGGCTCCCACAGGGCCGGCAGGAGCAGGATGCAGAGAAGCAAGCGGCTCTCAACAAGGGTACGGCACTGGGGACAGCAGGGCCGTGCTGGGACCCTGCCCTTGGTCCCCGTGGGGGCTCAACCTCATGTTTTTTTTGCTCTGCAGTGGGAATCGTCCCTCCCAGGACCAAGTCTCCGGCAGAGGAGGAGGTGGTGTCCAGGAGGAATGCTGGTGGCATGGCCAACGGGCTCAGCTCCCGGGTAGGGCTCAGCTTCAGGGGCTGGGGGCCTGGGGGAGCCAGGGGGGCTGTGGTGCAGCCTGTGGAGAGGAGCCTGTTGCTGCATGGCTCCATGTCTTGCCATCCTCCTCCTTGAGACCCTTCCTGGGTGATTTCAGCACCTTTCCCCCATCCCAGGAGTGGGCTGAGCCCAGCAGCCCATGGCAGAGGGTTGTGGCACTGGGAGGATGGGGCTGAACCCTGCTGCGGGCAAGGGTGGGTGACCTGGGGCTGGGTTGTCCCCCAGGAGAGACCAAAGAGTGCCGTGTTCGCCACCGAGACGAAGGTGAAGATGAGTGTGGAGGAGCAGATCGACCGCATGAAGCGTCACCAGAGTGGCTCCATGAAGGAGAAGCGGCGCAGTCTGCAGCTCCCCAGCAGCCAGCAGCCCGAGCCCCCCGGCATAAAGACCCCCACCTCCTACAAGGTGGTGAGTCCCTGTGCTTGGCAGAGCACCTGAGGTCCCTCACGGAGCAGAGGGGACACTGGGGGCTGGGGAAGGGGACAATGCACCGCCCAGAGGGGCTCAGCAGAGCTGGGGTCTCTGGCAGGTGCGGCGGCACCGCAGCATCCATGAGGTGGACATCTCGGACCTGGAGGCAGCGCTGCGCTCAGACGACCCCAGCAAGGTGTACGAGACACCCCAGGAGGAGATCGCCCGGCTGCGCAAGATGGAGCTGGAGCCGCAGCACTACGACGTGGACATCCACAAGGAGGTGAGGACGGGGTGTCCCCGGGGAGGCTGATCCACCCTCCTGCCTCAGTCAGGATCCTGGAGCCACTGGCTGTGCCTGGCCGGGGGCTGTACTTGCCCTGGCAGGTGTTGGGGTGTAGGGGGCAGGTGGGTGCTGGAGGGGGACAGATCCCCCATGCCCAGCACGGGACTCACCCCTTTCCACCACCCCCAGCTCTCTACACCAGACAAAGTCCTCATCCCTGAGCGGTATGTTGAGATGGAGCCCGAATCGCCCCTCAGCCCTGAGGAGATGAAGGAGAAGCAGAAGAAGGTGGAAAGGATCAAGACCCTCATTGCCAAATCCAGGTGAGGCTGCAGTGCCCGTGCCAGCCGTCCCAGGGGGCATCCCTTCCCTGGCCATCCCGAGGGGCCTGGCACGGGTGCTGATGCTGGGTTCTCCACACAGCCTGCAGAACGTCATCCCCCTGGGCGAGGGGGAGGTGGACACCCCCCAGGACCCCGAGATGCAGCTGCAGGAGCAGGAGAAGAGGATTGAGATCTCGTGTGCTCTGGCTGCCGAGGCCTCGCGCCGCGGCCGCATGCTCTCGGGTAAGGAATGGGGGGCCCTAGGGGAGCCTGCAGACCCCAGGGAGGGTTACCTGCTGGGTGGGCAGCTTGGGCACGTTGGATGTTGATGTGGCAGCAAGAGCAAGGGGTCAGTACTGCATCCATCCTGGGCAGGGCATCCCTGCTCAGTGGGAGAGCCAACAGCTCCCAAATCCTGCCCTCCGTGCCTGGGGCTGCCTTCCCCTGAGATCCGGGGATGGAGCAGCTATTCCAGCTGGGCACACCTTTCCAGCACCTTGTGTTGGGAGCATTCTGCGAGGGTGGGAGTGCCTGGCTGGGTGGCATGTGGTGGCATGCCTTGGCTGGGCGAGCATGGTGGCACCCCGTGCCCGGGGGGTTGTGGTGGCACCCCGTGCCCAGAGGGTTGTGGTGGCACCCCGTGCCCAGAGGGTTGTGGTGGCACCCCGTGCCCGGGGGGTTGTGGTGGCACCCCGTGCCCGGAGGGTTGTGGTGGCACCCCGTGCCCAGGTGATCGTGCCGTGTCCATGAGGAGCCCTGCAGGGAGCTCACGTGTGCGCGCCGGGACCGGGCGCCGCTGTGGATCCATGTCCTGCCCGCGCTTGCATCCCTTCTTCTTTCCTCCTTGCTTCCTTTCCCCCGTGCCTCTCCTCCCTGCTAACCCCTCGCTGGGTGCCCCCTCGCCCTCCCCGCTGCCGCAGCCCGTGTTCTTCACGCCCTTCTCCCATTTCTGTTTCCAGCCCAGTGCGCTACCCCCAGCCCTCCCACCTCCCCAGCCTCCCCGACTCCACCGACAAACCCCCTCTCGGCCGAAACGCCCCGGGGCGCCGACAACAGCCATTTAATGCGTGTGTGAGCCACGACGTAAGCACCTCTTCTCTCCTACCTCATGCCATCCCATCCCCTCTCCATCCCCGGGGGGCCCGGCGGGGATGTCCCCTCTGCGCCCCGTCTCCGTCCATCGCTGCTTGCTCCAGCTAACAAACATTCCCTGAGCCACGTCAGCCCCGTCTCCTCCATGGACCAACACAGGTGTCCCCCCGAGGCGCTGGGGGTCGGCACGGGGGGGGCTCGACAGGCTGCTCTGGGCAGGGGGGCCATGCGGGGAGGAGAAGGGGATGGGTCTCATGCCTGGCATGAAATTGGTTGCTGCAACCTGGGAGGGGGGGACACGGTTGTCCCCCTGCTCGGTTCGAGGTTCCCCCCATGGAGCCGGGGGTTTGACCCAAATCTGTGCCAGGTTTTCCTGTGCAGAGCAGGGTGGGGGCTGCGGGGTGGGCACAGGGGTTGCCCCACCGCCCTGCTCAGCCCTGCTCTCCCGTCCCTCCAGCTCAAGCCCTGGCTGCTGCCGGCGCCACCAAGTTCCACGGGGCCACGTTTTAGCCCCCCCGACATGACACCGAACCTCTCGCCATCGTTTTTGGTTCTCCTGGACCCCCTTCCCTCCCTCCGACGGCGAGACCACCCGGCACGGCCGAGCGGGGACATGCAGCGCCAACGGGACCGGCTGCTCTGCCCCGGCCCTGGGAGACGTGTGGGTGCCTGAGGTTGTCCCCAAGGAGCCTCCCGGGCTGTCAGTGGACACAGGGACAGATTCGCCGTGTCCTGGGTGTCAGGCCCGCATGGGCAGCTAGGCAGGGACATCTGTGACAGCAGCCACTGGCACAGTGGGCATCTCCCTGCCAGGGCATCCCTGGGGAGCGTAGGACTCCTGGGACATAATCCCAAAGGTCTGTGAAGGGGCTCTTTGGGTGGAGACCAGCCAGTCCCCACCATGGATGGTGCTTCCACCTTCCACCTTGGATGGTCCATCTCAGCTCCTCGGTGCCTCTTGCCCTCCCTGAGCCCTGACCTTGCTTTTAGCACCCCTCTGGCCTGGGCTGTCCCCTCACTCCTGGTGCTGGGGCTCAGCTGGAGGAAGAAGGAGCCGTGTTGGGAACAGGATGGATGGAGGTGGTGCTGGGGGGACACAGAGGTGCCCAGGGCAGTGCCATGCCTGGGGTCAGGGTGGTGCAAGGGCTGCCTGGGGCACCAGAGCACTGCTGGCACAGAGCAGGAGGTCTGGGCAGGGATGGGGACATCGGATGGGAGCAGTGCAGGGAGCTGGGTGCCAGCTGGGATGGTGAAGCCATGGGGTCCTCAGGGACCCCTCTGCAGTGGGAGGGAAGGGTGGTGAGAAGAGGAAGGGGAAGGAGCCAGGCAGGAGCAGCAGGGTCACCTCAGCTGCCCCTGTCCCACCGTCACCTCTGAGCCCTCCAAAACCCTGGCCCTGTGTCTCCCCCCAAACCCTTCCCATTGCACTCCAGCCCCTTCCAGTTGTTTGGATTTCCTGTAGCAAATTTACCCTTTGCTTTAACATTCCGGAGGGTGGAAAAAAGCGGGTTCTGCCTGGAAAAGCAGAATCCCTGGAAGGATGTGTGGTTGGCAGGGCTGCCCCGCTGGGGCTGGGACGGGCAGGGAGGATGGAGCGAGGAGCTGGGTACTGGATACCATCCATCCCACAGCTACTTCCCTACTGGCCTGATCCTGACCCCCCCCAGCACCCCTGCACCCCGTTGCCCCCCATCTTAGCAATACTGTAGGACCCCTGGAGCCCTAAATCCCACTCCCGAGCCTCCCTTGGCCCTCTTAGCTCATAAAGCTGGCCCTTTATTTTGCTATTACATGCCTTAATATATGTTTTATGGAAATTATACATTTATAATATATATCTATATTTGTTTTTCTCTTCTTTCCTGGGAGGAACTGTTTGTGCCGAGCTCTCTCTCTCTCCGCAGGGTTGTTGGCACCAGCCCTGCCCATGAGTTACAAAAGCAGATTCTTTGCCAATTTATCAGAGGGGAAAAAGAAAGAAAAAAAAAAAAAGAAAAAAAAACCTATTTAAAATATATATATTTTTTCTGCTTTTATTAAAAGCAAATTTATTTAAAATAAAATATACAGAGACTGTAAGTTTTAAGAGATGACGCCTTTATTTCCCTGTCCCTGAACACAGTGGGGGTGGCCAGGGTGGGCTCCCCACCTTGTGTGACTGGGGCAGACCCCCCTTACACCATCTGTGGGGACACCATGGGGACACACTCAGAGGCTGTGCTGCCCTGTGGGGACACACTGACCCACAGGCAGCAATTTTTCCCATCTCCAGGGACCAGAGAGGATGAGGAGCATCCCAGTGCTCCTGTCCTGCTGTTCCCAGAGCCATCAGACACAGTGACCATGTCTGAGCTGTCCCCAAAGTGTGTCCCCATGGTTGCCCTTGGAACCCAGTTATGGTTTTGTGTTTTGTTTTGTTTGGTTTTTTTTTAAAGAAAAAACAACCTTAATTAATTTTATTTTGGTTATTATTTTTCATAACACTTCATATACCAGTGACTTGTAACCAAGAAAAGATTTGCATCGGGAGGAAATCTATTTATGCACTGGGGAGGGTGGGATGGGAGGTGTTTGTTTTCTGGGATATTTTGCTAGTGTTAGAGAAATAAAAGTATCTATGAAACAACAACATTTGTGTGTCTTTTGTCTAGAGATGACCTTGGATATTGACTTTAATATTAGACCAAAGAAACAGTGGGTGAGTGGCATCATGGCTCTCTCCAGAGGCACCTTCTCCTCCCTCTCCCTGGTTTTGGGGTTCATTTTCCCAGTGGGGTTTATTTGGGGCTGTAGCTGGTTCTTGTGCAGGAATAAAACACTTGTCCCTGGGCAGTTTGTGTAAAGCTAAGGGATAAAAGGGGTTTGGGAAGAGCTGGGTGTGGAGCTCATGGAGGGTCATGGGCACGGAGGTCCCTGTGGGTGGCTCAGGGGTGCCACATGCCATGAAGGGACCCTGTGTTGGCCACAGCCAGAGGGTCTGGTTGAGCCATTGTTCCCACACCAGGCAGCAAACCCCAGGGGATGAAACAATCCCAGAACTCTCCTTTCCCATGGAGCAGCCTGGATGTGAGCTGGGAATCACAAGGATGTGAACTGGAAATGCACAAGGATGTGAGCTGGGAATCACAAGGATGTGAGCTGGGAATTACAAGGATGTGAGCAGGGAATGCACAAGGATGTGAGCTGGGAATCACAAGGATGTGAGCCAGGAACGCACAAGGATGTGAGCCGGGAATGCACAAGGATGTGAGCTGGGAATGCACAAGGATGTGAGCCGGGAATGCACAAGGATGTGAGCCGGGAATGCACAAGGATGTGAGCCGGGAATGCACAAGGATGTGAGCTGGGAATCACAAAGATGCTGCAGGGACCTGGACGGGGCTCACTGTCCCCCAGGTGCCACTGGGACCCCCCAGAGGAGCTACATGCTCCCTATTTCAGGGATTTCTCCAGGCACTGCCCATCCCATGCCAGGGAGGCTGAGCAGCTGGGGCAGGGAGGGCAGGACCAGCAGGGTCCCGTGGCCACCAGCCCTGCAGCGATGCCCGGGCACCGTGTCCCCTCTGGAGAAGGTGCTGTGCCAGCGGGGCGGGCGCTGCCGGGGCTGTTAATGATTTGCAGGATGACGTGGGGACTAAAGGGCTTTTCCAAGGGTCACTGTGGAAGCAGGGCCACCCTCGCCCGGCCTCACCCAGCCCCGGCACCGGCAACATGGTGTCTCTGACCGACTTCCAGCGTAAGTGGGCACGGGGTGACCCCTGGCTGATGCCCATCCCTGGGGGACAGGGGGACACCACGGGGGTCTTTGGCAGCCCCAAGTCGGGGCTGGAAGCTGCTGGCCAGGGTGGTTGGGGCAGGAAGGGGTGCAATGGCAAGGGGGATGAGGGGACCAGCACTGGGGAGGTGCCTGGATCATCTGGAGATCATCTCCATCCTCTCTGTCACTGCCTGCACTGGCGCCTTCGTGCTGGAAATGGTCTTCCCATTTATTTTTGCTTTGTGGTTTATTCTTTATCTAGAAGGCCAGAAGGATTTCTAAGGCACCAAGAGCCTCCCCAAGGCCTGGGCAGATGGAAAGAGTGTTTCTAAGCTTTGGAGGCAAATCCCAAGGGTATTTCTGGGAGGGAATGGGCCAAGGAGGTGCTGAGGAGAGTGACCACAGCCTGATGTGAGTCCTGAGGTGTGGAACCAAGCCCTTGTCTCAGCCCTCCCATCTTCCACAGGGATTGGAATGGGACTGGTTGGCTTTGGCCTCTTCTTCCTCCTTTTTGGGATGCTCCTGTACTTTGACTCAGTGCTCCTGGCGTTTGGGAACGTGAGTACGGTGGGGCTGGGACTCCCCACAGCCAGCTCTGATGCTCAGGATGGAGCAAAACTCTGACCCACTCCCATTCCTCCTCCCAGATCCTCTTCCTCTCTGGTTTGGTCTTCATCATCGGCTTCAAGAGGACCTTCACCTTCTTCTTCCAGCGGCCGAAGCTGAAGGGCACCAGCTTCTTTTTCGGGGGGGTCATCATTGTCCTCATGCGGTGGCCAATCCTGGGGATGCTGCTGGAAGCCTATGGCTTCATCACCCTCTTCAGGTCTGTCCTGGCACGCTGTGGGTGCCTCAGGATGGAGAGTGGAGCTGGGTGATCCTCCTCAGAGCTTCACTGAGACTTTTGTGTTGACACAGGAGCTTTTTCCCCGTGGCTTTTGGGTTTTTGGGCTCGCTGGCAAACATCCCACTGCTGAGCCAGGTGAGCAGGGCTGATGTGCCCTCCGGGGTCTGCAGTCCTTGGGTAGGATCAATCCCTGTCACTGCAGCTGGGATCAGACAGGGAAGGTCACCACGGTCTCCCCACAGCCCCCTGAGGCTGCACTGGTGGATTTTCCTGCTAATCTGGATCTGTCCCTGTTGCAGCTCTTGCAGAAGATGGGAGACAGCAGCTCCATGGTGTGACCTGACCTGGGATGGGCTGAGTGGCTGAGATGGGATGGTGTGGGTGAGCCCTGGGTCCGGCTGTCCCCTGGCTCAAACCCTGGTGAGCTGTTGCCTCTCTCAGCCCCAGGACCCTCAGTGCTGTCTGGAGTGACCCCACAATGGGGACAGTGTCTCACTGCTCCGTGATGCTTCCAGGAGTGGCTCCTGAGCGAAGTTCTGGGCTCCACGTGCTGTGCCAGACAGGATTCTGGAACTATTACAGTTATTTAATTCTTTTGTCTTCCCCTGGTGAAGGATTTAATAAAAAATGTGTCTGAGACCGAGCTCAGACTGTGCTCCTTTCCTGAGGCTCAGGGGTTGTTCCAGCTCTGGCATCTTTTTGTGTCACCAAGAGGCAGAATGGCCATGGCTGAGGGTGGCATAGGGACCTTCCCGTTGCTGTGGCTGGAGATGGCACAAGGACCTTCCCATGGCCATGACTGGAGGTGACACAGGGATCTTCTCATGGCTGGAAGTGGCACAGGGACCTTTCCATGGCCATGACTGGGAATGGCACAGGGATATTCCCATGGCCACAACTGGGGATGGCACAGGGACCTTCTGGTGGCCGTGGCCCCTTGCTGCCCTGGCCACCAGCCCCAGGCAGCTGGGGCAGACCTGGCATGCAGGCAGGGCCATGGCACTGCCTTCCCACACATCCCATGGGGATGAGGCTGCCCTGGAGCCACGGGAGAGGGCAGGGGGGGTTAGGAAAACAGCCATTAAACTGCATTAACATTTCCTGACCTGATTGGAGGAGAGTAAATTACCCCACTCAGATTCGGCCACCATGAAACAGCAAATGACATCAGGGTTATTAATTAATGAGGCATGCTAGGGTGGGAGGGGGCCCAGAGCAAACCCTCAGTGTTACAGAGCTGATCATGGCCAGGACTTGTGATTCCCATAGAAGTGTTCCCTGTGGGATGAGCTGGACCTGCAGGATGGAGCTGGGGGGATTTACAGCACTGGTGGGCACTGGTGGGCCCAGCTCTGCTGGGCTTGGAGCCAGGGGATGATGCCCAGCCCAGACTCACCTACCAGGTGCTTTCATCCCTGCTTGAGGAGGACCCACATTGCTGGATGCTCCATGGGATGAGCATCCCACGGTGTGAGGGGCTGGAGGATGAGACCAGGGACACCTTCACAGCAGGTGGGATGCTGAGACCAGCTCAGAGCTCTCCCAGCTTCCCCTCAGATGATTTTAAAGGAGTTATTTTGTCCCAGCTGCAGAAACTCCTCTCCCCAGGAGCGCAGCCAGGGCTGCTGGAGAACTGGTTGGATAACTGTGTGATCAGACACCGGCTGGATGGATCCCAGCCAGGTTTCTGCAAGCACTTGGGGAGCTGGGTGCTAGCAGGAGTTTAATTAAACCAAAGCAATCACATCAAAGCTGGTCCCTTCGCAGAAACCCTTCTTAACTTGCAAGAATTAATTAACGAGTTTAAGCTAAACCTGCTCCCTGCAGAGTGAAGCCTCCCGGAGCTGGTGGCTGTGCCTGTTGTCCCTTGGCAGGAACAGCTCCAGTGCCCAGGTGTGCAGGGGGTTTGCACCAGGTGAAAGCAGAGCTGGGAAGGGCCCTGATGGCTCAGGGGATGTGGGTTAACTCATCTGGGCACCCCACCCTCACAGGCAGGCTGAGCCCTGGGTTACAAAGGATGAGCTCCCAGCAGGTATAAATGGGGGCAGAGCTGCTCCAGCACCTATGGCTGCTTTGTATCCCTGGGAGGGATGGTTAGAGGAAGTGGATCCCTGGTTTTGGGAAGTGGATCCCTGGCTTTGGGTGTCTTTACTTTGATTGCAGCAGCAGAAGGCTCTGGAGAAGGGGTAAATGAGCTTCATGGCAGGAACACGGTTCAGGAAAGTGAGGGCTGCAGCCTCCCCTGGGCTTATCCTATTCCTGTCTTTGCTTTGCCTCAGCTGAGAATTCCCACTTGGGCTCCACAGGAACATTTCCTGGTCAAAATTAATCTTCAGGTCTCGACCAGAAGAAAGAGAACAGTCCTTGAGGCATGGTGTGCAGGATAAGGTGATTCCCACTATTTAATGCCCCATCCCATGGCAGCAAGAGTGGATGAGCAGGGCATGTGCCCAGGGGCTGTAAAGAGCCATCACTTCACCCTGCTGGGAAAATCACTCCAGGATGGAGCATCTTCCCTGGGTTGCACTGAGGGGTCATGGAATCACAGGCTGGTTTGAAAGGGACCTCAAAGAACATCCACTCCCACCCTGCCATGGGAAGGGACAACTTCCACTAGCCCAGGTTGCTCCAAGCCCTGTCCAACCTGGCCTGGAACACTTTCAGGGCTGGGGCAACCACAGCTTTTCCAGACTCCTGAGAGCCCCAGGGAATGGCTGTGGCCTCTCTCAGCACCAAGCCTGAACTGCTCTCCTGAAGTTCATTGCAGGGAATGTTTTCCCTCTGGCTCAGTAAATCCCTGCTTTGCTGTGCCAGAGCAGTTTTGGTTTCAAGCAAACACTTTGGGTTTGCCCTGGCTCTGCTGACGTCAATACTGAATTCCCCCAGTGCTGGTGCAATCCAGAGCCTCCTCTAAGCCCTTCCCAAAAGTTGCTTTTATGCTGGAGCTTTTCGGTCATCTGGAACAAAGATCCTCACGAGCCCCGTGTGTTTTTACTACCAACAAAGCCATGGACTAGGAAAGAGTGTAAAATGCGTGGGAAGGCCAGAAATGTGCCTCCCTTCTTGTGCTGCCTTAAAAGATCCCTCAAGAAATAAAAGCTGTTCAGTAAAACTTCCTAATGATCCATTTAGAGAGGGAAATGCTTAATAGCTCAGATTTTATTTTAAGAAAAGCAATTGCTCAGCCCAACATGAGAGAGAGGAACAAATTTATCTGGCAGGAAAGCGATTGTTTCTCTTTGGAAAGCGTTTTCCTTCAATTCTCTCAATCACTTGACTCCTTGAAAGCAGACAGAGAAATGACTGAAGAGCATTCCCCTGTTATTTCCAGATGAACTGCTCTTTTTTGGACCTGTAATTTGATAAAATCCCAGGCTTTTGGAGCAAACTGCAGCAGGTTTCCCACAGCAGCACATGGATCAGGTGGGGGTTTTGCAGCCTTCCCTGATGCCCTGGCACCTTCTGTCACTGCAAATTCAGGTTAAGTGATGTTTTGAGGCTGTGTGGGAAGAGTTGAACATCTTCCCTGCAGGTCCAGGTCACCTGAAGGGCTGGGAATAAAACCAGCATGGTCCCAGAGCTGGCTGATGTCCCTGTATCCATCCTCCCCATGCCCGTGTTCTGTCCCTGTGTCTGTCCTTCCCGTGCCCCTGTTCCTCTAACCCTGGGCACAAAAGCACCTTTGTAGGTTATTTAAAGCCTCTCATCGGGTCTTTTCATCGCTGCTCCCATGCACCAGCTGCTCACCCCTGCTCAGTGCTGGCAGAGGTGACTGGAAGATGCCTTGTGGGGGTTTTCCATGCACAGGGAACGTGTCCTGTGCTGGGGACAGCCCTGGTGCTGGGAGCAAGGACAGCCAGTCTCAAGGGCTGGCACCGGCCACTGCAAGGCAACAGCCCTCAGCTCTTTGGTGGGTTTGGGTAAGTTGCCTGTTTTCCCTTGGTTTCCCTTCCAAGGGGGTTGTGTTCCCTGGCAGGGAAGGGTTGTTTCCCTCCGTACCCCCTTCCTGGAGGTCTCTACATTTCCCAGCAGTGTCCTTCTCTGGATGCCCCACGGGAGAGGTGTCCATCTGCTCCTCCTGGGAGAAAGACACACCCATGGCATCCAACACCCCTCAGGGCTCCTGCAAACGTGCCACCCCTTGGCCCTGGGTCAAAGGGGAGCTGGAAACGCCAAAGCCCCACGGCCCCACATCCTGGGACCACCTTCCCCTGCTGACGTGGCCCTTTCCCTTTGAAGTCACGCTGCATCCCCCGCCTCTCCTTTGGGGAACGGGGCTTGGCAAAGCAGGCAGAGCCCACGGGATGCCCGGGAAGGGGATTTATGGCTGGTGGCTCCCTGCCAGGCTCTCTCACGTCGCTGTGGCTCCCGGGCTGGGCTGCTGCCTCCTGACCTCTGCACCCCCTGCAACCTGTGCGGGGCCACGAGGCTCCCCGGAGTGACGCAGGGCTGGGGGCTGGCGTGGGAAAAGACGTCAGGGATGGGGGAGCACGGCTGAGACCCGTGGGGCTGAGCCCTGGTGCCTGCCAGGGCCAGCATTCCCCTGGCAGCCAGAATCCCACGGGGGAAGGAGGCGTTTAAGCCCCACTTTTAGGGGGAAGCTGTTTGTAGCTTGTGGGGTGTCCTCCTCACTCCACTCCAGCACTGCTGTGCCCTGGACAAGGGTGACAGTGGTGCCCTAAACAAATCCCGTCCTCAACAGGAGGGGATCAGTGTGATTGTATAGCTGGGGGTCTTGGGGCATGGGCAAGTGTGTCATCAGGTTTCTTCCAAGAACATTTTTATGGCTTTTGCAGTAATTTCCCCCCAAGATTCCTTGAGGCCAAGCCCTGGGCTGGGAGCCACGGGGCTGATCCAGCACCCACAGCCTTTGGCTGGGCACTGCCAGGGGGAAAACCTGGGGGACAGGGATGCACCTGGTATGAAGAAGAGCTTTGAGCAGCATCTCCCTTCCAAAACACGGGACAGGGCTGGGTTTGCCCCTTGACTTAATATCATATGCAACAACTGCATTGAGTTCTGCTGTTCTCTGCCCTGGGCTCTGCTCCCTCACTGGTTTAACAGAGCTGGGGGGTTCCCCCCTCATGCTCAGAGTAGCCCTGTAAGGGCAGAGGGGTCTGGTGGGTCTTCAGTTGGTGTCTCCATGGCCAAGGGGGCTCTGGCTGAGTGTTCTTTGCCATTCCCACCCCCAGGCCTTTGGGGAAACCCCCATCCTTCCTCTGCAGTGTGGGACATGTCCCTGGCCAGACTATCACCTGTGTCACCACCAGCTCTCCCAGCTGACACCAGCAGGTGTTGGTGCCCTGCACATGCCATGCTAGTGATGGCTGGGTGCTGACAGGGACAATTAACCACAAGGAATGGGAGTTCAGTGCTCCCAGCTCTTCACAGAGCTCTCCCAAGCTCTTCACAGCCCCCCCTTGCCAGTTGTTCCCACCGGGCACAGGGGGCCCCTGCATGTGCCACCTTTGGCAGGGGCTGTCACAGCCACCTGCCCAGTGTTGCCCGTGGGATTCCCAGCCCTCCCCCAGCCAGGGGAGGAGAAACCCACAGGGATGCAGAAAACCGGGCTATAAAAGCATCCTCCCCTCTGGGATGCACAGGAGCTGCTGGCACAGGAGGCGGCTGCCCTGGAGGACACGATGCCGGTGGGACACAGCAGGAGGGTGCAGCAGTACCTGGTGGTCTTGGCCGTGACCTGGGGTGCCAGCTTTGTCCCCTCACCAGCCCAGGCTTTGCAGAGGTAGCACGAGTGTGTGTGGCCCACAGGGTGCTGGGTCCTGCTGTCTCCCCTCTTTTCTGGGGGCTGGGGTTGAGGATGAGGGGCTCTCCTGCTTCAGCCACGCTGGGAAACCCCTTTCTCCTCCTCTTCTGCTCTGCCCCTGCTCTTCCTCGCTCCCCTTCCTCTCTTCCCTTGAGCACCGCATGGTTGGTGGTTGGACTCGATGGTCCCGGAGGTCTTTTCCAACCTAAATACTTCTGTGGCTCAGGAGCACCCCGAATCCCAAACAGCCAAGGTGAAGGGTTTCCCTGGAGCGTGGGGCTGGGCTCCTGCAGCACCCACCGCCCGTGGGGTGCCTGCCCTGGGTGGGCTGGGGCGCATCCCCCCGTGCGGGCGCGGTGGGAGCGGGACGCACCGGGGTGCTGCGGGGAGCTGCTGCCATCTAGAGCCACCCGCTTGGAGTTCCCGAGGCAGGAATGCCGGGGTAGGGGTGGCAGGAAGGTGGTGGGGGGGGTCTCCTCGATCCCACCAGCCCTGCCCTGGCCCCCGCAGGATCGCGCTGCGCAGGATGCCCTCCATCCGCCAGACGCTGCAGGAGATGGGGGTGAACGTGTGGGATGTCTTCCCGGAGCTCCGCCAGGGCAGGCGCAGCAGCGGGGCCGGTCCCAGGAACGGGACGGCTCCCACCCTCCTCAGCAACTACCTGGACGTGAGTCTGTCCCTGCGCGAGGGCTTGTCACCCCGGTGTCACCCGGGAGGCACCTCACGGATCACACCGGGCTCGGGTCTGTCCGAGCTGTGCCCCCAGTGATGTTCCCTGTGCTGTGCCTCTTCCAGACCCAGTATTTCGGTGAGATCAGCATCGGGACCCCCCCGCAGACCTTCAAGGTGGTCTTTGACACGGGCTCAGCCAACCTGTGGGTGCCGTCCTACAAGTGCTCCCCCCTCTACAGCGCCTGCGGTGAGCAGGGGGGCACGGCCGGGGCCAGGACTGACCCCCACTCAGCCTCAGCTCAGTGAGGGTGGACAAGTCCCTCCACCTCGAGGGCTGCTCAGGGTGGGCTGGTGTGGGGGTCTGTCTCTTTTTTGACAGACCTTTGCGTGGGGGGTCTGTCTGTTGCTGCCCAGTCCCCTTGCACTGGGACAGGGTGGGTTCATCATCACAGGAGGGGTGTTCTGGGGGAACAGAGACCCTCTGTGCCCCTCCCTGACTTTCTTTGATGCACCTTCTCCCTCTGCCCAGTCTCCCACAGCCGCTACGACTCCTCCAAGTCCCGGACGTACATCTCCAATGGCACCGGCTTCGCCATCCGCTACGGCACCGGGAGCGTCAAAGGCTTCCTCAGCCAGGACATCGTCATGGTGAGGCCGTGCCTGGAATTCACACACCCGGGGCTGCTGGCTCAGCGAGGAGCTGCTCACACGTGGGGGGCTCTTTGGGGGGGTTTCAGCCCCCCAGCTCCCTGCAAGGAGCCTCGTGTCCTCCCCCAGGTGTCAGACATTCCCATCATCCAGGTGTTTGCCGAGGCCACGGTGCTGCCCGCCTTCCCTTTCATCTTCGCCAGGTTTGACGGGGTGCTGGGCATGGGCTACCCCAGCCAGGCCATCGACGGCATCACCCCCGTCTTCGACAGGATCCTGTCCCAGCAGATCCTCAAGGAGGACGTGTTTTCCGTCTACTACAGCCGGTGGGTCTCGTGGGGAGCAGGTGGCTTGTTTTTTAGGGCATGGGAAAGCAGGAATGATGACCCAGGCCCCCAGAACTCCCCACTAGTCCCAGAAAGAACACCCTGGCACTGTGCAGTGACAGACCCTCAAACACACCCCTAGATCAGACATGGTACCTCTTGACCTCAGCTAAAGGGGGATAAAAAAAGCCTAGTGATGAGGCTGAGGTTCCAGCTGGCATCTGGGTGCCACCTGGGTCCCCTGGACACCCTAGGGACACAGCTGCCCCCAGTCCACAGCCTCATGGAGCACTTTTCTCTTTGCAGAGCTTCGAAGTAAGAAGACACAAAGCACGAGCGCTCTCGATGGCACCCACTAACAGCCCTCCTGTGCCCCGGGGTGGGCACAGCCCCCGCTCCCCCTGCCAGCCCCAGGCCAGCCCTGGGCCAGCCCACACACTGCGGATGCCCTCGCTGGGTTCTGTCCACATTCCTGCTCCCCTCAGGAGCCAGCACATGAGGAGACCCCTGCATGTGGCACCCCCTCTCACTGCTCTGAACTAACTCGGGGTTTCTCTGCTCCAGCTTGCTCTCCATCACGTCTAACAGGGTCAGCAGAGCCTCAAGGCCATGGCTGGTCCCTCCTTGCTGTTTTTTTGGGGGCAGCAGCCGAGGGGGAACTGCTCCACTGTGATTTGTACCCTAGGAATGCTCCTCTGAAACCCGGAGGGGAGATAATCTTCGGAGGCAGCGACCCAGCCTATTACACTGGGGACTTCCACTACCTGAACGTCAGCAAGAGTGGCTACTGGCAGATCAACATGAAGGGGTGAGGGCAGGGAGAGCCTCTGCACAGCACTGGGATCCATGGAATCATTTGGGTGGGAAAGACCTCTAGGATCCTCGAGTCCAGCCATTAACCCAGCACTGCCAAGGCCAACAGTGCATCCTGCAGACCTCTGGGAGGGTGGGGTGTCAGGCTGGGAGCCAGGGAAGGTGGTCCATGGAACCATGTTTTCCTTTGGCATTGCTGGTGGATGCTTTTTCCCCTCTGGAGAGGAGTGGGGTTGGCTCCTCCAGCTTCTCCACACTCAGCAGGGAGCCAGGAGAGCTGGGAATGCAGAGGGGGTGGCACCGTGGGCTGATTCAACTTGGAAGGCACAGAGGAAGAGTTTAACCCCCTTCAGTCCTGCAGAAGGAGCGTGAGGCACTGAAACAACTCTGCTTTGTTTAAATAGAAATAAATAAACCCCGCACATGACGAAGCTTAGCTTTCACAAAGCTGGAAGGGAGGGTTCATGGTGCTGCTGGAGAGTTTGTGCTCCAGAGGCACTGGGAGCGGCACATGCTCTGCCTGGCAAGAACTCCCTGGAGAAAGACGTCACATTCCTGTGAGCAGCCATGGCATCACCATGGGATATTCAGGGTCTTCCCTCCCACTCCAGGGTGTCTGTAGGGGCTGAAATCCTGTTCTGCAAGGAAGGCTGCTCAGTGGCTGTGGACACAGGGGCGTCCTACATCACTGGCCCCGCCGGGCCCATGTCCGTGCTCATGAAAGCCATCGGGGCAGCCGAAATGGCCGAGGGAAAGGTGAGTAACCCCCCCAGCCCACAGCACAGGACTGCCTGAACCCCAGTCCATGCCTGCCCCAGGGAAGGGGCTCAGAGCCATCTCCCCCTCCCACAGTACGTGGTGGACTGTGAGCAGGTGCCTCAGCTGCCCAACATCTCCTTCCACCTGGGTGGGAAGGTCTATGCGCTCAGCGGCTCAGCCTACATCCTCCGGGTAAGCTGTACCCTCCTGGCTCCCCTAAAGCAGCCAAAATGAGCCCCAGAATGGTGCTCCTTGTTTTCCCCAAACCCTCCTGCTCAGCAAAGCTGTCCACACAAGCCAGACCACCCCATTGTTGCTTCCTTGGGTCATTCTGGGTAGATTTGGGGCGAGCAGCAAAGAGCAGAGACAGGCCGGGATTCTCTTCCCTGGAGTTTGAGTATTCGGAAAAGGTTCTTACCCCAGTGGGTGGTCAGGCACTGGAAGAGGCTCCCCAGGGAAGTGGTCATGGCACCAAGGGTTCATGGAGTGCTTGGACAATGTTCCCAGGCACATGGTATGACTCTTGGGGATGGTCCTGTGCTGAGTTGGACTCGATGGTCCTTGTGGGTCTCTTCCAACTCAATATATTCTGTGATTCTGTGATTTTTGGAGTTGTCCTGTGCAGGGCCAGGAGCTGGACTAGCTGATCCAGAACGCCCTGAGCTGGAATATCCCTTCCAGCTCAGGATACACTCTGATTCTATGAGGAATGGCTGAGCAGAGGGTGTGGAGCTGGGGATCCATCCCTCCCTTGAGCACACTGTTGTCCATCACCACTGGGGTCTCCTTTTTGCAGCAATCCCAGTACGGGGAGGAGGTCTGTGTGGTGGCTTTCTCAGGGCTGGACATCCCACCTCCAGCTGGTCCCCTCTGGATCCTGGGTGCCAGCTTCATCGGGCACTACTACACCAAATTCGACCGGCGCAACAACCGCATCGGCTTTGCCACGGCCCGCTGATCCCAGGGGGTGGGAGAGGATGGGGGGAACCAGCCTGGAGGCAGGAGAACCACCAGGAAGCAGCGATTTGAAGTGCAAACGAGAACAGCCTTCCCTTCCAGCTCAGCCACCTCCTCTCTTCACTGAAGCAACTGCAAACCTTGCCTTCTCCCACTCCCAAACCCCCGCGCTGCTTCCCGGGAGCCTCTGCTGCTGGGGAGAGCTGAGCCTGAAACACATCTTGTGGTGAGAGTTCAGTCTGGAAACCCAAGCGGGATCCTGCATCCGGAGCTGCCCCTCCAGGGACTTTGAGGACGATGTGCAATGGTACAACCAGCCTACAAGGAATTGCTGCTGGTGTGGAAGTGCCTGCAGGCTGCAGGCAGGCTGAGCAGGGAACTGTTACAGTTCGTCTGATTCTTTAATTAGCAGAAAAATAATCTGTGTTTAAAGATAGTTTTAGCTGGTGTTATCCCTACCCGTGCCCATGACTTTAATATTAAACAACTTAGAGCAACAGGACACTGAGTGGAGGCTTGTTCTTGCAGAGGGGAGAGATCAGAGAGCTTTATGAAGGGAGCTGGACAGCAAATGTTCCTCTGCCAGGATCCACCACTGCATTTATGCCCTTCCTTTTCATAGGAGTGCAATACCCTCCCATCTGCTGCCACAGCAGCCACCTGTAGGCAAATCAGGGGCTTTTCAAACAGCAAACAAGCTCTTTCTGCCAGGGTTGAGATGTTGTGTGGGCTAGTGAAGCCTCAGCCTGCCTTCCCAGGGGGGCTCAGGACCACTGGTTGCACTCCTGGGGACAGGGACAAGGCTGGACATGGGTCTTTGGTCTGTGTCCCACCAGCAGGATGGCTCTGGCTTCCCCAGAGCCTGTTTTTGTGGCCACGTTGGCTCCAGCCAACAACCAGAGGCTTGTCTGTGCCCTGGCCATGTGCACAGATCCCTCTGGAGCTGCCAGCCCAGTGCCAGCTGGTCTGGAAGGAGGGACAGCCCAGTGCTCCCAGCTGGAGGCTGACATTTCCAGTTCTGTGGGAGAGCTGCAGTGCTTCCAGTTCCAGCCCAGCAGCTACAAATCCAAGTGCTCCCCAATGCCAAGGAGTTTGCAGTGCTCTCACCTCCAGTTTGACCAGTTCAGGTGCTGGAAGGGCTGTGTCCACAATCAAGTGCTGGGAAGATGCCTGGAAAGGGGAGCTTGGGCTCCTGAGCAGGGCCTGGAGCGAGTCAGCACCTCACCCTGGCAGTGCAGCCCCTCACAGAAGCTCCTCATTTCTGCAGCCAGCAGTGACTGCTGATGAGTTCCCAGTGCTGCTGAATTCCCAGTGCTGATGAGCTCCCAGAGCTGCCTCATGTGCAGGGATGTTTGGGAGAGAAATGCTCCTGCCAGCATTGAAGCAGGGGCTGCTGTGTGACCTTCCCAGACAGGTATGCAGCAGCCACTGCTCCATTCCCAGCCCTACATCCCTCCTTCCATGGATTCTCGTTCCCTGCCCTGCCCCACGGCAGTCTTGGAGCAGAGAGGATGTGGCTGGGCGGATGTTTGTCCCTCCTGGGAGAGTCTCTGCAGCCATGCAGCGTTTAAACCTCTTAACGTTGGGATGCACAACCCCGGGTCTCTGGAGATGGGAAATCTAATGCACCCAAAGGCGTGATGTGTTTGTTTCCATCACCGTCTGCAGCACTGCTCCATCACGGGGTGAGGGCAGCGGTGGCAGCTCCTCTTTGGGGCCTGGGAGTGCAGGGAAGGGGCCCCAGCAGCCGGAGTATCTCCCTTTCATCCAGCATTTCCTGAGCACGCCCGGGCGTTCCAGGCAGCTGCTCATCAGCACAGGAAACCCCAGGAGCTGGGAAGCGGTGGCAGCCCAGGCAGGGAGGGATGGGAGGGAGGGCAGAGCTGCTCAGAGACCCCCGGCAAGGGGGGATCTGCTCAGGTCAGCCCTGGAGCTACAACCTGGCCTCTCCACAACCCTCTGGACATACAGGGATGCTGGCAAGGGCCTCCCTTTCCTTCCTACCACAGGGAAACTCCACTTGGAAATAACTCTGCCTACTCTTTTACACCACAAAGGCTCTGGTCTGGAGAAGACTCGAGTGGATGGGAGCTTGTAAACGCACTGGGTGACTTCAGCCCCCACCCTGGCTTCTGCCATAGCCCTCAGCTGGAAAACACTCAGGCTGGCCTAAAATAGGATGTTTTTGTGGATCCAGTTCTATTCCTATTCAACACGGTTGTTTCAAGCAGCAGGAGGAAAAACGCCGGGGCTGCTTGTGGTGCTGCTCCTGGGCCCCTTAAGCCAGGCTATTAACACCTCTAATCGCCTGCTCCAGGGGCAATTTCCCGGTGGATGCGGCAGCCCTGGCTGCGAGGCACCACTAACCCGCCATGGCCCGGATTAGATCGTTCCGGGCGAGCAATTAGGCCACGCTCAGCCCAGCAAAGCGCGGGAGCAATTATGACCATCCTATTAACACTGACAGAGCTCGCTCTATATTTAGAACACGGGACCCGGCTGGTGGATTTTTTTCCCCCCTTCCTTAAATGATTTTCCCCAGGTCTCCATGGTCCATTTAGCTGATTTCAGCCGCAGCCAGCTGTAAACTTTGGAGGGGGCATTCTCTGCTCCCAGCCATGTGCTGTTGTTATTTCCTCTGATAATGAAGCCGGGCCCGAGCCTTGGCCAGTGGCTGCGGGGGCTCTGCCACGGGCCGAGTCCTGCTTTATCTTTACCCTCCAAACCTCTCCCCAGCCCACCCGTAAATCCCTGTGGGGTGGTGGGCACGATGGTAACAGGGATGGAGAGGTTATCTCTCGAGAGGGGATGCTTCCCGCCTGGAGCTCTGGGTGCTGCCAGCTCATCTCGTGCGTGGCATCCTCATCCTTTTCATGGGATGGATGGAGCGGGGGGCTGTGCAGAGCCCCCCGGGCTGGCTGAGGGGCGCCGGGGATGGTTGTGAAGGGCACCAGCAGCAGGTGCGGTGTTCCCGGTCCCGGTGGGGACCCCCGGGTGGGGGTTCGCTGCCCAGTGTGCCAGTGCGGATCGGGGGTGGGTGCGCTGCCCGGGGTCCCCGTGCGGGTGGGATGGCGATCCACCGCCCGGGTCCCGGTGCGGATGGGATGCGGCTCTGGCGGGGGGTCCCGGTGCGGGTGGGATGGGGATCCACTGCCCTGCTCCCGGTACTGATGGGATGGGGATCCACCGCCCGCGTCCCGGTGCGGGTGGGATGCGGATCCACCACCCGGGTGCCGGTGCGGGTGGGATGGGGATCCACTGCCAGGATCCCGGTGCGGGTGGGATGGGGATCCACTGCCCTGCTCCCGGTACGGATGGGATGCGGATCCACCGCCCGGGTCCCGGTGCGGATGGGATGGGGATCCA
Organism: Margarornis squamiger; assembly: GCA_035222235.1. Classification (NCBI taxonomy): domain Eukaryota; kingdom Metazoa; phylum Chordata; class Aves; order Passeriformes; family Furnariidae; genus Margarornis; species Margarornis squamiger. The sequence continues at coordinate 3,624,035 of JAWWTY010000071.1, forward strand.
CCGCCAGGATCCCGGTACGGATGGGATGGGGATCCACCACCCGGATCCCGGTACGGATGGGATGCGGATCCACCGCCCGGGTCCCGGTGCGGGTGGGATGCGGATCCACCGCCCGGATCCCGGTACGGATGGGATGCGGATCCACCGCCCGGGTCCCGGTGCGGATGGGATGCGGATCCACCGCCAGGATCCCAGTACGGATGGGATGCGGATCCACCACCCGGGTCCCGGTGCGGATGGGATGCGGATCCACCGCCCTGCTCCCGGTGCGGGCGGGATGCGGGTCCGGCGGCGGGTCCCGGAGCGGGTGCGGGCGGTCGCTGCCGCTGCCGCTGCCGCTGCCGCGGGCGGGGAGGCGGGCGGGAGGCGGGCCGGTGACTCATGGCTTCCCAGCGGCGGGCGGCTCCTCCCCGCACAGCCCCCGGCACATGGGCCGCGGCTCCGGCAGCGCGGAGCTGGCCATGGCCGCAGCGCCCGCCCGCTGCCCCGACTGCCCGGGGCCGGGGGGCGGCGGCGCGACCCCCGCCGGGACCCCCGCCGGGACCCCCGCCGTGCCGCACCTCGGCATTGCGGTGGACGAGGGTGACGTGCTGCCCGGGGCGCTGCGGATCGTGCGGGAGCTGAGACCCGGCTGGGAGCCGGCCAGGGTGAAGACCAAGGTACGGGGGGGGACCCTGCGCGGAGACCCCCGCGGACGGACAGCCGCACCCCCGCGGGGGTCTGCAGAGCGGGGATGCGGGGCTGTGGGGTTATAGGGTCCGCCCCAGATTATAGGGGTTCACCCGCGGGGCGCTGTGGGACTCACCCCAGGGGGCTGCAGGGTCTGCCCCAGGGGAGCTGTGATGCGCGTTCTGGGGGGCTACAGCTCCACCCAAGGGGGACTGTGGGGTTCAACCCGGAGAGTTACAGGGTCTACCCGAGGGGGGCTATAGGGTTCACCCAAAGAGGGCTGCGGGGCTCACTCTGGGGGGCTGTAGGGTTCACCCAAAGGGGGCTGCGGGGCTCACCCTGTGGAGCCATAGGTCCAGCCCTAGGACAGCAATAGAGCTTACTCTGGGGGGGCTGTAAGGTCCACAGAAGGGTGACTGTAGAACCCACCATGGGAGGCTCTAGGACCTCCCAAAGAGGATGTGACACCGTGTCCCCCCCCCGTTCCGGTTCTGCCCTCCACTCTCACGGCATAACTGGGACCCATCAGATGTGCAAAGGGGTGACACCCCCATCACGCACATCCCCGCAAGGTTTAGGGATCCCTCAGGTGCTCAGTGAGTGGTGACTGTGAGTCCAGGTGTGTCCCCAGGGTCCCTCCAGGCTGCCAGGGTGTGGAGAGTGCCTGCAGGAGCTGGTCTCGCTTGGGTTACTTCTTGGCTCACACCTTTCTCAGGCTGCGTGGGCTGAGCTGCAGTTCAGGTGGGAGTTGGAGTTCAGCTCTGGGTTCCTTGCACGGGACAGGGCTTGGCTGTGGAGCTGGCAGGGCTTTGCTGGCAGAGCAGGGCTGGCACCTGCCTGGCACTGGAATCCTTTTCCTCCTCCTCACCTCTGCCCAGGGGTGCCCAGCTGGGGTGAGACAGGCTGGTGGTGTCTGTGCCCTCACCAGTCTCCTGACGATGGGCACTGGAGTGTGGAGGTGCTGGAACTGGGTGCACTTAAAACGTCTGCACGTGTGTGTGTGTGTGTCCTCCGAAGGCACATGCTTCCCGTGTGCCTGGAGTGCCATTAAAAATGTATTAATAGCCAAGTGTAATTAAATACAAGAAGCTGCAGGAAAATACATCTGAAAGGGCAGATGGCAATAGGCAGGAAGCTGGGAGTTGAAGTTGTAGGGGCAGGAAATGTCTCGCTCTGTGCAGCGCCGAGCACAGACCTTGGTGGTTGTCGAAGGACCCCGGCTCCCTGGTATCCAGGCTCTGCAGGCATTGGAGGGGTCACTGTTCACCAGCAGCTCGTGTGTGTGTTTTTAATTAAATAAAAAAAGAAAAAACCACGCTTAGGAGTTGAGGGAAAACCCTCCTGTTGCGTTTCCCTCAGCTGCTATTGCTGGAGCCGTTCGAGAGGGGACTGGAGCGGTGCAGGGTCCTCAGCTGGTTCCCATTAGCATTCCCCTTCCCTTTCCTGGTGCCCTGGAGCGCTGCCCGGTTCACACCACCTCCTTGCCCGGTGTCGGTGCACAGCTGCCTGCAGGGGCTGTACCAGGCTGTGCCAGTGGCATAGGAAAATCTCCCGGAGCTCAGGGCAGGGTGTGGAACATGGGGAGAAGGATCTGGGTGCTCGGCCTCTCCCGCCTGCCCTCTTCTTGCTGGGGGCTCCAGCCCCCTGTGCTCCAGGTTTGCCTGCTTCCCAGCGCTGCTGCTCCTCATCCTTTAAGCATCTCCGTGCCAGTGAGTCAGCCCACCACGCTCTCAGGGAAGCACACACTCCTCCATCCAGAGAGAAGAGCAGCAGTGACTGGAGCCAAACCCCTGCGAGGACTCTGGCATGGTTGGACTTTTTTAGCTTGATTTTGGCAACAAGTCGCCTGGCCCCGGACTGGGGGAGTTGAACCAGCCAGCACAGTGGTGCTTTGGGAATGCTGAGGAGTCTCCAGCAGGTGCAGCACCAGGTGTTGGATTTTGCTGCTTCTCTTCAGCACTTTTGCACAGGGCTTGGGTCTCGCTTCGCATTTAATTGCTGCAAAGCTCCTGGTGTGGAGTCACACGCTGTCACACACGCTTTTTCCTCCGTCCCTGCTGTCACACAGCTGCAGCAGGGAAGGATTTGGGCTGGTAGCAGGGTGACTGCAGTCTGAATCCACAAGGAATAGCACCAGGCATCTCCCAAGCAGCTGCGCTCATTCCTTGGGAGCTGGAGGAGCTGCCGCCTCCAAACCAGGCGAGCCCCTGCGTGCAGGTTGCTGAGGAACCACATGTGAGTCTCCAAAGTTAGTGGCCTGGAATTCAGGGGGGATAAGGCTCAGTAATCCCGTTAAACCTGCTGGAAAGGGCTGCTCAGGCCGTCGGGGCAGCAAAACAAAGCAGCACGAAGACTTCACTGAGCGTTCTGAAGTGGAGCCGCTCACCTGTGGCTGAGGGGGGACAACGTTTTCTGCATGGATGGGCCATGGCACCTCTGCTTCCCAAATTTCCAGCCTCTGAGGCCTGGAAGGACAAGGAGAGGAGAGCTGAGCGTGGCACTGTGGTAGAAACACAGATTATCTGCCCTGGGAAAAGCAGCTTGAGAAGGTTCAGCCCATCCCAGCAGCCCCCCAGGACGAGGTGGCTGCCAAACCCCAAATCCACCTCCAGCTGTGGAGCAGGGGCTGTGAGTGCTGTCTGACTTTGAGGGTCTCATTCCAGTGCTTTGAGTTTCCCTCGGGAGGCAGCACGGGGAGCCCTATATATAGGTACCCTATATAGGAGCGTGGGTTGCTGAGTGGGATGTCTAAAATTATCTGTCCCACCCCCGAGCTCCGCGGCTGCCATAGCACGAGCCCTCACCCCCCTCCTGCTCCCCCAGCATCACACCTGCTCCGGCTCCCCCATCCCAGAGGGATGCAGGGATCATTCCCGTGGGGAGCAGCAGCACCCCACGGTGCAGAGCCGGCGCCACGTGGGGCTGAGCATCCCACAGCGTGGGGGGCGATGGGGCAGGGGTTTCCCGTGAGATGATGGAGACCCAAATCCCGGCGGGATGGGGAGAGGAGCCCGGCAGCAGCCCCGGCATGTGCACGGGCAGGCGGCCAAGCCGGAGTGACGGGAGAACAAAACTCCCTTTCCATCTGCGAGGAGCCGTCAGAGCAGTGACACGAGACGTCCCCAGTAGAGACGTCCCTGCCTATCAGCGCCCCGGCATCGTGGGGAGGGTCAGAGGAGGGGATGGGGTGGTGCTGTTTGCTCCGGGTTGTTTTCTGCCTTGCTGGGGTTTGTTTTTTTTTCCTCCCTCATTTTGTGCCAAAAGATTTACGCTGGGTTTTTCGGGAGCGACTCCCGGGGCTGCTCGTGTGCCAAGACTGCTGGCGGCACATCTGGCCTCAGCTACTCCTCAGCTACTCCTGAGCTACTCCTGAGCTACTCCTGAGCTGCCAGGTGACGAGGAGCAGGATTTCCACCCAAACCACCAGCTTGGTACTGCTGGAGCCTCATACCCGTGTCCCTCTGTAGAGCCCCAGATCACCCCTGAGCCTCGAGGCTTTGCAAACTCACATCACCTCCCACGGGAGCTTTCCTGCCTGTGCTGCCTCGTGCCTTCTTTTGCCCGTTCCTGCTGTTTCTGTGTTGCTTTCTCCTTGGGGTCTGCTGGTGGGAAGGGGTCTCCCCACTCCCACCTGGCACGGCAGGAATGTGCAGGCCACCCTTCTCCCGCTCCAGCTCTTCACCGATGGCATCACCAACAAGCTGGTGGCCTGTTACACGGACGAGGGGATGGTGGACGCGGTGCTGGTCCGTGTCTACGGCAGGAAGACGGAGCTGCTCGTGGACCGGGAGACGGAGCTGAGGAACTTCCAGGTGCTGCGTGCCCACGGCTGTGCCCCCGACCTCTACTGCGCCTTCCAGAATGGGCTCTGCTACCAATTCCTGCCGGGCATCGCGCTGGGGCCCGACCACGTGCGGGACCCCCACATCTTCAGGTGTGTGGGGACCCCCGTGTCCCCTCCGGGTGAGCCACGGGGTGATGGATTCAGTGCTTCTCCAGGCACGAGGGGTTTGCTCCGTGTTTCCAGCTCTTCCCTCCCTGCTGTGGCTCTGGGTCGGTGCTCGAGCATCGTGGTGTTCACGGGCTTGGGTGGTGCTGGGGGATATAAATGGGCCAAACTGTGGCTGGGTTTGTCACCAGATCTTTAAAGCATCAGCTTTTGGTGAATGGAGGTTTCTGGGAGCTACAGCTTTGGAAAGGAGAACACCCTGGAAAGGTGAATGCTCTCTGAAATGCTTCAGAGGCTGGTCGCTGACATGGAACGGGGTTTCAGCTGTGCTAACCCTGTGTTTCTAAACATGATTTTTGGGGAATCCCCCTCAAGACATCCCGAGGGTCTTTTGGGGATGTCTTGAGGATGATTTTGAGCAGTGTTCCTCTTGGGAGCTGCTCAGAGCACCTCTCACCCCCGACCTGTGCTCCCCCCAGGCTGGTGGCTCAGGAGATGGCTCGAGTCCACGCCATCCACGCCAACAGGAGCCTCCCCAAGCCCATCCTCTGGCAGAAGCTGCACAAATACCTCACCCTCGTGAAGACAGAGCTCAGCCCAAAGGTATCCAACCCCAGGTAAAGGCAGAGGGATCCCAAAGAGCCAGGCTCTGGCTTGGGCACCCGCTGCCCACCCAGCTCTAAGTCTGTACAGGACCAGGGGAAAAGAACCCTGGTTCCCAGGTAAAGACTCTGTGGGAATCTAGGGATGGTTTTGGGGTGAACCTGGCCACGTGGCCACTTCTGGATCACAATCCCTCCCTGAACCCCAAGAGAAGGTGGGATGGAGGCACCTCCAGCACCTTCCTCCTGCCAGTCTGCAGGTGATTTTTGCTGTGTTAGGGCAGAGGCAGCTCAGGGATGTGTTTGTACAGCATCCACGCAGGATCCATGGACTCCCACCTGCTGTACTAATCCTCCTCCTCCCTGGAATCTGAGTCTAGAATAAACTGGAGCTCAAGCCCTGCTTACAGTGGGGATCTGAGCAGCAGGGTTGAGCTGATGATGAACACTAGAAACCCTGTATGGAGTAGAGCAGCCAGTTCCCACTTCAAACCAGTTCGAACCATTTCTGGGAGGCTGGGTTGACCCCAGGTGAGTGTTGGGGTGTCTGGGAAGGATTCGGGCAGCCCCAAGAGGCAGAGGAGGTGAATGAACCCCAAGGCAAGCGAATCATTAACCTGTGGCAGGAGGCAGCAGGGCTTTTCTCAGCACTCGCCCCGCCGCAGGCAGACTTTACCCAAGCCTGCGCCTTCAATGCAGCCAATTAGGCAATCATTAACAAGCTCTCTTCTTGGAACTGAGACTCCTGAGGTTACTGGGAGGCTACGTGCTCTGGCAGAGTCCAAAACATTCCCGTTGCCTTGGAGTTTAGCCGGGTGTTTGGGGAGTGAGGGCTGGGGGCGTTCGGTGGCAGGTTGGGTGAATTTGGGGGGTGGATGTGGGGGTTTGGGAGAAGGGAAGGGTTGAGGCTGGGCCGTGGTATCTGCCAGGCTCCCCCGGGACCACGCAGCCAAACCTGGCATCCCCCCTACCCAAACCCAGCCTCGTCAGCCCTCCTTTGTGTCACTGTTGAGCTCGTTTATAGAACACACCAAGGGAAGCCGGGGCAACGCTGCCCCTCTGCCCCCAGGGAGGCTCCCGGTGAGCAGCAGTGATTCCACCCGTCCCCTTCCCCAGCCTCCAGCAGGATGTGCCCAGCCTGGAGACGCTGGAACAGGAGCTGGCCTGGATGAAGGAGACGCTGTCCCAGCTGGGCTCCCCCGTGGTGCTCTGCCACAACGACCTGCTCTGCAAGAACATCATCTACGACAGGACTCGAGGTCTGTGTGCCCAGCGAGGGGTCTGTCCCTCGCCCACCTCCCCGGGGCTGTCACCTCCATCCAGCCCCTCACAGCCCCTGCCTTTGCCTCCCCAGAGCACGTTCGCTTCATAGACTACGAGTACACCGGGTACAACTACCAGGCTTTTGATATTGGGAACCACTTTAACGAGTTTGCAGGTGAGTTGGGCTCCTCTCCGTGCACCAAAGGTTCCCCCAGCACTGGCAGTGGCTGTCCTGGGGTCTCCCCATCCGTGGGCAGAGTTGCATCCCCAGTCCCATGGTGGGAAATGAGGCTGCTCTAGGATCTCCCCATCCTTGTGGATAGAGGATGAAGTTTTATCCCATCCTATGGTGGGAAATGGGGCTGCCCTGGGGTCTCCTCGTTCCTAGGGATGGAGGAGGGAGTGGTATCCCCAGTCCTATGGTGGGAAATGGGGCTGCCCTGGGGTCTCCTCATTCCTAGGGATGGAGGAGGGAGTGGTATCCCCAGTCCCATGGTGGGAAATGGAGATGCCCAGTGTTAGAGTAGGGACAGGGTGGGGTCTCTGCTGGCGCTGGGCACCTGGATACATCTGGAATGCAATTCCTACATGAGCCTGACTTAACCGTAAGGCTGGTTTGGTGCCCTGAATCAGTAGGCGATGCCTGGTTTGTGCATACCTGGGGTTTGCCCACCTCGAGCATCAGAGGAGCCCCGTGGTCACATCCCTTTGCCATGGGGAATCCCTCCCTCTCTCCCCTGTGCCCCTCGGGCATCACTGACCCCCCTCCCCTCGCAGGTGTGAAGGAGGTGGATTATAGCCTCTACCCCAGCAAGGAGACCCAGCTGCAGTGGCTGCATTCCTACCTGCAGGCCTACAAACAGCTCACCCAGGGGGACCCAGGAGGCTCTGGGGTGTCTGAGGAGGAGCTGGAGGCTCTCTATGTGCAAGTGAACAAGTTTTCTTTGGTGAGTGGTGGAGGTGGGAAGGAACTAGCCTCTCTCAAGGAGTAAAAACACAACTCAGGGGATGGGTTTTGCTCTGCTCTTGGGCTTGCAGCTTACCTGGGGAGGATGGAGGTGCAGGTGCCAGGCTGGGGATTGGAGGGCAACTGGGGCACTCTGTCCCAGAGAGCCTGGCAGCACCTCAGAGGCACTGAGCCCCTGGGCAAGGTCCCAGACAGCATTGGCTGCCTGCAGCCCCACCACCGTGTGCCAAGGGACAGCATGTCTCTGATAACCATGGCCTTGGGCATCCCTTCAAGAGGCCAGACATGAAGAAATCCTCTTTGGTAAATGCCATGGGCAGCCTGAGCCAATTTTCTGGAAACTTGGAGCAAAATATCGTCTGCTTTCCTGGCTGGAGCTGCCAGGAGGGACATTCCTGAAAGGACAGGGGCTGATACCCTGAGCATGCTGTGCTCAGCATCCTTCCTGCTGCCATCCCTCACTGCAGCTGGGACCAGCCTCGGGAGGGTGTAAAAATACAGGTGTGGGCCAGCCCCAGCTGGCTGCTGCCCCATGTCCCAGCATCACAGCCATGGGAATTCTGGAACCAGACCAGGAGAGGCACGAGCAACTCATCCCACAGGCAGGGATGCTCCGTGCCCATTTATAATCCTTGTTTTGTCTGTTGCAGGCATCCCATTTCCTGTGGGCATGCTGGGGCCTGATCCAGGCTAAATACTCTACCATAGACTTTAATTTCTTAAGGTGAGTCCCCCCCATTTTGTCACAACACTGTTCAGTGTTAAATCACTGGAGCCAAAGGGTCCCGGTGGTCCCTCTGTGTCGTGGTCAGGGGACACGTGGCAGGGGGGACAAGTGTTTCAGGTCTGTCCCTCTCTGGTCTCTTGGCAGATATGCAAAGTTAAGGTTTAAACAGTACTTCAAGATGAAGCCAGTGGTCACAGCCCTGCAGGTGTCCAAATAGCATCACTGGCTCCGAGCCCCTGAGCTCTTCTGTCCTCGCTGCGTCCACAGCCCTCGCATCCCCCTCGCCCTTCCCCACCCAGCGGGGGCGAGGGCAGGTCCTGACGGTGGGAAGGGGGAGGAGAGGAGCTCTGACCCAGCCACCGATGGAAGGGGACCCTGGACATGCCCAAGACTGGACCATGAGATGCTGGAGAGGCCCACGGCCTCGGAGAGGCTGCTGCCTACGGGAGGAAGCCTCACCATCGCCTTAACGCCGAGCCCCGCTCGGCCCCGGTGCCTGGCAGGTCTGTGCCCTGCTGGTGCTGCTGCTGCTTGGCTTGGCACCCGGTTTGCTCCCTCTGTGCTGTCCCCGAGGGGGAAAACAGGTCCCCCCCCGTCCGCTCAGGAGCCCCCAGAGCTGCCCAGTCACTTTGCTGCCCAGTGCTCATGTTGTGCCCGTCGCCTTCACCGCTCGCTCAGCCCCCCCATGCCCTGGGTGCCACTGGGGCTCCCACCCCCAAACCAGCACCTTCCCTGGGTCAGTATCGATTCCAGGCATGGGACCCTTTTCCACGAGGGGTGGGAGCTGCTGTGCTCCAGCTGGGGTAGTGCAGAGGAGAAAGGGGCAGAGCCAGCCATGCCAGCCATGAGCCACGTGGGTTTGGGACCAGGGGGGTGCTGTGGGTGGACTCTGGGTGTCTGCACCCCCTGCAATGTGCTCGGTCCATGGCTGGCCCTGCCTGGCCCCAGATCCCCATCAGCTTCATGGCTTCACCCGTAGCATCCTGTGCTGCTGCAACAAGGGGCTCCCAGCTCTGCCTTCCCTGTCTCCCCCAGGGCCAGGGGGCTTGGTCCTGCTCCTCACCATCCCTGTGCTCCTCTCTTGGCTGTGTCCCGGTGTGGGACCCCCCAGGAGGAGGTTGGTGGAACCTCCCCCAGCAAGAACCGGGACTATTGTTGCATCTGTGTTGGTTTTGGTGCAAAATAAAAGCTGCTGGTAGCTGAAAATTGGGGATGGTGGATCTCGGGGCAGGGGAGGGGGTTGTGCCTGAGCAAGGGCAGCATTCCTGGGGCTTGGGGGTGCTCCTGACCCTTCTGCAGCTGGAGGGTGTCCCCTTGCAGGGGGACTTCCCATCCAGCCCTCGACCTCCAGCTGGTGAAGTCCAGGCCCAGATCTCTGCTCCAAAAAGTTATCTTTATTGTGCCAAGGGACTGGGGGACGATTGTAAACAGGTATGTGAAATATACAGGTTAAGTTACTCATCGTCTTATTAACAAAATAAAGCTCTATCTATATTTACAATCTTTTTTTTAGAAAAAAAAAAAAGGAGAGAGACAGGAAGAGCTGCAGCTGTGGGGCACATCTGCTTCCAGTCCCTCTGCAGCACAGCCCATCCCACCCTGGGAGCCGGGACCCTTCCCCAGGGACCCCAGCACAGGGAGGGGGAATAAATAAAGCACTGACAAAGGGCAAGAGAGGAGAGAGGTGTTTGCTGGGCAGGTGAGGAGGCAGGATGCTCCCGTGGATAAAGGATGTCCCAATGGCAGTGGAGCAGCACCAGGGCCCTGATGCTGTGGGGTTTCTGCTCCAGACCCCCACCTAGGGCTGGGGACAGGGGTCTGCTACAACTCCTCCCCTTGCAGGGCTGGTTCTCCCCCCAGCCTTTGCTGCAGCCTGGAGACCGGGGGGACACGGCTATTTCTGTGTCCCCAGCAAGGTCCCCATGGTGCCAGGCTGGAGCCAGAGCCACGGAGCCTGTTCTGGCTGTGGCCACAGGGAGGTGCACGGACTCTGTGCACGGAGGGACACTGTGGATGTACATCCAGACACTGCACACACACACAGACACTGTGTGTGCACAGCCAGACACTGCACACACAGACAGACCCTGTGTGTGCACACCTGGGCACCACACACACACACTCAAAAACTGTACATGCACACCTGGACACTGCACACATGCTCAAACACAGTGTGTGTACACCCAGACACCCTGAACTCACACCTGGACACTGCACAGACACTCAAACACCATGTGTGTACACCCAGACACCCTGAACTCACACCTGGACACTGCACAGATACTCAAACACCATGTGTGTACACCCAGACACTCTGAACTCACACCTGGACACTGCATGTTCAAACACCGTGTGTGTACACCCAGACAGGCACTGTGCACACTCACCTGGACACCGTGCACACACTCAGACACTGTGAATCACACCTGGACACTGCACACCCACCTGGACACTGCATTCACACACAGACACCATGTGTGCACACTCAGACACTGTGAATCACACCTGGACAGTGCACACTCACCTGGCCACCATGAACTGACCCCTGGCCCCCTCCCATGCATGGCCACACCACATCCCAAACACCTCTGGAAGGGGCTCTGACAGGAACAAGCTAATTTTTTATAATTACTTCTTTCTTTTTTTTTCTAATGGCCATTTTTTCCCTCCCTCTGGGATCTCACCTTGCAGGTCTCAGGTGGAGCCTGTGAGAGGTGCCCAGGGATGGACGGGCACGTCCCCCCAGAGCCGGGGCAGGGTCAGGGGCTGGCACAGCAGGAACAGTCCCTGCTTTATGTCCAAAGTGGGCCAGAGCTGTCAGGAGCACAAAGGGCTCCGAGGAGCCCTGGCTGGAGCTCAGGCCAGGCAAGGGCTAAAAATGGCTCTGTGGGAATTTGCTGGCAGGCTCGAAAGACCAAGTGAGAACTGCAGCAGGGAGGTCAGGCCGGGCTGAATGAGGGATAGGTTTGTCCCCATCCCATGCCCACAGCCCGTGTCCCTGCAGTGGGCTGGCACCTGCTGCAGGTGAGGCTCCTGAGGAGACCACAGGTTCTGGAGGGCTGGGAGATGCTCTGGAGGTTCTCCTGCAGCCCAACACCCTCAGATCCCCTCCAGGGGTGACAACACAGCAGCCATGGCACCCACATCTGCGGGCTGAGTGGCCTCAGCTCCCCCTGCCACTGCAGCAAGGCTGAGCCAGCCCTCACCACCTTCCCCAGTGGGATCAGCACATCCTGGCCGTGGCCCCATAGCCCATCACCACCCAAATTTGGGACCCATTTGCAGGGAGGCTGCTGCTCTCCACTCCCTTTGGCCGAGTCCCACCCCAGCAGGAGATCTTGGGACCTCTGTTGCAGTGGCAGCCAGCCCTGCCACGCGCCCTGCACTGCCCCCGTGCCCCCTCAGTCCGTCAGCACCACCAGCTCGCCATCACTCTTGTCCTCTCCCTCCGAGTCCTCCTCCTCACTGTAGCGGTACATGTCCCCGTCGGCCACCGAGTGCCCGTCGTCCCCGGTGTCCCCATCCTTGAGGCTGCGGGTGTTGACAATGACAGGCATGTTGGGGTCCACGCTGCGGGGCAGGTAGTGCTCCATCAGGGGGGGTGGCAGCTGGACACCCACGGGCCGTGGGTACAGCACGTCCGAGGAGCTGGGGGGCACCTGGCTGCCCTGGGGCCTGTGGGACAAGGGGGTGCAAATCACTGACCGGGGTGTGGAGGGGTCCTGTTCCTTCCCTCTGCCTCCCATATACCCACCCCAGGGGTGCCAGGTGGGCACCCAACCCATGGGTGTCAGGTGAGCACCCCAGGGATGCCAGGTGAGCACCCACCTCAATGGTTTCAGGTGGGCACCCACCCCATGAGCACCAGGTGAGCACCCCAGGGATGCCAGGTGAGCACCCACCTCACGGGCACCAGGTGGGTACCCACCCTGTTGGCATCAGGTGAACACCCACCCCATGGCCATCAGGTGAGCACCCACCCCATGAGCACCAGGTGGGCACTGACCCCAGAGGTGCCAAGTGTCCCCCCACCCCACGGGCACCCCGACGAGCCCCCTAGGGGGGTGAGGGATGGGTTACCCTATCAAGTATCCCTGCCTGGCGTCCTGGCGCCGGTTCCTCATCAGCGCCTTGTACTCGCCCACGCGCAGCCGCTTCCCCTCCACGATGCAGGTGCGTTTGGGGCGAGGCTTGTACTTGTAGTCGGGGTATTTCTCCAGGTGCTGCCGGCTCAGCCGCGCCTGCTCCTCGTAGTAGGGCTGCTTCTCCTGGTTCGTCATGGATTTCCACCGGGAACCTGCAAGGAGAGGAGCAGCGGAGCGCCCTTACACCCTGCCTGAGTGATGGAACCCTGCCTCCCTTCACAAGATTAATTAATGCCGTTAATTGATAGCATTCCCTGTGCAAACAGCACCTGAATTTACAGCTGGTGAGAGCGGCTGTACCAGTGGGATGCCTGTGCCACAGTCAGCCCTCCAAGCACACCAAGAACAGGTCCCCAGCCTGACCTTCCCCAGGCACCTCTAGGGATTGATCCCCTCAGATCAGCACCTGGGAGGCTGGAGGTGGACCAGCTCGGAAGGGAGAAGGACAAGCTGGAGGTGCTTGGAGAGCCTCAACATCTTTGGAGATGCTCAAGAGTCAACAGGACACAGCCTCAAACATCTTGATGAGACTTTGGAGTCCCATTGGACTGGGGACATCCAGTGAACCACCCCCACCACCTAAATCCACTTGTGAGTTCCTGTGTGCCCCTGTCCTGGGTGTCCCCCACCCTCTAGCATGGTCCAGCACCCCCTGGGAGCTCCACCTCCCACATTTGCACCACGAGCCAGGTGATCCAGGTAAACTGAGGCACAGAGACACATAAGGTCCCTGCCCATGGCCACAGGACATGGCTGGTGTGACCAGAGGGGTGAGAGACATTGGTTGGATGAGTCTCATGCTGCTCCAGGCACCTCCAAGAGTGATGAGCAAGGGTAGCATCATCCTGGTGGGCATCACCCACACTTGGGGGCTGAGGGTGAGCAGATTGGGATGCAGATCCTGCCCCAGCCCCCCAGCACTCACCCAGGATCTTGCTGATGCTGGAGTTGTGCATGTCTGGGAAGGCCTGCAGGATCTTCCTCCTCTCATCCTTTGCCCACACCATGAAGGCGTTCATGGGCCGCTTGATGTGGTTGTTGTTCCTGGACTCGGGGAAGTGCCGGGAGCCTGCGAGGGAGACCCTGGATGAGCTCAGGAGTCAGTGGAAGGAGCACGTGTGGGGTCCCACGGTGCTCTCAGCCAGCCTTACCGTCCATCTCACAGGTCAGCAGAGCCTCGTCCAGCCGGTGGGCAGGGGGCTCCTCCATCCGCTCCTTCACTGGGGAGGAATCAATCCCGACGTGGTCCTGCAGGACAGCGGAGTCAGGACACAGCTCCCAGCCAGGGAAACTGCCCATGGACAGACCCCAGTGACGGTGGGGTCGGAGAGGGGATGGTGGCCACCCTGCAGGTGACCCTCACCTTGCGGTAGGGGTTGCCCAGCGACCCCTCCATGGTTCCACTGTGGCCGTGCAGCAGCTGCCGTGCATCATGGATGGCTTTGGTGATGGCATCGCCTTCGCCCAGGAAGCCTGGCAGGACACCAGCAAGGCCACCCATCAGCACCAGCACCCACTCCTCCAACCCCCTCCAGCACCCATCCCAGCCTGGCCAGCCCAGCGAGGAGGTGCCCCTGGGAGCCAGGGGGTCACTTGTCTCCAAAGGTGACCTGGGGAGGGCACGGGAGCACCCATCAGTGAACCCACCCAGAGGCAGGTTGGATGGGCTGGTCTGCAGGTCCCTGGTGGCCCCGTGACTCGGCGTGAGGGACTGGCAGCCGCTCATCTTCAAACTGGGCGAACTGGAGGCACTGGGGAGGTCAGAACCTTTGGGTTTGGCTGTCAGGTTCAGCGGCTGCGAGGTCTCCTGTGGCAGAGGAGGGGATGGGGGTGAAGTGCAGCCCCCACAGCCCTCCAGCCCGGGGCAGGGTGGTGTTTTGGGGCTGTACCTGCATCTGGAGGTGGCCCGGGCCGGCGGGTCTCTTCAGCGTGGGAGGAGGGGGGCTGTGCAGCAGCTGCACCGGGTAATCCACTGTGGGGAGCAGAGGGACAAGGGTTGGGGGATGAGGGATGTGGGTTGGGGTCCAAGGCCACCCTGCAGGGCTGGGGCAGTCCCAGGGGGCCCCACTCACCTGGTTTGCAGGGGATGGGCTGGATCGGCAGCGCTAACTGGGAGTCGGGGGTGACGGGGAGAGGTTGGTGGCTGGGGGTGAAGGCAGGAATCATGACATAGGGCATGTTGACCTGCTGGAGGAGAGAGGAGCAGAGAGACCAGATAAAGGCTGTGGGACACTGCAGGAAGGTGACATCCCCTCACGGGACCCAGGAGGGGACACACAAGGACATGAGGAGGCTGCAATCATCCAGCACGGGAACAGGAACACAGGGAAGGGGACATGGGGAGTGTCCCCTGTCTTTACCTGGATCTGTTGCTGCAACAGGTTGATTTTGTGCTGCTGCTGGATGAGCTGCTGCTGCTGCTTGGCGATCTGGTGGAGGGGACAGTGGGGATCAGTGACATCAATGGCAGTGTTGAGCTGGACCCCAGCCCGGGATGAGACACCCACCACCACCAAAACAGAGACAAGGGGTCTGCAGAGGGTCCCAAGGGCCATGGGAGGGCAGGAGGAGGGGCTGAGCTGCCCCTGAGCCACCTCGAGGGGCACGCAGAGAGAAACAGGCTGGGAGAGACATGTCACCCACACCCTGAGGTATGACAGGGGTGTCACCCCTGCCCTTAGCACTGCACAGGCCATGGGACAAGAAAAATAGGTGTTCAAGGAGCAAGGTGTTCCCCCGAGCCCACCTGCTCTTGCTGCTGCCGTGCCAGCTCCATCTGCTGCTGCTGCTTCTCAAAGAGCATCGTGGCCATGTTCTTCTGCTCTGAGTGGGCCGTCAGGAGCTGGTCCCTCAGTGTGGACAGCTGGTTGATCATGACAAGGAGCTGGAGCTCCTTCTCTGCCAGGCTCTCCTGGGTCCCTGGAAAGGAACAAGTGGCTGAGATTCAGGGATTGCGGAGGGTGAAGAGCATCACCAGCACAGTTGGGTGGGGAGGACCTGGTGTGGTTTGATAATTTAAGGAGTGCAATTCCCATCTCCTTTGAACCTCGTCCTGCCAGCTCCAAGGAGCAATATGGTGAGTCTTTGGGATGGGAACAGAAATCAGGAGGGTTTCTGTGCAGGCAGAGCAGTCCCACTGCCCTTGATACCACCACTGGGTGCTGGTAGAAGACATGTGGCCAGGGAATGTCTAATGTGTGGGGAGCAGAAAGATCATGTGAACCATCCCTTCTGTGCAGTCAGAGGCAAGTTACCACAAGAAATGCTCAACCACAAAAAAATCAAATTATAAAAGGATGAATCCCTATGAAATCCAGACATTTCCCCTCCTGCTAAGATGGGAAATGCTGTGTTTCCAGGCTGGGCACAGGGTGTAGGAGGGAGGATGGTGGAGGTGGGTGGTTGGGAACAGACCTCACCTTTCACTTCCTTGGACTCGGTGGTGTTTCGGCCCAGCAGCCGCTCCTTCCAGTCACTGGACAGCAACTTCTCGATGGTTGGCATCACTGTCCATGGGAGAGCAGGGAGAGGGAGAGGACAACCAGGTGAGCACAGCCCGAGGCTCTGAACCGCAGCATGGGGTGGCTCATCCCACCCCGCAGCTTTGGAAAAACACCAATAAGCCTGAAGGGAGCAGGAAGGGATCCCAAAAGACCCCTCAGAAACATTTCTTACCCTCCTTCAAGTTCCTGTTGAAGTCCAGCTTGTCCTGGCTGCTGATGGCGGGCTCGAAGGCAGAGCGCCGCGGCTCCGGCACATCTCCGGGGGGAGAGCGGGACTCCTGTGGCACACACGGGTTATTGGCACCTGCTGCCACCAACAGGGACATCCCCAGCTGTCCAGGCAGGAGATGCTGGGCCAGTGGGATGCTCAGAGCCAGCCCAGCTGGACCACACTCTGCCAGGTACGTTCCCTCCAGCCCGGCTTGAGAGCATCGCTGCTCTTCACACCATAAAAACTTGTTTGCTGGAATTCTCTACTATTTATTCAGCCTACCCGGCTCCTCTGAGCTCTTTTCTCCTCAGAAGGCAGCCCAGGGAGTGGGAGAGCTGAGGCTGCTGGTCAGGGGCAGGGAAAACCCAAGAGCAATGCAAAAGGGAGGCTGAAGGCACAAAGCACATCTGGAGGTGGTTGTGGGGCACTCCACGTTCAAACCCCAGGGCTGACCTGAGAGCATCAGCAGCAGCCAGAAAGGCCTGGGGGAGCTTTGATTCCTCAGGATGAGGAATAACTACCGAGGGAAAGAGCCAGCCCCTCTGGCAGGGGATGGAGGCTGGGTCCAGAGCAGGGATGGCCAGGGGGCTCTGTTTGTCTGTCACAGCCATGGCACTCACCTGTGGCAGGGCCTGGGGGTCAGTGCTGTCCCTCGGTGGTGGCCCTGGGGGGTCACTGGGACGGGGCTCGGTGCTGGGGGCAGCCCCTGGCGGGGACTCGTAGCCACCTTCCTTCTTCTCCTCCGTCTTGATGGTGCAGTTCACCATGCTGCCCGCTCCATCCAGCTCCAGGTGGGGAGAAACAGGGCTCCTCATGGACATCCTGCAGGACAGCAGAGCCATCAGCAGAGCCCTGGGGCACCCCTGGACATGGGCACCCCCTTCCCAGCCCTGCCCCATGCTGGGGTGCCCTCAGTGCTGCTTTTCCACACACTGGGGTCTTGCTTTTCCCCATGGCCTGGCAAAGCTTAGCTCATGTTCCTTCCCAAGCTCAGGTTTTTGGAGATTTGGGGCTCAATCCCCAGGAAAACAAACTCTTCACGCTTTGGGCTGCAAAGGGAATGGAGTGACAAATCCCTAAAGAAGACAACCCAGAGGGCTGGGGTTGAGGGATAACACGAGCACGTGCCTTTGTGCTTCACCCAGCAGCTGGCCTGGGGCACCCCAAGGCTCACCATGACAGAGAGCTGTGCCAGCTCCTCAGCAGCACCCCGAGTTCCCCCCTCTCCAGCCCAGGTGCCGTGCCTAGAAAGCCAGCGGGACAGCGGGCAGGCTTCCCGCTCCGACGGGAAATGGAAATCCTGGTGCTGCTGAACAATGGCTGGGACGGCCACCAGAACTGCTCCTCCGGGAGTGCCCGGCATGGCACGGGGCTGGGACCGGCTGAGCCCCTGCCAGGGCAAGGGGCTGCGCCTGGGAATGGCTCTCCCTGACCTCACCAATGTGATGTGGGTGCCAATCCAACTCCCAGCGTTGCCAGATGGGCACTGCAGAAGTGATGGGGAGGTGATATGGGGGATTATGTAACACCCCAGAGGACCCCGAGCATGGCCAGAGCTGGTATTCAGTGGGGTCTTTCCCAAAAAATGTGTCACAGCCACATTCCTTGCAAAGGCCCAGCTCCCTGGACAGTCCAGGGCTGGTGGGGTCATATCCAAGAGCAAGTGCCGGGCACGGGGCAGTGCCCACGTGAATTTGCCTTCTCGGGGCCACCAGCCCTCACACCACACAGCAAGAATGGGAACAAACATTGCCCTCCCAAAGCTTGCCTTTCAGGCAGGAATAATGAGAAAAGGAGGCTGTTAAGAAAGGGATTTACATCGGCCACTGCCAGGAGCTGGGATCTGGGTTGTGGGACCCCAGGGGCTGCCGAGGTGGCATGGGGATGGCATCCTGCCTGGGTGCTGGCACCCTAAAACCAGGACCCTCTCACCTCCTCGCACCCCCATGGATCATGAGGAGACCCTAAACCCAGTTTGGGGGTGTCAGCTGGGGTGGGGGGGCTGAGTCGGGCTCAGGGCAGCAATTACATAACAAACAAAGCCCAGCTCAAGCTGCGAATTAATCAAACCGCTGAAAATAAAACCTTCCTCTCAGGAACTTCAAACAAAAGAAATGAAAACAACAAGGCCGGCTGGGTAATGAAAAGCCAGGGCTGTGAATAGGGGACAAAAGGAAGTGGAACAATGGGGTGTTGGACAAAAGCAATAAAGTAAAGGGAAGTGTGACAGCTCCACAATAGGGCACTGTGCGCGCCAGCCTTTCTGATCTTAGCGGGGCTTTTTTTAATCTCAGTTCCCTTGCCCTCCGCTGAACAAACCTCCGCCGGCCCCGGGGGCTTCCTCCGGCTCGGCATCACCGGGGGCTGCGCATCCTGCGGCACCGCCCGCGCCGACCCTTCCTGCCCCCGGCACACCTTGGCGAACCCGGCCCCCCCAAAAAACCCCACCGCCAGCTTCGGGAGGGACCGGACACGCTTGGCAGCGGCGTGGGGGTGGCAAGAGGCCAGCAGGGAGCTGTGCCCAAGGCTCTGCCCGCTCCCGCTGAGGTGGGATTTGTCTCAGGAGGCTGCTCTGGATGCGCCACAGGTGGAGAAACTGAGGCGCGACCACACAGGGCTGAAGCCCTGGGCGCTCTCCTACCTCGGGCTCTCAGGTGTGGGTGCACAGACACTCCCTCCTTCCTCTTTTAAGGCAAGAATCCCTGCTCGGCTCATCCCTGCCCTCCCTCCCCGCGGCTGGGATGCCGCCCGTGTGCCCAAGCAAAGGGGCAGCGGCATCAATGCCACAGCACCGAGCGATGCCTTTGGTTCGGGACACGCACAAAGCCCCGTCCCACCCTCCAGCAGGTCACATTTCCATTGTATTTAACCTCCCGGTGCCACTGGACGTTTACTCTTAAAATGGGGCCAGTGCTTTAATAGGGCCCTGTTTGAAAGAGGCCTCATTGAGGAGTTATTATACGGTCTGCCGAACAAAAAAAAACTAAAAGAAAAAAAAGGAAAAAGGAGAAAATGCCCCGTTATCTCGTTACAGGCTGGTCCCTGTGCCGAGGGCTCAGGTGTGGGCTCCGGGGCTGCCTGGGGCACACAAAAGGGAGGGAACAATTGCCTTGGCACCGGGACTGAAACAGATCTTCTTCACCTTTAATGTTCCCCATTGAATGCAGGGTGGAGGGGAAGGGAGGGAGTAGAATTGGGATGCGAAGTACCAGCCTGGAGGACCAAAACACACCCACTCAGGAGCCATGAATCCTCAGGGACAGACCCATGGGCTGCTTCCTCCCCACACAGTGTTTTGGAGGGCTCATCTCACAAGCACTGAAGCCCTAAAATGCCCACTCTGCACGGGCACCGATGTGCCCACCTGGTCTCCAAATTCCAGCCCAGCAAATCCAAGATTTTTGGGATGGTGGCAGCTTTTCTTTCTCCATTCGTACCCCCGAACGGCACGTCCTGCAATTCTCCTGGTGGCTGTGCCACCCTTCCTGCTTGCCAGCCAGTCCTGATCCTATCTGCCCCGTTTGTGTGGAGCAGAGCAGCTCCAAAGGCCAGGGTGGGGGAAATGAGGTGCCAGCAAACCCCCACCCTGCCCAGGCACCAAAGGACTCAGATAATCGCCTGGGGGAGCTAGGCTGCAAAATTTTTGGGATGACCTTGCCCTCACCTGCCCATCAGGTTGACCAGACTCTTGGGAGTTTTGCTCTCTCCCAGTTACAGCACAAAGTTTTCAGTTCATGGGATATGGCAACTCTTCCCTTCAGGAGCCCAGTGTGCTCATCCCAAAACAAACCCCCCCATCCCAGCAGCCCCTGGCCCCATGGCCTCATCCTGCCACCATGGCCCAGGTAACCAACCCAGCCAGGGAGAAACAGAGGCCAAAACCCCAAGGAGGAAACACCAGAGGAGCAAAGACAGCAGCACTATCACGGCACACACATCAGCCACGCGCAGCACCCGTGGCCCCCGACACCCCCGAGAGGGAGGGCAGAGGAAAAAATAAGGCACACACAGACATTTTCTTCTTCCAAGCAGGACCTGAGGAATCCCGGCCGGCCACCGGGACAGACAATAGCCCATCTCCTGCCAGACAAGCAGGCCGCTTTCCTGCCAGACTTGGAATGTCCTTTCGGGGCCGTTTCCAAGCGTTTCCGCCCGGCGTCCCTTCGCACATGAAAGAATGGATGGCTTCCTCCACCAACCCCGGGCAGGGATGGCCAGGGATGGCCGAGGCCAATGTCCCTGCCCCGGGGAAGTTCACAGGGCTGCCATCCCTCCCCAGGGATTCAGAGCATCCCACGATGGGGGGTTATTCCCTGAGAAGGCAAAAGCAGGTGGCCACAGGGGATGTGGAATCTTCATCCATCCGTGGGGGACATGGACCGGACAGTGTAAGACCCCGGGGTTTATTGCTTCTGAAAAAGCAGGTTTTAAACCCAAAAGGAAACCGGATGCTGAGCGTTTTCAGCCCCAGCAATGCCACCACCACACGAGAGCCACATCTCCACGTGCCCCGGACAGATGGAGGCCGCTCGGAGCACGTGTTCCTGGTAGGGCTGTGTGCCCACCCTGCTGCCCCACAAACCAGCTGAATTTGGGCGGGAGGGGGCATTTTCCCCATCCCCAGATGCTGCATTCGTGACATCTCACCTGCCCACGGCGCTTCCACGGAAAGCCACAACCTCTCTCTGCCCAGAGCGTGCCGAGAGCTCCGGGGGCCGGAAAAGCTGCAAAATCAGCACTGAGAAGGGAGATCTTTGGTGGGCAGGGCGGCATTTGGGGGCAGTGATGCCCCAAGGGGCAGCAGGAAGGGCCCAGCAAGAGCAGAACTGGGCAGCAGGATGGCACCACATGCTGAGACTGCCAGAGGCCATGTGAATTGCCTGGCACGTCCTGCCCAGCAGTGTCCAATGGATAATAACCACCCCAGAGAGACCTCCAGACCCCAACTGCCCCTCTCCACCCTGGCAAGACCTGGGGTCCAATGGGAAAAGCTTTGGTGTGAGCAGGAGCTGGGATTTCCCACTGTCCACACAAAACAGACAGGGCTTTGTCCAACCTCAATTCACCATCCCTTCCCTGAAGGAATTTCTCTGCCCCCAAAGGATAACGGCCTCCGGAAATGTCTCCATGGGGTCAGGGCAAAGCTGTGACACCACGGTGAGAGCACTGGCAGCACTGAAACTCCCGGGAATGGCCAGCACAGGAAGGAGCAGGGGGGTCACCCCTCTGCATGTGCCACCCTAAGCACCCCACCTTCCAGCTGCTCCCCTTCCCAGGGGCATGGGACCCTCATCCTGGTGCCCCCATGGGGGGATATCTCCCCCTTCCCCTCTGGAAGAGGTGCCTCAGCCTCAGCACTGACATATTATGGATTTTTTCTCTTGGGGGAGCATCAGTTTTCCGTCTGCTAAGATGAAAAGCAGCAACACAGGTCTCCTGTTACCACATTGCACTTGGAAGATTTAACCCTAAAGCAAATACAACCAGCATTTACTAATTCTATCCCAAAAACCCCAACCTGTCTCCTCCAAAGGCCTCCAGGCCATACCCAGGACTGCTGATGAGATGCATTTCTCCCTGATGCAGCCAGCAGAGAAAACTCCAGAGGTTTGGGGGGAAATCCAGTCAATCCTGCTATTCAAAACTTGAGGAGAGAGGGAAAATAACCCTTATCAATCACTAAATTCACCTAAGTGCAAGGCAGGGAGGAAAAGAGAAATTCTCAGGCAGGGGGAAGAGAAGGATCTGAGTTGTTTATGGGGGATGCTTTATGTCCTCCATCCTGGATGCTCTGTGTCCTCCATCACCTGTGGACCCCAGGAGACCCCAGAATTCCTCGGCCTTTCCCTGCCCACACTGCCCTGAGCACGAGGGCTTTGCTGGGACCCTCCTGCACAAGCCAGAATGAGGGATGCTGCCTCCCACGAGCCTGGCTGCGTTAGGACAGACAGAGCCCAGAAAGAAGGTTTACAACTATCCAAATAAAATCAAAGAGGCATCCGGATCCTTCCCTGGGCGTAAACTGGCCCTGGGCCACCATCTTCACAGCCACGACCCAAACACATTTTTCCTTTACTGGGATGAGTGATAGGCAGGCTTTAAATAGGGGCAAAAATTCGACTGAACCTCAGGTGGAACTTCCTGGCCGCGAGATTTATTGGCCAGGGAATGATCTCATCAGGGAAGCAGAGGAAACTCCGTGGCGCTGGAATTATTTAAAACCGTGCAAAGCCCCGGGGAAGGTGGCACAGGAACAATCCCAGGACAGCCCACGTGACGGCCGGGACCACGCTGGTCATTCCCGCTTCCTGGCCTCGAGACTAGACAGTCTGCAGGATGGTTTGGGTTTGTCCTCCCACTCCAGAAGGCATATCCATAAGGAGAAGACTCCCTGCATCATTCCCAGCCCTGCAGGCAGATGGGTTTGTGTCCAGGGAAGGTTATGTGGCTGAAAGGATCTTTAGGAAAAGAGGGTGCTCAGCAGAAGGAAGCATTTTGACAGGGCAGGGATTGGGGTGGGAGAAGTGCTGAAAGCACAAACTCCCCTTCCCAGAAAATCCCCCTTCCCAGAAGATCCCCTTCCCTGCAAGTCTAAACCTCCAGGGTTAGATACAAACCCTTCAGTCTTTATATTTCCAGAGCCCCTTTTCTTTGTGCACCCTTTTCCTCTGCCCTTCCCACCATCCCTGAATCACAAGCCAAGGAAACCCAGAAACATCAGAGCATATTAAGGAGGTAAGATATTAAAGGGGAGCCTGGCACTCTGGAAAACGGGTGTTTACTTTTCTTTCCTTTTTTTTCTGCATCAGAAATAATTTTTAAAAGAAGTTTTGGAGGCAAAAATCAGCCGCGAAACCTGCCTGGCTGGCGGGCCCTTTACACCCAGCACCCAGGGGGCTGAATCAGCCCCACAGTCCCACCAGCACCCACTGAGGGGTGGGTGGGTGGTGGGGGGAGCTGCCAGATCCCTGGAATCCAGCAGAGGCCCTTGGGATGGCTCCCATATCCCGTCCAGCCACCCCAGCGGATCACCCTGTTCCGTGTCCCCACTCCCCAATTGAACTGATTTGCGCCAAACAATCAATTATGGGAAAGAAATTTTAAAAATCAGCAGACCCAGGGAGATAAAGGAAGATCCTCCTGGGATGCAGGAGGCCAGCAGAGCCGGGAGGAGGATGGGGACAACTCACCCACCCTGGCGCGGTGACCCTGGCACGGTGAGCGCGGTGAGTGCGTCTCCCTCCTTTCCTTCACAGTTCCTGCCCTCCCCTCACCCAAAAGCGGCCCTCGGGCTTATCAGGGAGGCCAATCTCGGTGTCGTTTTTTGTGTAATTTCACTCACTCAGCGTTTCCAGGCAGAGCGGGGGGCACGTCTGACTCGCTGCTTCGTAAACAATACTTTCCTATCGCATGACGGAGGGCGAAGACATCTGACCCTTTTCCTCTCCTGCTTAGAAGAAAAACCAACACGGGGCTCACCCACCTCGCCACGACCTGCCCTGCACCTCCCAGCTGGAGCTGCTGGGAGGGAAGTGCTTTCCAGTCCCTTTTGCCATGCACCACACCATGGGAATCTATAGGTGACGCTGGGGACATGCAGGACCTGGAGATATTTCAGCCCAGGTCCATCCCACGGCATCCCCCGTGTCCATAATCCCCCACCCTAGAGCTTCTCATGCCATTTTACACATCCCACTAATGTCCTTTTTATTTACCCAGGCTTTGGGAGGTCCATCCCACCGCATCACTCATGTCCATAATGCCCCTCCACCTTGAGTTTCTCATGGCATTTTACACCTTCCACTGATCCAGGCTCCCATTTGAGGGGGACAATCCCATCTTGTGCTTCCCAGGAGAGCCGGGAACACACACGAGCACCAAAGGATTCTTGGAGCCAGCCCTTGGGTGCCACTCACACACGGCACCCAAGGCCACAGTGGCACCCAAAAATCATGGGGCTGCACTTCCACCTCACACCCCACAGGCAGCAGTGCCCCAGAAACGTTTGGGATCTCTTTGTTTGGGATTCTGAGCTGCAATAACCAGATCCCTATGCCTGAGCTGCCACATGCTGGGCCGTGGAAGGACAGAGGCTCCGTGGAGCCACTCGCTCCTCTCAGCTGCTGCCCAAATTCGGGGCATGAGGAGCTCCAGCTGCTGGTGCTGCTTCACATTCCAGCCACAGATTTTTTTGCTGGTGTGTCAGGAGCTGCCCCACGAGCTGTCAGGGCCATCCTCAGCCTCTGAAGGAGAAGGCAGCCTGAGGGAGGGGCACTGGGTGCCAGGGGCTGTTCATCACCTGCCCCAAACCATCCCCCCTCACCAATGGCAGCCCTGACTCTGCTCCCGCTGGGCTTTGTCTCACAGGAGTCGTGGCTGGAGGGGGCTGGATGAAGACCCCAGAGAAAAATGCTTTTGGCCTGACTTCTCTCCCCTCAGCCACAGTTGTTTTGATGGTGTTTGCCCAAATTTAGGGTGCGGATTCAGCTCATCCCCCCCTGGGTGAACCAGAGCATCCGGCAGCGGCCGCAGCTCGAGACCAGCAGGTCTCACACTTACAAGAAACACTGCAGAAGGGGACAGGAGGCATTTTTGTCACAACCAGGAGAGACTCTGGGCTCTGGGGCAGGGGGACACCCCACCACCCACCCCACTGAAGGACCCAAGGGATCCAGAAGCAGCGACCTCCAAACCACGACCCTCTTGCCAGGCTGGGTTTGCACCTCAGCCCTTCTCTCCCCTCTGGATTTGGAGGAAATAAAACCTATCAAATCCAGCTCCCAGCCCGTTCCTTTCCTCTTGAGGGAGCAGACAGATTTGGGAACGAGCTTTTACTGATCCATAGGGGTTGATTTTGTTGCACAACAAAAACACAACACAGACAAGGAACATCAGCAGGAAGCTGCCAGCCCTCCCCATTTGGGAGGGGGTATCCAACTGCCCCCAGCCAGCCTGGGGCCCCTGTGCCCCACAGCACACAAGGGGCTATTTGTGCCTGGTGGCACCTGTGCCACCCACCCCCTGCCCCATCCCAATTTTCCCCAGGGTCCCTGAGACTCCAGCGAGGGGCTCTGTCAGCTCCAGGCTCCACGTGCCGTGTCCCGACATGCTCCCAGCAGGAACAGGCCAGCACACACACCCCACTGTGCTGCTGTCACCGCTGTGGCTCTTGGGCAGCTCGGGGACAACAAAAGGCACCGGAGGCATTTCATGCCACCCTGGCGAAGTCACACGTGGCTGCTGGAGCCGTGCAGATGGCACTGGGAGCTCATGGGGATGGGTCAGCCCTGCTTTGCCCCACTAAATGAAGGAAGGAGGAGGCTGTGAGGGGCCGTGGGGCTGTGGTTTGCATGTCATGGGCACAGCTGGCTCCAAGCACTCCCAGGGCCCCTGGTGCCTGTTTGCCTGTTCCCCTGGGCTGTGCCAGGGCTGGTACCCGGCCCCCAGGAGCAGCTTTACTTGAGAACACACACACACAACCCCCCCACTGAAAAATGTGTGTCCCCAATCCCAGTTCCCAGGATGGACCGACAGACCCTGAGGAAACACAGCATGGGAGTCCAGAGGCTGCACTTGGGAACCCAAATCCAAGAAAAGCAAATTCTGCTCTGCTGTGCCCATCGAGCACAGGTACAGGTGGGTTCTCCAGCCTCCACTGCGAAGCACTGGGGATCTGCCCCAAAATAACCCTCTCCTAAAAGCCATGTGTCACAAGAAAAACGAGCAGGAAAGGTCTCCCTCTGGGGAATTCACTGGCAGAGATTCCCACGGGCAGCAGCCCCCACACAGGGCTACGCAGCATAGCTTGGCCATCCTTGGCCATCTTTGCCAGCCTGCCTGTCCCTGCCTGTCCCTGCCCATAAATCCCCTCCTGCAGCCAGGCACGCTCCTGTGCAAGCCTCTGCCCCAGGGGACCCGCTTTCCGCTGGGCGTGAAATGAGAACAATAGGGCCAAGCCCTCCATTGTTCCAGACAAAAGATAAGCCAGGCTCTGGCATTCCCCAGGCTCTGGCATTCCCCTACGCCCTGCCCTCCTGGGCAGGCAGCAGGCAGGGCTGCCACCCTGGGCCAGGGAAGAGGGTTTTCTAAACCCTTCCCACATCAGCTCACTCTCAGCAGGTGACCTGGAGGGGCTGCTGAGGGGGAATGACCTTCCCACCCAGTTTGGAGCCCCTACACTCCACACACCCCCCATCTTCCTGTGTGGTCCCCAATTCCCGTTGCCCCATGTCCCCACTGTGGGGACACCAGGGATGCCCTGGGCCAGCCCCTTTACAGACCTCAACCCCATCCTCTCTCCACCCTGAGCTTCTTCCTGCATCCCGCAGGGACAAAGTGGGGACAAAGCACCCTGGGGTGGTGGCAGGAGGGACATGGGGTGGCCAGCACTGGGAACCAGCTCCCTGGTGGCCTCGCCAGCTGGCGTGGGGAGCAGAGCAGAAGTGGGAGCCCAGGACTCACCCAACCCACACAGTCACCCCACTCAGCTATTTAAACAAGTCATTTTTCCAGGCTCTTGACTGAGGCTGCAAAACACCCAGCCAGAACAAGGGAGGAAGACTACAGGGGATGAAGGCTGCTCACTGCAAACCCACAGCCAGCCACACACCAGGCAAGGAGACGTGGTGACAACACCGAGGGGACTGTTGTGCAATGGGTGCCGAGTGTGGCCACACGAAAGGTCTCATCTCTGCTAGGAAATGTCCCTGCTCCAACCCTGCCTGTCCCACCACCACGTCACCTGCCCTTGCTCAGCCCTCCCAGCCCCACTGAACAGGACAAGGTGGAGTTTTATGCCCAAAGAGGTCTAATTTTGGGTGGCAGTGCTGGGATGGCGGCAGCGCCAGCACCACAGCAGCAACACCATCATGACTTTCTCTCTACCAACTTCTGCACCTTCTCCTGTAAGTCTCCAGTTCCTGATAACCCCACCTTATACAGGTAAAGAGGGTGAAGTGCCCCACTGGGCTCGCTGCTGCCTCGTGCTCTTTCAATTCTCTTTGCTATATTGAATTTACAACTCATTCTCTTTGCACCCAACGATGAACGGCCACGAGCCGCCTTCACCAGGCAGAATTAAAAATAACCATAACTGGGGCCGGCAGGTTTTGGCCAGGGCTCGTGGGTGCCCTCAGGGGTCTCCAGGTGACTTGAACAATGAGCCACATTATCTTGTCCCCCTGTGATAAGAGAGCCGGGGTAGGTGGCAGGAGGCTGCCCAGCCACCCGCCCGCATCTTTTATAACAGTCACATGCCCGGAGCAGGCCTGGCTGCTAATGGAGCATTAAATTATGGAGAGGCAGAATTTCAAATATTTCAGACCCATCTCCCAGTTTGCATTCTTTGGCTGAAGGGCTGCGGGACAGGAGGCAGGGACAGGAGCTTCCCTCCAGTGCAATGCTCACAGGGGTGGCTTTTCCCTCAGAAAACAACAGATTTGAGCTAAAAGCAGCTGCAGAGACATTTGGGGTCCAAGGGGCTGGTGGGATGTTTGGGGGCAAAGGGGGTGAGGTTGTTTCAGCAGAGCCCTTGTTCAGGGCTGGAGCGGTTCCAGCTTGGGACATGTGGTCCTGGAGCAGGTGGACAGGGAGTGGGAGGGAAGGAGGGAGGGCAGGAGGGTTTCCAAACAGCAAAAGGTTTTCCAAAAGTTGATGCCTTGGACGTTGCCAACTTTGCTGGTGCTGGAGGAGCCCACACACTTCTCAGCCTGGCACCAGCAGCACCCAGCCATGAGGAGCTCCCTGGGAGCAGATTCTGCCCCTGAAGTTACTCCCTAAAGAGCACAGGAAGGGATAAAGGCATAGACACATTTTTCAGCAGGACTGTCATAAGCTGCACTAATTTATTCCCTTTTTGTGTCTTCTCTACTGGGTTAAAATGGGGTGGAAATTAGTGATGCATCATACAAAACTTCGCAGTGGCCCAAATCTTCCTCCCTGCAGTGCAATGAAACCAAAAACTCCACAAAGTTTGTGAAAAATAAAGCAGCAGAGCCCAGGAGAGCCCAGCCCTGGCTGGTCAGGGGTGGCCACAATGCTTCAGGGGACCCCCAGCTGGGGAACGCCCGACCCTGGGGCTGTCCATCTTTCTGGGCTCTCCCTCCTGCCAAACCCAGCTCCTCCATCACCAGCCTGGAGCCCTTCAGCTCCTCCTGAACCCCCTGAGTTCCTCCACCAGCCCTGAGACCAGTTTCTTCATCAGCCCCCAGCGCAGCTCCTACATCAGCCCTGAGCCCCCAGCTCCTCCTGTGCCCCCCAGCTCCTCCATCAGCCCCCAACACAGCTCCTCAACTGACCCTGAGCCCCGCAGCTCCTCCACCCTCAGCCCTGACCCCCCAGCTCCTCCTGTGTCCCCCAGCTCCTCCATCAGCCTCACTGCCAGACCCAGCCGCTCTCAGACTCACAATAAAAAGCAGATTTGACCCACCACTATTCTCTAGCCGAGGGAAAATGAGGTGGTGGCCTCAGCAGGGCTGGGTTAACGATGATCTTAAAGGTCTTTTCCAACCTAAAAGACCCTGTGGTTCTGTGAAATGAAAGTATCTCATCCCTGGTCCTGCTACACGGAGCAGCACGGCCGCGGGCGAGAACAAAAGAGGGCAGCCAGCTCCTCCACAGCACCACAGGCTCTAGGTACGACTGCCCTGCCTGCGAGGGGTTTATTTTGTTTCAATAGATGTATTTATTTAGGAAAACAAGCAGAGTGCATTTTACCAGCACGGCTGGGAACTTCAGGGTGTGAAACCAGAGCGGAGCGGCAGCGACAGCGCGTCCCCACGACCGCCCGCAGCGGTGGCGGCAGCTAAAGGTGGTCGCTGGGTGATAAAAGCCTTTTGGATTTCTGCAATTCCACGTGCACACACAAAGCCAGCCCAGCACAAAACACTCCCGAAGTGTTTACAATGGGATAAAGCTGGAGCAAGCAGGAACAGGGCTCTGGACAAAGCGGGACTCACCGCGCTCCGCACCAGCTCATGCGGCAAGAGGCCACGGGCCGTGGGCTTGCAGGCTCTGCCCACCCTGAGGGCTCACGACCCCCCAGATCCACGGGGCCAGCAGTGAGAGACCCCCAAAAGCAGAGCTGTTGCCACACGAGCACCTGTCAAAGTTAGTTTGGGTTGTTGTTTGCCTGTCGGGATCCTTGAGCATCCCCAGCTGCAGCGAGCACATGGAGGGCTGGGACAGCAGCAGAGACCCAGCTTCCCCAGTGTCCCACTGTATCCCACAGGGCTCCACCTCATCTGCTCACCAGCAAACTTCCAGTTCCTGCAGCAGCAGCCGCTGTGGCCCTGAGGGTGCTCTCTCTGCTCAGGGACACGACTGCGACCTGTACCACAGTGCTGGTGGCACTCACCAAGTCCCTTCACCCTGTCCCCCCAAAACACTCACCTGGGGGGCAAAACACCCCTCTGCCAGGAACCAGAGCCACCCTTCCCCCTGACCTGCTCACAGGTTCCCAATGGCTGCTCAGTCCCAGTTCCAGACAGGCTCAGGAGACCCCAGCGAGCACCAAATATAAAAATAAACCCACTGAAAGAGTAGATTTACTGTGCTTCCCTGCATGGAGAGACAAACCCTTCCTCTGCAGCCCATCAACGAAATTAAACCCCCTCCAGCACATAACAAGTTTACGAGCTGCTCCATCTCCCCCCGTCCCAGCGTGCCAGGGCACAGCTCCCCCGGCACCCCCGCGGAAAATGGACATTTCGGCAGGGAGACAAAAAGTCCAGCTATTCCCCCCAGGACATCTCACACCCGGGCTGGAACAAACTTTGCTGCAAGAAGGATTTCCATGGGGTGGGGTGGTTTGGGCGCTCTGATTTGGCAGGGGTAAAAAAAGCAGCGCGGGAGGAGCCGAGCTGCCTGATGGCACGAAGAGAGGAAAAGGGATTTTTGAGAATTTGGGATCTCTGCTCCTACCTATTCATCTGCTCCAAAGGGATTTTGTGAGGTGACGGCTCAGATGCCGAGGGCAGCCGCTCTGCCATCAGAGGGAAACAAATAACCAGCACGGAGGGAGATGCTGGTAAAAATGTGTCACTTGCAAATGATTTAGAAAAACTGTCTTTAGCCTGCCCACGTTTGTCAAAGGACAGCTGCTATTTTTAACACAAAGGCTCTGAAATCGCAGCCTTTCAAAAAGAAGAGAGAAAAAGTACTGTATCAGTGTCAACAGAATGGATTCTGTACAAAATTAAATTGAACTAAAAGGAAATTGCATGAATTATAAACACGAGTTATTGGCTCAATAGGAGAGTAACGGAGGGACATTATCTGCTCTGTGCTATGGAGAAAATCACATTAACTGAGCTAATGGTCCTTTTTCACTCCTAAAATCTATTACTCCAGATTTGCTTTGGAAGTCAAGTGTTTTCCTTGCTGAAGGTACTTCACAAGATGTAACTGAGACTCGAATACATGGCCACGGTCTGTCATTTTTCCTGGGCAGCATCATCCCTCCCTGGCACCAAACCCCTGGAAATCATTAGGCAGAGGTGGAAAGAAGCAAAGCTTTGTATTTATTTGTGCATTTCGCATTAAACCCTCTCCTTTACGACTCTCTGGGCGACTCAGCTCCTGGTTTTCCCTTCCACCGCTAACTTTGGTGTTTAACTGCGGAGGTCCCCGATGTGATCTCACAGCTTCTCCCTGAGCTGAGGGGTTTACTGAAACCCCCTAAACACCCCATACCTGCACCCACAGCCCCGACAGCCACCCCAGGACCAGTCCCACAGCCGGGAGGGCTCCGCTGCGCAGCAGCTTCAGCCCCCCCGAGCCCCCGACCCGGCCCGGACGGGTGGGACGCGCTCGGAGGCGCCGGGAGGACCCGCCGTGGCTGACGGGGAAGTCGCGATAGCAGTGACAAGGTTCATCCCCGCTCCCAAACCCTCTCCCCGGTCGTGCGCTGTCGCGACGGTGTCGCTGCAGTTTGTTAAAACAACCCCAGTCGCTCTTGGAAAACAAGCGTGCGGGGCAGCGGCCAAGTTTCCCTGGCCGGATCCCGGCTCTGCGCGGCCGGCTGGAGCCATCCTGTCACCCGGACAGGTATCCAGCCCCCCTCCCCGCCGGGCGCACCTGGAAGGGCCGGGTGGGACACGCACGACGGGGCACGAGTGTGTCCTGCGTCCCACGGTGCGGCGGGGGCCGAGAGATGGGGATGAGGGATGGGGATGAGGAACGGGACAAGGGATGGGGACAAGGGATAGAGAGACCCCAACCCCGCAGCTCTGAGCACTGCAGAACCGTGTCCCCCGCCCCGTCTGCCGGGGAAACATCCCCCGGCCCCCGGGCACGCTCATGCGGCGGGCTCTGTGCCAGCCCAGCGCGTCCGTCTGTCCGTGCACACCGTGCTGTGACCCCCCAAACCGCGGCTGGGGGGCTGCCCCCCGAGCCCCCGGCCCAGAGCACCCACTGGGGGCCGGGTTGTGTTCCACCCCGAGCCGCGGTCCCCAGTGGGACGCAAAACCTCCCTGGGGGTGAACGCGGGGTCCCGGGGGGTGCCCGTGGGCTAACCCCTTTCCTGCCGGGCTCCCCTCGCCCCACACGGGGATCTCGGAGGAGAGTTTGCAGCCCCGAACTTTGCGGCGGGGACGGGGCTGAGCGGGGGACGGACCCGCACCCCGACTTTCCCTTTTCCCTTCTCCCGTTCAGGCAGAGAGCGCTTCAGGGGGGATCCTCCCAGGCAGTGCCCCCAGCCCCGCTCAGCCCAGCCGGCACTGGGGGCCACGGCCCCGGGGGATGCTCGCCGGGCCCCGGAGGATGCTCGCCACGCCGGGGTCGTGCCGGTGCCCCCCGCCCGTGTCCCCGGCCGCACTCACGGCTCCGCCGCGCTGCCGGTGCCGCCGCCGCCGGTGCCGGTTCTGCCGTCGGTGCCGGTTCTGCCGTCGGTGCCGGTGGGGGCTCCGCCGCCGCCGCTCCCGGCTCAGGTTCGCTCCATGTCCCCAGCGCCTCCGGTGGGAGCTGCCCCGGCGCCGGGCGGAGAGAGGGAGCGAGGAGGAGGAGGAGAAGGAGGAGGGGAAGAGGAGGAGGAGGAGGGACACCGGTCCAGCCAGCCAGCAGCCGGCTCCGGGGCGGCCCCTCTGCCCCGTCCCCTCCCCTCGGGACCCCCTGCCCCGCCGGGGACCCACGTGTGACACCGCCGGGAGCCCCACGCTGCTCCCACGCTCTGCCCTGGAGCCCTGTGGAGGGGCTGAGACCCCCGCAGGAGCGAGACAGGACTCGGAGGAGTCTTGTGAGACACCGTGAGACCCCCCAGCACCACGGTCCGAGCAGCGACCGATCCCTCCCCCTGCTCCCAGCCAGAGGATGGAGCTGTGCCTGGCTTGCAAAGAGCACAGTCCACAGCGCCCACGGGTGGGGGGGTCCCAAATCCACAACATGCCAAGCAACAGACCCCAAAGCCCGTCTTCCAACTGCTCCTTCCCATACCCTCCCAAGTTTTCTGTCCTTCACTGTGGTGGTTCATCCCAGCCCCCTTTCCCTGCTCCACAATTTCAGGAGCTCCCGGTGAGCCCTGACCGAACCCTAACCCTTGACTGCACAGCTGGGCCATGAAACACTCCCTGATCATACCTGCAGTTCTTGCATGGTGAGGGTGGGAACAATCGGAAACATCACCTGCCCGAGCAAGGTGGGAAACAAAGGATGAGCAATTCTCCTTTGTGGCCTTGGCAAACCATTTCCCTGGATCACAGCCCGAGCAGAGCAGCACCATTGTGAGCTGCAGCCCAAGTGGAACAGTACCACTGGCACTGCACTTTGGGAGTCTTTCCCAGTCCAGTGGTCATCAGCTTGGGTTATGGCCAGGATGGAAACTTACTGATGCCTGAAATCAATCATCTCACAGCCCTGTAAACAGCAGTCCGAGGTGAGGCCTTGGAGCTCACCTGGAGCTGCACCAGCACCTCCCTCAGAGCCTCTCAGAGCTCCCAAAGCCTCAGGTTTGTGATGCTCAAAGGACCACAGTTGACAATACCCCCAACACACATCTCTAGGCTCCTCAGCCTTTGCCTGCTGGGAAGCCAGGGATTTGGTGTGACTGCTTCGCTGAAGGGAATTTTGGAGGGGTACCTTTACCCACCTAGAAATAGGTGTACACGTGGTTTTACCTGTGTGTGTGTGAACTGAGAGCAGTTACTGCCTCAAGTCTATGGTTAAATCATCGTTGCAGTTGTAGTGAACCCCATCAAACCACTCTGTCACCCTGGCAGGGCCTTTTGCTGCCCTGGGCTGCTCAGGAGCTCACCCTGTACCCCCCATCCAGCACCCCTCACTTCTCATCCCACCAAAGGCTCCACTGGGAATGCCATCACCCACCTTCCCCAGGGAAAACAACGCTTCAATCCGATCCAACCGGAGCAGCTGGAGTGAGAGGGGGTGGGTTGGGCAGACAAATGTTGACAAACAGTCTTTTTTCTGTAATGAAATCTCTGAAATGTTATGTCAACATGGAAGGACTGTTTATGTTTTACCAACCGGGAAAGTTCCCATTGACTCGAAGCTGTTTCCTCCCCCACACCGTTATTTTCTTCCCTGGGAATTTCTTTTTTCCAAACATTGTTTTCACCCAGGAGCAGAAGAGAAGAGATGGAGCTCCCGGGACTCGCAGCTGCCTCCCAACACGCACTGACATGGGGGTTCTGGAGGGGTTTGGGCACCCACACCCCACATCCACCCCAATACAGAACCCCCCTGCCCTGTTCCCATCACACAGAAAGGAACAGAGCAGGGCAGAGTCAGGCAAAAAGTGATCTGGGAGAGTTTCCCAGCTGGCAACTTTACCCAGAGGACTAAACACAAAAGATGGTGAGTGGGCTGCACCCACAGACCCCAAAACCTAAAGGAGTTCAGTGATCCACGTTTCCATTTCTCAGATGGGGGAGCTGAGGTCTGGAGAGGACACAGCACTCCCAGGGCCTTGCAGCAAGCACCAAACACGCAGCAGGGCAGGACATAAAGGCAACTGTGCCCCCAGCCCCTACGAACCCCCTCCTCAGCTGGAGGGACCAGTTCTCCCAGTGCCACCCTTTGCAGGGGCAGTGCAGACAGCCTTGTGTGCCCCCAAAGCCACCAGCCTCTCTGTGTCACCCCCTGACTTGGGACAAGACCCCAAGAGGTCACAGGAGGGAGATGGTTATTGGGGGACAAGTGACCTCCATGTGCCCCCCGGGCTCCGGCTGCCCCAGCGAGGCCCCAGAGCTGCTCCAGGGGCAGGAGGAGGCGGGAGATGCAACCCCCAAACTGGACAGGGAAACAATTAACAAAGGGGCCGAGGACCTGCACAACTGAGCCAAAAAAGAGGGAGCGGGAGCTTTGTTCGGGTCGTCATGGCAACAGCCAGGCCAGAGCAGCAGCCCCGGACTTTCACTTTCCTTTCCTTCCTCCCTGGCCCCAGTGGCCCCAGTGGCCGTGGTGGCCAGCCCTGCCCAGTGTCAGGCAGGTCCCCCCAGATGCCACCCCCACTGGGACCCCTGGGTGCAGCACCACCCCCCAGGTGGGTGTCAGGACGTGGTGGTCCAACTGTCCATCCCCAGGTGTCACCATGAGTCCTGTCCCCACCCTGGCTCTGCTCCTCCCCACGTCCTCCTTTGAGCCACTTCAGCTCCATCATCCACAGCTCCTTCTCTCCACCTCACTGTGAGACCTCCCAGGAGCCAGGGAGCATCACCAGGATGAACAGGGCAT
>JAWWTY010000071.1:3667741-3679810 GCA_035222235.1 Margarornis squamiger
CATCCACAGCTCCTTCTCTCCACCTCACTGTGAGACCTCCCAGGAGCCAGGGAGCATCACCAGGATGAACAGGGCATTCCCAGGATGTGCAGGGCATCCCCAGGAGGTGCTGGGCATTCCCAGGATGTGCCAGGCATCTCCAGGATGTGCAGGGAATTCCCAGGATCTGCTGGGCAGCCCTAGGATGTGCAGAGCATCTTCAGGGCATTCCCATGACCTGCTGGACGTTTCTGGGAACCCCCAGAACCACAGGCACAAGGTGCCAGGATGGAGAAGATGGCACACAGACAGTCCCTGTCCTTTCCAATGGGGCCACACAGGACCTGCTCAGCTCCTGCTCTCTCTCCCCACCTGGCTGTACCTTGGCCAGGAACCAGGACTGTTCCCACCCTGCAATCCCTTCCCTGGCTTTCTGCTTCCCTCAGCAGAAGGAAGCCAGGACAATGGGTGGAGGGACCAGGAAAGCTGGTGGGGGCAAAGATCCCTCTGCCTCCAGCACAAGGGGCACGGAGGGGAAAAGCACAGCCAGTGCTTGCCTTCCTTTTCCCAAGCCCCCCACCCCGGCCGGAGCGCGCGGTGCCGCTGCCACCGGAGCTGTGCCTCCGGCTTTGTGCTGGCCCAGAGTGCCCTGGAGTGCAGGATACTGGGGACTGAGTCATGGAAATGGTTCAGACAATGGCTTGGCCCCTTTATAACTGGCCGGAGGGGGCAAAGCAGGGAGAACAAATCCGACCTTGCTTCCTGCACGGAAGCAGGCCCATTGTTTGGGAACGGGCATGTGCTTTGCTCCTCACCAGCCTGGGAAAGCTGCAGGGGGATTGGGAACAGGGAGCAAAGCTGTCAGGGTCCTGCCAGCCACCCCCATGATCCAGCCTCGTGTTCTACCTGGGAAAACCATGGGATGACGAGGATGAAGGCACTGCCATTGCCATGAGGTCACTGCCACCCATCCCCTCTGTGCCCTCAGCTGGCCCAGGCTGGTGTGGTGCCCCTGGATGTGCCACGTGGTGAGATCTGCCTCATGGGAGCCACTCTGGGCACACACACTGTGGCCTCAGGCAGGCAGACAGAAAGACAGACAGACAGACATCTGCAGCCCATGAAACCCAAGCTGATATGACAGAGAAGCTCTGGAACTGTGGCAGTCTTGGGGCTGTCCTCAGCTCACCCTGTTGCACCTGGAGCTCATAGTTCATAGGGATGAGGGATGTGACACACGGCAAGGATTCACCAGTGACTTGTCTCCCCCATCCTTCCACACCCCCAGGTGATGGGCAGCTGGTCCTGGTGGTCTTGTACCCACTTTGTGCCCCCATGGCATTGCCTTTCTCTGTCTCTGTCTCTGCCTCCCTGGCAGCTCCTCCAGCCCCTGCCTGCCTGACCCCCTGCTTTTAGGCCTCCAGGTGGGAAAAGGGCTGGGCTGTGAAAGCAAATCCCAAACCCTTCCCTGAGCTGGCAGCTTCTTCCACTGCTCCCCGTCACCGTCTGCCCTCCTTACAGGGTGGTGGGAGACCCCCAGGAATTAACCTACCAATTATTTTCAGCCAAATGCCGCAATATTTCCTGGCCACTTCGGAGGCAGTTCCAGCGGCTGGGAACTCCGTGATGCCTTTTCCCCGGCGCTGGCAGTGCCCGGCTACTGCAGGGAGCCGAGGCTGGGCGAGCGAGTCCGCCCACAGCGCAGCAGGCTCTAATCGGGGCATAATGAACCCAAGATGTTCCAGGATTGCTCTGCGGGGAGCGCACTCGGAGCAGCTCGGTCCTCAGCCCGGGGAGAGCTCGTCTGAAAATCAAAGTAAAACTGAGCAAATAATGATTCTGCAGGAAAGCAGAGCTGGGGTTGCAAGGGCTGAAAGTGCAGGTGAGCTCCAGGTGGTGCCTGGGCAGAAATACCTGGGCAGGACGTTTAGGAATGACTGAAATGCTCCCTGTGGCAGGCACAGCACACGATGCTGTGGCTGCAAGTGTTTGGGCATCGTGGTAAAATCCTGAACCCCACTGTTCAGCCTCTTCCCAGCCCAGCCTCCAAGGGTGCTGTGCCAGTGGCAGGCAGGCCATCTCCTGGCTCACGGGTTATGGAGAACAGACCCAAGGCAGGGAGCACATTTTGGGTCTGGAAGGGATATTTTCAGGAAGCCCTGGGCTCTCCAGGTACCAGATTGAGACCTCCAAAGGATACTGGAATCACACGCTGCTTGCAAAGACATTGCAGTTACCAAAGTACCCCGGGAGGAGCAGAGCACCAATTCCAGCTCCCAGCACCCCACATCCAGCTGCCAGCATCCCCATCCCAGCTCCCAGTTCCAGCTCCCAGCACCCCAGTTCCAGCTGCCAGCATCCCCATCCCAGCTCCCAGTTCCAGCTGCCAGCACTCCAGATCCAGCTGCCAGCATCCCCATCCCAGCTCCCAGTTCCAGCTCCCAGCTCCCAGTTCCAGCTGCCAGCACCCCAGTTCCAGCTCCCAGCACCCCAGTTCCAGTGGGGCTCCCAGCCACCACCACTGCCCTCACCCCACACCAGCTGTGGACCCCGGGGGTTCCCTTTGCATCCCCCCACGAGGCAGCACATGTAACACAGCCGGGCCCCGTGCGTGCAACAACCCTGCCAGGGACTTCCAGCCCCAAGCAGGGATTCGACGGGCAGAGGGAACAAAGCGGCACCTCTGTGACTCTTTATTCCCAACCTGAATGCCGCGGTTGTTTTTAAGGCAGGCGGTGCGGATTGTCCTCCCCCGGAGCACAGCCCGCCAGGCTGGACCAGCCCAGCCACACACGCAGCCGACGGCTCCTCTCCGAAGGGAAAGCCACAGGGTGGGAAGGCACAGCCAGCCTGGCACTGTCCCCAGAGCGTCGCAGCCGTCCCCACGCCGCGGGGCTGGGGCGGCAGACGGGGCAGGGGGCTGCGGCGGGGCGGGGGGCTCGGAGCGGTGATGCTGAGCAGCCTGTGCCGCAGAGACGCGTGGGGAGGGAGGGGAGGAGGGAGGGGACGGCCGGACCACACAGCGGGACCAGGGAGGGGGCCAAGGCCGGAGGGCAGCGGGGCCGAAGCCGCGTCCGCGACCTCCGCACAGACGGGACGGCTCTGGGGGACGAGCCCGTGGAGACGGGGCGGTTCTGGGGGCAGAGACATCGCTGACCACTCCAAGGCGAAACTGGGTTCCCGGGGCCTCTGCTCCCAGGCTCCGGCACCCTCCGCCAGCCCGGCTCCGGCGGGGACCCGCAGCACCCCGTGGCACCCACCTCCCACCGGGCCGGGACCCTCCAGCTCAGCCCCACAGAGGGGCTTTTCTTGTCTCCCGCCTTTGTTTTCTATTTAGTGCTTTTGTTCTCCCCTCTTTGGTCCTTTGTTCCAGCTTGTCCTTTGTTCCGACGCCTTTGGTTTCTCTTCCCTTTGATGCTTTGTCACTCCCTTCATCTTGGTGCTTTTCTTTCCCCGGGTTTTTAAGCTGGCGGTTGTTTTCCCTGGCCGCTCTGTGCTTGGCATTTTTATCCTTTCTCCTGCCTGGTCCACTCCTCGGGTCACATGGACTCGGCCCGGATTGTCTTCAAATCCCCATTTGTCTTGTTTTGGTGCCTGGGTTTCCCTGCCTTTATGTCCTTTCTTAAGAGACTCTCAGCGATTTCTTCTCCTGGGTGAGGGAAGCAGGGGGGGAGGTCGGGGCTTAATTAATTAGCGAGTGTAATCTTTAGCTGCGTGGCACTGCGGGATGTGTAGAGCATCATTATTATTGTCATTAGGAT
This sequence comes from Margarornis squamiger, assembly GCA_035222235.1. Taxonomy (NCBI): domain Eukaryota; kingdom Metazoa; phylum Chordata; class Aves; order Passeriformes; family Furnariidae; genus Margarornis; species Margarornis squamiger. The sequence continues at coordinate 3,671,482 of JAWWTY010000071.1, forward strand.
GTTAAGGGTTAGCGAGGGTTTAAATACCAGCTAATTGCAGCAAAGAGCTCCAACTTCTCAAAATTCGATCGGAAAGAGTCAGACTTGTTTTCGCCCACCAGGGTTGGGAGGAGAAATTCCTGACACAGAGGATGAGCAGAAGCAACGCGAGCCCCGAGGGGTGGGTGATGGGCATAAAGAGCTGCTGGGAGCAAGGCGGAGTGGGCTCACCTCTCCCAAGAAGACCAAAAAGCACCATCCAGCCTTCTGGAATTTTAAATGGGGACACTGGTGACTCCTTGGGATGGCAGAGCTCAGGGGAACCGGTGGCCGAGCCCCAGCTGAGGGGCAGAGCTGATGTCTGGGGAGGATGGAGAGGGTTAAACTCCCTGGGGTTGCTGATTATTCCTGTTCCCATCACCCAGCAGGGACAACACACCCTTTGGAAATGGGGATTTGCAGCGGGTTTGGTGGCTGAGCTCCGGCTGTGGGGCCAGGCAGGACACAGTCCATGGAGCTGCTGCTCTGGCAGAGCCACAGAGGGTACAAAGGCTTTAATCTGGGGGGGAAGAGCCGTTCCCGCAGGCGCTTTGCACCTCGAGACACAGCTCAGAGCACGTGTGCCAACACGACCACAACATCAGATAGCCGCGGTCGGGATTCGGGAGCCGTTTTCCTGAGAACAACTTCAATGTGCCGCGGCTTTGCTTTGATTCAGTGCCCCAAATATCCTCCCCAGCACCACGTCCTCGGTGGCTGGACACACTGTGACCCACCAGCCGGGCAGGGAAGGACAGGATGTGACCCTGCTCACTGTGGCACTGCTGAAAGGTCGCATCACACCACGGCCAAACCAAGCCCAAGATCCATTTATACACACCCCGAGCCCCCAGCCCGTCACATCCCACCGCACAGGTTTAGAGCAGCTGTTGCTGCTCCCCAGCTGTTGAACAGAGGAAACAGCCAAACTTAGCAACAGGATGTGCCCTCAGATAACGTGATCGATATCAGAAAATGCAGCTTTTCAAGTGAGAGCCGAGCCCATCTGCTCGAACTGGGCGGCTCAGATCGGCCCGATACGGGGCGGCTCCAGCTCTGGCTTCACAACACCCTGATTTCTTCTCTCCCACCTCACTTACCGTAACTGGGTGACGTCCCCATGGTTTGTGGCAGCTCGTGGTGGGGTGGTGTAGGAGGGGTGGATTTTCGAGTGTGGGACCAGAGGGGAAAAGGGCAGGAGCACACCAGGGGCTGCCTTGTGGGACATCCCTCCCTGCCCAACCGGAGGATCCAGGTGGGATCTGCAGATGGGGTGCTGAGAAAACACACCCTGCAACAACATTCCCAAACGTGCTGGTGTGTAACAGTGACCCCAAGTTTCCCACACAGCCAGAACACTACTGGGAAGAACGAGGCAGTGGGAGACAAGTGGGAAGGCCCTGGAGGAGGGTTTTCCAGGAGAGAACTGGATGACACCTGTACCAGCTCCATGAACCCACAAATCAGCACAGGCATGGCAAGTGAGCTCTCCATAGTGGATGGGGAAAGCAGTCCAGTGGGAACAACCCGTGCACATCCCAAGGAGCCATCTGAGGATGAGGGATGTCGGAATGGACCTGCAACCTGCACATGCAGGAGGCCAGACCAGGAGAGCACAGAGCAGGACCTGTCCTCCCGCAGGCCCGTACAGCTCCTGCCAGCCCCAGTACAACAAGGGACAATGGGACCTGCCTGCCCACCCTCCCCGGGGCTCCAGGTGTGCAAAACCCTGAGCCTGGTAGGAAAAGGCTGGAACAGTCAGGGACATCCTCGCCCAGGATGGGTGGACTCTGCCCCGAGCAGGGCTGAGCTGTGACCTGCAGAATTACCCCTCCAAACTGTGCCAAACTGTGCCAAACTCTGCCACTGCCTCTCTCACCGGGGCTGAGTGACTTGCCCATGGCCAGGGAGCAGGGGTGAGTGCCAAGGGATGCCAGGGAGCCGTGCCAGCAGCACCCCAGGACCCTGCCGGCACCTTCAGAGGTTAAAAACTAAAGTGCTTGAAACAAAAGGAGCTGGGAAATGCCATCCTACTGGTCTGCCCGGTCCTGGTGTCAGGCTCCAAGTGCAGCTGTTCAAATGCAAACTTGGGGCTGATAAGCCCTGCATGTCAGTCCTAAAACACCGGGACACAGCGTCGTGGGCTCCCGCTGAGCAAGGTCCCAGCCCGGTGGCATCAGCCGATGCCATCCACCTCCCCTGGCATCACCGCGTGGGCTCAGCCCACTCTGCTCACCCACCCCTCGCTCTGCCCCACTCCCAGGAGGGCTGAACCTGCTTCTGTTACAGAGCTGGCACCGGGAAGGCTAAAAAAAAGCCCCAAACCCCTCTCATCTCTCTATCTGCAGCCATGCAAGGAATATTGTTCAGCGCAGCACAAAAGCATCCCTGAAAATAGAAGCGCCAGGGCCAGGCCTGCCAGTGGCTGTGTGAGATAACGTCTACTTGCAAACAGTGTGTCTTTGTGCCGCTGTCACTGTCCCCATTGTTCAGGAGCCTATTGCCTCGGGGATATTGTTCCCTCCTTTTGTCTCAGCCCGGCTCCTTTTTGTTTGACTTTACTTACCATTTCATTCCTCTCCTTTGTGCCGGGGTTCTTGCTTTTGTCTCTCTCTCTCTCCCTTTTCTCTCTGTGATTTGTATTTAGCAATTGTTCCCGGCTCGCTGGAAGCACAATGTGCTCCGGGCTCTTTTCTCACTCCATTCATTACCTATTCAGGTGGGTTTGTTTGCCCATAGGTAACGGGAGGAGTGGGAGGGGTGGGAGTGGGGGGGCCCTTTGGGGACACCAAAGTCCCCATGTCCCCCACCCTGGGTTCTCCGCTCTCTGTGTGACAAACCAGCACCAGGAAAAGGCCGAAAGGGAGCCCAGTCCTGCTCCCAGCGGAGCAGCCGAGGACACTGGCACAGACACGAGGGTGGCATGGTACAGCCACGAGGGTGGCATGGCACAGCCACGAGGGTGGCATGGCACAGCCACACACACCAAGAGGTGTCTGGGCCCAGCTCTCCCAGCTCTGAATCCCAGCGCCAGGACAGGGATCCCTCACCCAGCCCGGACCCAAGCCCAGCCAAGCAGTCCCGACCTTGGCATTGGTGGTCCCTGCTTAACACAGCCTTGGCTCTCCCCCATCCCTGCTCTTCAGGAGCCAGGGAAGGGGCAAGGAGAGCATTCCATGGCAGGGAACACCAAGCCTGCCTTGCAGCAGTGTTCCCACTGCCCCCCCCAGCATCTCCCCCGTGCTGGATGGTGACTGTGCCCTCTGACACGGACCCTCAAGGCTGCAGGGTGGGCACCGACCCCCACTGCCAGCCCCCGGTGCCCCGAGCTGCTGCTTCCCAGCTGGAAAAGCAGGGAAGAATTCACCCTTTGGCTCTGAGAAAGCCCCCAGCAGCTCGTGGGGACCACAGGGATGCAAAGAGCAGCCGAGGATTTGACCCTTGGGGATGGCTGATGCGGCCTGGAGACAGAGGGATGAGAGCAGAGGTGTCTGCAAAGCAGCTCCAAGACTCCCGAGGTGCAGGATGGGGGGGACCCCCTGTCCCCCATCCCCTGCTGCCTCCTCCCCACAACCAGCTCCTGCCGAGCATCTGGGGGGGCTCTGCAGTCACCAAGGTGGGGTTGCTCCTAAACCCACGAGGGGAAGGGAACACCAGGAACCGCTCAGGCAGCGCGGTGATGGAGAGCTGACAAGTGGCCATCCCCGGAGACAACAAAGCCGCGCTGTTCTCCGGGCTCGGACCGCGTGACCTAACGGGGCTTTTTCCATCCCTCCCGCTGCTGAAACCCCGAGGATCAAAGAAACCACCTCCTTTTCTCCTCTCTCCAGGCACAACCCACGCGGACGGGGGGCGGGGGGGAGGCCACGGGGACCCCCGAGACTCACCCCGGGGCGAGGGATGGAGCCGTGCGGGCGGGACGGGGGGACAGGAGCGGCGGCGGCGGCGGAGGGTCCTCGGGAGCCCCCGGGCACAGCCGGTCCCGGGGCTGCGGGGGGGGGGCGTGCCTGGGAATAAAGGGAGCAGACTGTAGACTATTGTCTCATTGTTATGGCTTCAAAGGACAATGGGGCATTGTTGTCCCTGGGGATCCCATTGTTTGCTTTCGCTGCAGATCCCAGCCGCGCCGTGCATGGAGGTTTCCCGAGGGCCAGGCAGGCTCCGTGTGTGGGACACTAAATAACGAGGCAGGCATGTTTCCCTCCCCACCCCCTGCCCACCACCCTTCCTAAAAAGGCACGGCACGGCTCAGCTGCCTGTGCCAGCCCAGGCCAGGGCACGGGCAGAGGGGCCGGGACCACCCACCCGAGTGGGGACACGCAGAGAACCCCCACAGCCCACGGGGATGGGGTCAGAGCAGGGGAGGTTCACCTCGAGGGGCTCAGGGTGCTCTCTCCATCCCTCTGGACTCCAGCAAACCCGTGCCAGGGTGACACGGGGACAAACCCCACCCAGCCAAAGTCCCATCTGCCTCCAGGGGCATCCACTGTACCTGCAGGAGGGCACCGTGCCCACCTGGCACTGTCCCTGTGTTTTACTGCCTCCTCCATCACCCAGGCACGGGGGTGTTTGACTTCTCCATCACCAAGGAAAAGGTGCTTGGCATCATGAGAGGGACGTGGGAAGGGAAAACACAGCCCTGGGCACTGCCTTCCCTGGTTGTGCAGCACCCCAGGACTGATTTCCGTGGCTCTTTCCTACATAACATTCAGCCTGGGTGCTTTGCAAGCACTGGGGGAAGGGGAAGGAGCAGGGGGCCGATTGCAGCCCCTCCAGAGCCCGATGCAGTGCGGGAGGTGGGCTGGGAGATTGATGGAGCAGGAAAGAGATATGTTCTCCCCAGAGACACCCTTTCAGCAGGAGGCTGCTCACAACAGCTGGGAAGGGAGGAACTCATCCAGGGAGCCCGGGATGAGCCCCAGGAGGGGCCTGGGGTGGGAACAGCCACGCTGGCAACTCAGCTGGGGGAAGGGGACACTGACCCTGCAGAAAATCAGCCTGGCACAGACTCCTCGCCACCACTCAGGGAGCTGGGCTCAGACCCCCACCCTCAGGGGTCCAACCACCCTCTGGGTAACCCAAGGAGAGGTCCCAAACCATCTGGAAGAGCTGGAGTGCATGGCCCAGCCCCCTCCTCGCTCCCTGGACCGAAGCCTTCCTGCCCCAGGGCTGAGAGGCTGCCCAAGGTCTGGGCTCAGCTGCTGCAGAAGATCTTTCCCCACTTCCCACGTGCCCCTTGGTGCTCCCTGGGCACCACCGAGCCCCCCAGCCCGTCCCCCATCAGAGGGGGACAAGCCCAGCCCAAGCTCTTGTCAGCCTCAGATCAAACTCAGCTCCACAAAAGCATTTGGGTTTTTCAGAAGGAAGAAACTGCAGCTAATTAAGGTATAATTGAACCCAGGTCGGTTTGTTTATGTGTTAATCCTGGGAATTCCCACTGCTTCTAATCAGAAGATGAGGCTGGACTTTGCCTCTGAAATGCCTCTAAGATGAATCTGTGGAAAAAGCACCAAAAGATTTGTTTGGGGATCAAGAGAAGCTATTCGGGGAAAACAGGTCAGGTGTGATAAGAGACACTGGATTTTGGCACGTGCCTCCCATCAGACCCCTCTGCTCCCCCAGGTCCCACATGGAGCGGGGGGCTGTGTCCCCCCTCCAGGAGCCCAGGTCCAGCTGAAGGGGCCAAGCACAGCAGGTACCACAAGAACCATCCCCTGGGCGCTGCACCCCGTGGATTTGGGAGCTCTGAGAGCTTTGGCTGCTCCTGCAGATCCCCTGGTCTTCTGGGGACGTGCTCCATCCTCTCAAGCCACCAGCCTGAGGAGGTGGCAGTGACGGGCCCGACCCCAGCCTGGGCACACACAGATGCCAGCCTGCCCCAGGTGCCAACAGAGCTGGCACAAGCCTGTCTGGGAGCTCTTTCATGCTCCCAAAAAGCGTTATTTACACAACTGTGGGTGCACACAGACACACACACATGCTTTCTCCCCTCAAATAGTGCCATTTCCTCTCTGATAAAGAGCTCCCACCACAGCCCCCCTTTCCCTCTCCCCCCAAACTTGTGCATGTCTCGTGCACTCAGTTCGGAGCCCACCTTGGGCTCTGATTTTATCTCATTTCCTCGATATGAATTTTGGCTGTGCTGCTGATCAGCGATAAAGGACGGGCTCCAAAACACTGTCTCTGGGGAGGAGGCAGCACTGCAGAGGCTCTGCCGGGCCCCAGCTGGCAACAAAGCCCATCTTAGGGCGGATGCTGGTCCCTTTAGCCCTAACTCTTGGCTCATCTCCCCCAAAACAGGCTCCTGTTGGCCCTCCCGGCCCCCAAACACTCTCACAGGCCCCCCAGAGGTCTGTGCAACTTGGGGTGACAAGGGGCAGCTCTGCAGGTGCCACAAACCACCACCAGGCTGGGTGTCCCTGGGGGCACACATTGGTGTCTGGGACAAAATTCCCCTCTGTTTTGTAGCATCTTAATGTATAAAATCCAACCAGGGTTGGGCAACCCTGTAAGATCCCTCACCAGGCTACTCCCAGCTCAGTTTACAAGGTGAAAACCGCAGAATAATCTCCTTAACTCTTAAGACACCCACCAGGGGAGCACAGGGAAGGAGAGAAATATCCCTGGAAAACTCGGGATTATTTACAGAGCAGCTTGTCAGGCAGCAGGAGAGCCAGAGACTGTTCCACTCAGCTGAGGATATCACACCACTCCATCAGCCATCACCCCCGGGGACTATTAGATATTGCTCCTATTCTGCAGACAAGAGGCTGGAGAACAGCAGATAAGGCAAAATTGGGGAAAGCAGCAGCCAGAAGCAGGGCTGGGCCAGGAAACCTGCTGAGTTTGGAGATCCAGCCCTTGCAGCAAGAAACCCTCCTGCAAACCTGATACCTGAGCTCAAGCACGTGGAATCATGGAATGGTTTGGGTGGGAAGGGACCATAAACTCATCCAGTGCCACCCCTGCCATGGGCAGGGACACCTTCCACTAGACCTGGTTGCTCCAAGGTTCATCCAACCTGGCCTTGGACACTTCCAGGGATGGGGCAGCCACAGCTTCTCTGGGCACCCTGTGCCAGGAATTCCTTCCCAATATCCCACCTAACCCTGCCCTCTGGCAGTTTGAACAATTCCTCCTTGTCCTGTCACCTTCCTGCTGAGCCAGGAAAAGCCTAGACTAGGACCTGGACTAGGACTGAACCTCCCAGGTCTTAATAAAAACTCCCAGGTGAGTAAAATAACCTGCCCAAGCCCGAATCTCTTTCATGGGTTGGTTGTACCACATCCACCCCCCAAATCCTGCAGTGGATGTCAGCCTGTCCCTCTGTAAGCACACTGGGGTCATGGGAGAAGCCCTAAAACATTCCCCACTGTCACGAAGAGAGCCCAAAGGTCTGGCTGTGCTGGGAAACTGGGCACAGGAGGGGATGGAAACCTCCGGCAACGGGGTCGCCTTTTGGGCGGCGGGGTTTGGGCTGAGCTCCATGCAGGGGGATCAGGGGACGCCCCGACCCGCCAGCCGCGATGCGAGGCAGCAGCTGGAGCGGTCCCAGTGAAACCAGTGCGGCTGGGAGCGGGACGGGACCGCGGGCACTGGGAGGAGGCAGCAGAGCTGCTGCTCATGTGGCGGAGCGTCCCCGCTGCGGGCAGGCACAACGCCCATGACTCATTTTTCCGAGAGATGTTAGGAACAATGGGAATGATGCCCCTGGTGGGTCTGAATGTGAGGAGGAGCGGCGGGGGGGCTGCCATGCTGGGCACCTTGTGTGTGGGCTGCCAGCGCAGGGCACAGCGCAGGACCTGCTGCAGCCAGTTTGGGGACAGCCCTCCTGCAGGGGGCTGCGGGGCTTCCTGCAAGGATTTGGGGGGAAAAAGGGTAAAATGCCTCCTCAGCAAACTCCTCTCCCCGTGGCATCCGATGTGCCTGTGGTGGGCACCGACCCCAAGGCAAAGAGAGGGGCAGCTTCGTTGCCCACGGAGAAAAAGGGCAAAAAACAGTCCCAAAGAGTCCCATCCCCACGTGGGACTGGGACAAGAACAGGCAGAGAATTTCAGGACTGGGACAAGAACAGGCAGAGAATTTTGGGACTGGGACAAGAACAGGCAGGGAGTTTTGAGACTGGAACAAGGACAGGCAGGGAATTTCGGGACTGGGACAAGAACAGGCAGGGAATTTCGGGACTGGGACAAGAACAGGCAGGGAGTTTTGAGACTGGAACAAGGACAGGCAGGGAATTTTGGGACTGGGACAAGAACAGGCAGGGAGTTTTGAGACTGGAACAAGGACAGGCAGGGAATTTCGGGACTGG
>JAWWTY010000071.1:3690753-3703971 GCA_035222235.1 Margarornis squamiger
GCCCAGGTTGCTCCAAGCCCTGTCCAACCTGGCCTTGGACACTTCCAGGGATGAGGCAGCCACAGCTTCTCTGCCCAACCTGTGCCAGGGCCTGCCCACCCTCATAGGGAAGAATTTCTTCCACGTATCAAACCTAAATTTCCCCTCTGTAGGTTTGAAGCCATTCCTCCCTGACCTGTCACTGCAGTTCCTGATGAACAGTCCCTCTGCAGCTTCCCTGTAGCCCCTTCATGTCCTGGAAGGTGCTGTGAGGTCTCCACACAACCTGCTGTTCTCCAGGCTGAACAGCCCCAGCTCTCCCAGCCTGTCTCCACCAGGGCGGTGCTCCAGTCCCCTCATCAACTCTGAGGCCTCTCCTGGGCTTGCTGAGGGCACCAGAACTGGATGCAGTATTCCAGGTGCAGAACAGAGAGGAATTCTCCTTGCTGGCCACGCTCCTTTGGATGCAGCCCAGGATTTGGTTGGTTTCTGGGCTTCCAGTACATGTGGCCTCCTCATGCTGAGCTCTCCATCCCCCCAGGGCTGCTCTCAATAACATGCCCTAAGGTAACACTCACACTTACTTTTAGCTTTCCGTTCCGGAGGCTGAGCTGCCCTTTTCCCTGGAGACACAGCAGGATCCTTCTCTGGGCTTCCCACCCCATCCTCCTGAGGTTTCACCAATTTCCTCCTCCCGAGCTGATATGCTGGTGCTGAAACCACAGTGGATTCAGGACTCCCTGATGGTGGAGTTTTATCCTTGGTTGGTTTTTCCACTGGAGTTGGCACAGCAGCTGCTTCCTTCTGAAGATTCTCCTGGCGTTGCTTCAGCTGCCGCTTCTCCCACATGATCTCCTCCAGGCTCTTCACCTGGACTGAGGAATTAGCTGCACTCTGACCAGAGGGCTAGAAAAGAGAAAAAAAGAAAAGGATTAATAGGGCAAAAATCTATGGAGATTCCATTAAGAAAATCTGGGTGGCAATCCCTCCAAAATGGCTCCACGTGGCACCACTGAAATCCAACATTTTTTGTGTAAAATGCTGCCTGTAACAAGATTTGTGCTTTGCTCTGGTAATAGTGTTTCAAAAGCCTGCAATCCCCAACACAGCAAGCTGCTTTAATGGAGCAGAAGACTCTCTGTAACCTATCCATTCTTTTTAAGGATTATAAAGGCATACAAGCTCCCCCATACAGCCTGGATTGCTCTAATCAAAGCTCCAGCCTTTGTCATTAAAATACTCAGTTTTAAGACATCCCTAAAGTTTGGCAGAGAAAGACACTGAGAACAAAAACATTCTTCCCACATTAACCTCTGGTGCTGACAGGTTTCATTGTGAGGTATAATCAGATTAATTCCAAGATTTAATTCAAATTAATTAATTAAAAGTGAGGATTATGATGCTGTCTGGAAACGCTGCTGAAAGTGACAAGACTTGGGATTTCACTGCAGCGATTACCAAAGGAGGAAAGGTAGGAAGTAACTCCAACTGGGAGCAGGCAGTGAGTTTACAAACAAATCAGAAATTTTACAGTGTTATGAGTATACAAACAAAAGATGATAAAATTCAACAGAAATTGCATATATATATATGTTCATCTTCACAATGGACTCACCTCTGCAGATGCAGAGACAGTTTTTGGAGAAGGTCTGTTCAATTCCACTATCATTTTTTCTTCTCTTCCAGGGGCTTTAAAACAAGCAAAAGTGAAAAATAAGTATTTTTGCCAACAGCAGAGGTAAAAAAACCTGGTTTCCTGGGTGTATTTATTATCTCACGTCTAACAACAAGACAGAGGGAAAGGCTACAGGAAGCAATTCCTGAAGTCTCACCTCTCCCTCAATCTCTTTTAATGTGGTTTATATAATCTTAACAAGAAGATCTTTAATGCCCTCATATTAAAAAGTTGGTAACACCCTTCTCAAACACACATATATCAAGAAACAACACATATCCCAAAGAGGAATGTAACCTTGGATACAGCACAGGGAAGATCCCATACCACAAACTGGTGGCAGAAAAAGCAAGAGAGAAGTTAAGACTACAAAGCTTCTCAAAGAATGAATCTTCCAGTGGGAAACAGAGAAAACTATCAGGTAATTCACAGAAAATAACATGGTTCTTTTGACTCTGGAGCCTTGAAAGTTTTCTCCTCTAGTATGGACAGAAGGAAAAAGCAAAGTGTATCCTGAGCAAACTGAGTTTGTTCCAGAGGGAAAGCACTTCCCCAGGGAGGCACCTCCTTACCTATGAGCTTTGTGACCCGCAGGAGTTTCCTCCCTCTGAGGGCAGGCTCAGGCTGTGCAGGAGGAGCTGGCACGTTCTCCCCACTCTGCTGCATCCGCAGAGCTTTCTCCCGCTTGATTTCTTCCAAGGTTTTAATCCGCACCTCTCCCGCTGGCTTGGCTCTCCCTGGCTCTGCCAGCTGCACCTTGCCGGGCACGGCTGGAGCAGCAATGCTCTTCTTGGGCTCACCCTCAGCTTTTGGCTTGGGAGGAAACTCCTCTGGTTTATCCTTCCCTTCTTCCAACCTCTTGTGGTTTTTTTCAGCCAGGGCTCCCGCGAGGGATTTGATGCGAACTGGGGGGGAAGGTCTTGTCCCTGAGCTGGGATCTTCTGCTTTCCGTCCTTCTCCGGGGGGCTTGGCTGGGGGCTCCCCTCGCCTTTGGCTCGCCCTCTCCAGGCGAATCTCCTCCAGGGTTTTCACCCGGATCTCCTCTATGGGCTTGGCAGCCTTGTCTGGCAGCAGCAAAAACCACAGAAGCACCAACGGTTAAAGAGAGTCCCACAAAGTTGTAGGTGTCCAAATCTCGTCACAGCACTAAGGAAATGGGGTTTGAGTGCTCTCCAGATGCACCCTGGGACAGAATCATCTGCATAACCATGGACTGGTTAGGGTGGGAAGGGACCTTAAAGATCACCCAGTGCCACCCCTTGCCATGGGCAGGGACACCTTCCACTATCCAAAACCGCTCCTCATCCAACCTGGATGGTTCAGAAGTATCAAACCTTGAGGAGACAGATGTGGAAGCCACATCTCTGAGAGCAGCCTCAGGACAGCTCAGCATCCCAGCAAGGGGCAGCAGCAATTCTTAAAAATTAGCTTTTAGGGCTGGCTGCATGGAAGTTCACAGAAATAAAAAAGGGGAAGGTATATTTAAAATCCAGTTATTACCTGTCTCTGTACTGCTCTGTTCAGAGGGCTGTCCCAGCCTCTCCTTCAGGGATTTGAGGACTTGAACTAAAAGACAGAAAAGAAAAGGTCAGGGAGACTGCATTCTGATTTAGTGAGATGAGACAGGAGATCACTGCAGTGGGACTCAAAATTACCCTGAGCCCTCAACCAACAGGCAAAAAGAACCATTAGAAGGAGAAAGAGAAAACCTAAACAGAAACTGTGGGTGTGAAATCCAGGTGTGTTTGGTACCTGTGCCTCTCTTTGGGGCTCTCTCAGCATTCTCCAGCATCTCTGTCTTCCTGCCCAGCCTGTCAGCAACGTTACGCCTCAGGGGAAGGAAAGTTTTACCAGCTTCAGAAAGACACAAAAAGAGAAATACTCTCAGAATGTTTCTCTGCAGGAAGATTTCAGAACAAACATCAACCCTCCCAGGTTTATTTTCTAGTATTTGCCTTTTAGCTGCTAACAGAACTTGCTGTTTTTGCAATCAATGCCCATAATGTACTTCCTCCCTCATACAGCGAAAATACCTTTAAATATCACCATGTTTAGGTGAGGGCACCCAAGGAGCAGCTCACAAAAAGCTCTCACCTATGAGAGTTTTCCGTTTTCCCAATCTGTCAGGAAGATTCAGCTGGATCACAGGATCCTCTCCTAAAACAAGGAACAATCTGCTGAGTGCACAGAAACCAGCAGCCAGTAAAAGTATCACCCTTCTAGCCCATGTCCCAAAAAATGACACTGCTTTGGGAGCCAAAGCCTGTAACTAATGAATGAATTTGAGCAGAAGTGGCTCTACATGGTTTTTGCCTTTAGAAGGAATTTATAGACTAATATCACACAACTGCCACTGTCAGGCTCTTCAGTGCTTCAAAAATTGTATTCCCTTTCAAAAATTGTATTCCCTTTCATTACTCCTATTTTTAATTAACCCCTCATTTGCACTCTCACACTTGTTTTGCCATCAGACTCTCCCTGCTGCTACTACACTTCTACAACTCAACCTCAAAGTTGAATTAAACACATTTGAGAGCCTGAAGGATGTGATAAGATATGATTAGTTATGGCTTAATGAGAAAAAACTCTCCTTCATCTTTTATTGCAAAGTAACAAATCCAGCACCTACAAGTTCCAAACCTTTCCAATATAACCAGGGTCTCTAAGGATAAAGTGGGTTTAATTAGCAAAGGCAGCACCACATGTGTGAATTATGTTAATTACTACTTAGTAGTGTGATTTAGGAGCCATGGAATGGAAATTCTTACCCTCCTTCGAGGACAGGGTCACAGTTCTCAGCACTGTCCGTACGTTTTCCTTCTCTGGCACAGGAATTGTCCGAGCTTGCAGTGGATCAACAGCAACTCCTGAAGGACCTTCTGATCAGAGCACGGAACAAATAAGGATGTTTAGGGAAACAACCCAACCCAACGAAACAGAAGGACCATCATGAAGACCAAGAACATATTTTTCGTTACTACCAAATGCAAAACATGCAGTGCGTGTAAATAAGAGAGATGAGCAATTTCCCTTGGATTTGCCCTTGGAATTCCAAGCAGGAACACCAGCTGCTTAAGAAAACACCTCACATGCCAAGTAGCTCAAGGCCCCCAACAAAACATGGAAGTCTGTCCCTCAAGCAGCTCTCAGCTGCAATAATCATCTCCCAGTCTGAGCCCAACAGTGCAAAAACACCACCTTCTCCAGCAAATTCCAGCTACCCAAGTAATATCAGAAGGGTTAAAAACAAAGATAAGGTGAAGAGAAGGCAGAAGGACAGGAAAATGGGGGACATTAACTCACCACCTTGTTTTTTGGCTTTTTCCTTTAGCTTCTTCAATTTGATTTCTTCAAGTGTTTTTATTCCAAAATTTAAATTGTCATCTGGAAGCACAGAACAGTTAATGATACTGAGGCTTAAAGGCACATGTTGAGGAACACAGATCCTCAAGCCTCTTACAGCTCACAACCTCGCCAAAACATTTTGAATAAACCCTGTCAACACTCCCCAGGAGTAAAAGCAGCACCAGAACAGATGGTATTTCGGTAAGAAATTGGCACCTTCCTTCACCCTCGCCCATCCTACAGAGTAAAATCTGCAGTTTTAAGCATTAATGTCATGTAGAGGGATGAAAGATTCCTCTGTCATTTGCACAATGTCTGAAAGGACACATCTGCAGGCACTTAAACTCCATAGTGTGGCTCTATTTTGTTCCACAAAAGCAAACAAGAGGAGTTTACCTCCTTGGGACATATGACATGATTAGATGGGAATGAGCCCCTTCAGTGACCCCATGTTCTATTGTGTTTTTAGAACATACTGCTTTTAATTGTCTAATTCTATTTCCAATCCATCCTCCTAGAGCTGCTGGAATACCTTGCTTTGTATTAGCATTAGATTTCCTGGTGGAAATCAGCCTCAATCCATTATGGGCTTCTGTGGTTGGCTGCTGGACTGGTGTTTTAGTTTCTTCTCCTTCTTCAGAAAGCTGGTCTGAAAGGTAGAAATAAACCTATTAGTTTATGAAGCAGGGATTACACAAGATTGTTCATGTTTATGTAGCTCATACAATGACATTTCAGTCCATAAAATATTTAGGGCTCCAGACCCCTGCCTGTAGTTTTAACCACTACAAAATTCAGGTATTATGTGATTTATATATTCACTCACAGTAGAAATACTTCCAATGAGTAAAAAATGCTCACCATCATCATCTTCATCATCATCTGCAGCGTTGATGACAACTGGAGGATGTGTAGGACTTGGGACATTTTCGGAGTTCTCCACTTTCATCACCCCCCTCAGCTGTGGGGAGGGGTTGGACTGCACAGAAAGTTTGTTTTGCTGCAGTGACATCTGAGCCATTTTCACATCATCTTCTGCAGACTCAGGTGGACTTGGGAGTGTAGCTGAGGAAAGGGAGATCATCTGTCACTTGGCCATTTCAAACTTTGACCCCAACATTGCAGACATGATAGAGAAGATAAACCCATCTAGCTACTGAATTTAGTTTCCTTATTCCCCACCCCTGCTTACACTCTGAACATGGTTTCCCTCACACACCCATCTCCCCACCCAGAAAGGATTCAATGAGGGGAAAGGAATCTGAAAGGCAAAGATCACAATGGAGCTGAGCATGAAAAAAATTAAAAGCCAGAATTACACTCCATTCAGCTGAGAGCCCATGAGTGCAAACCTCTCCCTGCACTCATAAATGAGCAGTTCCTTGAGCCTCCACGGTATTCTCCCCCATCCTCATCAACATTCACAACTAAGTATGTAATAATTAGCGAAAAAGGACCTGAGAAACTCACTTTTGCTCGGGGGTAGGAAGAGCCCATCCACATAACGGCCTTTGGTGTGATGGAAAGCACAGTTGTACTTCTGGCAGCCCCCGGGCTGGTTCTCCCAGTAACAGGCGATCTCACTCCGCTTTTTCTGAGGGAAGGGAGAACCCAAAGCTCAGGAAACTCTCCCTCAGACTTGCAAAGAGACTCAGTTTCACAACGTATCAGAGACAGGACTAGTGCAGGGCAGTGCTGAAATATCATTCCAAAGGTCAACTTCTCACTAAAAATATTCCAGGGCATATAAACAAAGTTTGTGCAGGGGGGAACAACTAAACATTGTCTGGCTTTGCTTTCCTGCCACTCAGTTGGAGAAGACAGGCGAGTCTGACTCGTTAATTCAGGGTTAAACTAGTACAAAATAATGGGATTATTTAGAGGGAAAAATGCCTTCAAAGGCCCAGGTTAAATCCACCTGAATTTATCTTTCAGAGCATTGCTTCCTTTCCATTTTCTCTCCCCTCCCTGCACTACTCCAAGAGGTCAGGCTAATGTCATCTGAAGAAATTCAGGGCACAAAGGACCTGCCAGGCCGTTTTACAGCCCAACTCTCAGGATGCTGTTTCTCACCACCCTTCTCCAGCACATTTAAGCCATGTGATCCACGTGGTTGCTCTTACCTCTGATTAAGGAAATAATACTAGCACCTAATACAACCATTTCTTGCTGAGACAGCCCTTAGAAATTGATTTTGCTTCCTCCAACCTCCTCCCAGTAACCAGTATCCCTTTCAAGCAAGTAAATCTACCATGTAAAAGCACATTCACCCACCCAGAGCACCGAGAAATGCTGTGCTTTGGTTTGCAAACACTCACATCGATTTCCATGTGTCTGAACCTGCAGACATTCCTGAAACAACGACCCTCCTGCCAGAGGGTGCAGACGGTTTCACTTCCCAGAGCAGCCTCACAGTGGCGGAAGGCACAGCTGTCTCCCTGGAATCCAAAGGAAAGCAGAAAAAAAGGGAAATAAAACCATCCAGCCTAAAAAAACCACCCAGCCTATTAGAGCTGGAAGCACAATCTGTTAATTAAGTTAGCAGCAATCTGTGTGTCTCCTCACACTCTTCCCCCTCCTCACTTATAAACCAAGAAGGGAAAAACCAAAGCCCAAAGGAAAAGGCTCCCAAACACACCTTGTTGCACGTGGAATAGAAGTAGAAATAGCAGTCATCTCCCTGGTTAGACATAATGGATGAATTCTTGGACCAAGCTCAGGGTTTGCTCTCAGAGTCTTCCTCCAGCCTTGGCAAGAACTGGCTTCACTTTCTGGGACTCAAAGTCTTCTACTGGCTTAGCAGTGAAATCTTCTTTTTAAAAGTAACCCTAAAGAAAGGGATCAGTAAGTGAAAAACAAGTGAGTAATATGCATTTTATAGCTGTTTTCTGTTAGTCAAATTTATTTCTTGAGGGGGACTATGTCTTGAAATCAGCTGGTCATGAAAACTATGTCAAATTTGTGATTTTAATAACAGTTATGTATTTTGGAGAAGAGAAAAAACCAGTGTGTGGCTGTAAGCCTAAAAGTGAGCCACTTCTTCAAAAATGTCATGATTTAAAGTTATTAATCATATGGATATAATTTACATTGATCATATATAATTGATGTTCATATTACATTTGAAACTACACCTTAATAATTACACATAAATAACTGTAATAATCATGGTATCTTACTCTTACAGCTCAACAATATCACATTAGTATTACTTCTTAATAACATCACATCTTAATAATATCCCATCTTTTGAAGTGCCAATGACATGACATTTGAACTACTACATGATTAATCAATTGTTAACAATTTCTATCAAATCCAACCAACACATTGAACACTTTTCCCATCCCTGTGGATTTTTGGGTTCACACACCTGGACAACTTCAGCACAGACTTTGATCTTCCCAGACATCCAGTTCCCTTCTCCTGTAGGCCGAACCAACACTTGAGTCCATGAATTAATAACAAAGGGGTAGAAAGAATTTTCCTTCTCACATTGCCAAGGGAACCTCTCATCCACAATTCAAACTTAGGATGTGCTCTTAAACATCTTACAACTAATGGAGGAAGCAAGTCCATTGGAATACTGTCAGCCTGGAGACAGCCAGGGTTATTTAGCTCTTCCAAAAAACCACCAAAAAAAGCACCAAAAAAGCCCCAGCGCATTTAAAGATGAACTTGGGATTCAAAGTGGCTGCAAAAATGAGGCTCCATCTTCCACAGCCGGGCAATTTCTAATTTTTTTTTTTTTTTTTTTTAATAACTTAACATTCAGTAACTTGCAATTTCTGGTCTTCCAAGATTTCTTCACCTATTAAGAAAACACAAAAACCTTCCCCCGTCTTTATTACCTGCACAGCAAACCCACATTTGTGTGTATAAACCCACATGCACAGATGTGTTTATACACACACCAAAGGAGGGAGAGGAAAGGGAGAGTGAGAGCAAAAATGAGAATTTCGGGCTATTTGGCACATCGAGCTGCAGACAAAGCCTCTCATTTGGAGAAAACTGGGGGGAAAAAATGAAATATCTTCGTAATACTTGGATATGAGTTGGAGGTGATGCTGGCAGGGGTTAGTTGTGCTGTGGATTGGGGGCAGCACACAAACAAACATCTGTCCATGCACACAAGAGAAACATCCACACAGGGGTGTCCATCCAGCCCCAGAAAATGGCTTAGCCCCATCAGGCAAATCAGGAGCAGGAAGGATAGAGCAGATGGAGGATACACAAGCCTTGGGAAGCAGGGAAATGCTCTCGTTGGGAGTGGCATGGCTGCATGAAAGCAGGGATTGTGAATTGCTTGGATTTTAGGAAATAATTTGGTTTTCCATCACATGCTACAAATTTGGTGCTCCCTAGTCCATATATCCAGCATTATCCATTGCTGCAAGATCATTTGGAAATTGCTTTAGGTCCAATCCAGCTGATGATTTTTTGGTGCCACCAGAACCTGATTTTATTGAGCCACAGCATTTTTTTTTTTCGTGTGAAATCATACACATATTTTTAGATTTCTTTTTTTTTTTTTTAAATGCCATAAAACCTGCAACCAGACCAGCTAAAATTCAAATAAAAGTGATTTACCCTTTTCATTGCACATTTCTCTATGCAAAGGATTTTGGACTCTTGGGGATAAGATTCATGAAATCGTTCTTAGAGATTAATAATAAATGGTTGGAACCTTTTACTCACACAAACACTAGTGAATTTTCCAGGATATTTTTTTTTTGGCAGGGAATTTTCCCAAATCTAAAATAAAGAGAGGAGAAATTGGGTTCTCATACAAGTTATTGTTTTTTGACTGCTTGATAAAGGGAATAAACCAGGAGTTAAGTGCAGGGTTTCCTTCCCTTCTTCCATATCCATGGGATTATTCACTTTTGACCTTTAGCACCTTCAAAAACAGACTTTGTGTCATCCAGATTCCTTGGAATCTAATTCTAAAAATTCTTGGGGCTCCTTTTCCTGTGGAAGTTCAAGGAGAGACATTTTTCCAAGTGTTTTACTTTTGGGAGTTAAATTTCAAGCTGAATTCTTCAGTTTGCATAAGGCAACACTTAAATCGATGGCAATTAAGGGCCATTGCTTGGCTGAGCAAAGACATTCAAATCCAAATCGCGAGGAATTCCCAGTCTGGAAGGTGGCATTTCCTTTTCTTGGGAAGTGAGACACACCTATAACTCAACATTCCTACATCCACCACCTTGGGGGGGCGGGGGGGGGAAGTCCCTTCAGATGGAGTTCCTTTAAACTAAATCAGCTCAGCAGTTTGCTTTCCAAATTCCAAATTTGTTTTTCCATATTTCCATATTCCTGTTCAGACTTTGAATGGATCTTGTTTAAGGAATGGGAATAAAGCAAAACTGTAAAGCAACAACAACAAAAAAATCAACCAAAAAACCCCAACGAAAAAAACCATCAAAGTTCTAAACTCCATAATTTATATTATAAAAAAGGTTAACTCAAAAGCTTTTTTTCTTTACTTTTAAAGTGCCAATCTGAGTGCTAAGCAAAAACCAACTGAACTCACCCCAGAAAATCTGAATAAAAATGAGTAACTCTGGTGCACTCAGCAGGTCTCTAATATAAGCTTAAATGAGAATTTTAAACACTTTTTTGTCCAGATCTCCAGTAAAATTTTTGTATTAGAGAGATTTTGAACCCATTTTGTCAAAAATAAAATAATTACAGATACAGTAGAGGGTCAGGAAAAACGTGACAAAAAGCAACACAGACTTTATATCTTTTAAGAGAAGATAAATAGCACAATTAAAGTCTTGTCTAGTGTGTTTTTGAAGCTTCTCCTTCCTGGCACTGCAGAACTAATCCCATTCCCTGTCAGATTTCCCACCTTCCTGACCTGCCTCTGTCCTGGATTGAAAAGCACAAAGGAAACAAATCTTTTTGCACCTCAACAAACACCTGAAAGCAGTTTTCTTGCACCTCTCCGTGGGGAATTTCTGGTTTTAAAGCCCCAAGCCTTCCCTGGAAAAGTCTCTCCTGCTGCTCTATTTGTGCCTTTAATTCCTTACAACAATATTAGATGTTTCACACCCCCGTTTATCCAGTGACTGGGAAGGAAGAGCACCAGGAACAACATATTCTAACCCACTTTTCAACCACTCACACTGCCCACCAGCTTTTCCTCCTCAAACAGGAGCAGGAATCAATCCCAAACTACAGGATAAGACAGGAATAATTAAATAAAACACTCTCATTCTTCTCCTATTTCTGAACTCAACCCCCGGGCCTGGCAGCGACTCACTGTGAAAATCCACCTTCCTCCCTGAAATGTCTTATCAAACCCCCAAAAGACTCGATTTCCTCGCAAAGGAGCCACTTGGAAAGGGGCCATTTTAGCTGAGAAGTGACTCCAAGAGGAGTTTTTTCCTGGAGCACCTGGGCAGATCCAGCAGCACCCTCAGCTCACTGAGTGCCCAATTCAACCCCGCCGTCCTGTTTGCCTTCCCAAATCCCCCCTCCCCTGGACATCTCTTTTTATCACAGCCAAATAAACCCGCTTTATTTCGGGAGTGTGGCCCAGAGCTCGATGTCTGAGCGCAGTTCTGGGGACAACCCGGAGGCTCCACACACTGATCCCTGCAACGGGAAAACAACAAAAAAAAAAGCCTTTTTTTTGGCGTTCCCAGGACAAACACCGACGGGGAGGAAACGGGAACCCCTCGGCTCCCATCCTTACGAAGACAAAAGCCAAACAAACCCCAAACAAAAGCCAAACAACCCCCCCGACGGCGTCGTTTCAAACACCCTGAAGGAGGAATTAAGGCCGGCTGCATCCAGAGTTACTCAGATCCTGGAGGAAGGGGGGGCAATTAGATGACTACATTAGAGACGCCCCTCAAAGGCTTTGCTACAACAGGGAGACACAAGGTTTTTACCTGGAAATAAAGATATTTATGAGGCAGCTGCTCTTGGGGGGCGGGGGGGGGGGGGAAGGCCTTGGGCCTACTCGGGCAGGCAGCAGCTCCCCCTCCCCAAACCGAGGGAAAGGGAACCCTCCTCATCCCAACCTCATCCCAACATCATTCCCAACCTCATCCCACCTCATCCGAGCTCAGTCCGGGCCCCCCCACACCCCTGTGGGGAGACCGCGGGGACGCGGCCTGCGCCCCCCACCCGCCCCGTGAGGAGAGCGCGGCCCGGCCACAGGCCATCCCCCCCCCAAGCCCCTTTGTGCTACCAAGGGCTGTTATTTATGGTCGATCAGGGACTTTACCGAGCCCCCGGGGGCCGCCGTGTCCCCGCCGCGTCCCCGCCGTGTCCCCGCGATCCGCCGGGGCCGCCGCCGTCCCCCGCGCCAGGATCAAAGATGGCGCCGCGCGCACGGGCAACCTCAGCCCGCCCTCTGCCAAGATGGCGGCCGGAATGGCTTCACCGCGAGCGACTTCCGGTCGCCCAAAAGAGGCGGGGCGGGCGGGCCCCGGAAACGCGGCGCGGGCGGGCGAGTTTTGTGTGTTTTTCTCCCTCTCTCCAGCGCTTCAAACGCCACAAAAACGCTGCAAAAAGGCACAGGGCCCTTCGCTGTGGGGCAGGCGGCACCGTGCCCGCTCCCCCTCCTCCTCTGCCCCGTGCCCGCGGGGTCACCGAGGCTGGGAAATCCCGCCTTGTCCCCCGTCCCACAGCCCTGAGGGCCTGGTGCGGTCATTCCTTGGACACCTCCAGGAATTGCGGACTCCAAAACTCTCCGGGAGCCCCTCCCAGGGTCTGGCAGCCCCTTCCAGGAAGGAATTCCCTGGCATGCCCAAGAGCGATGCCCCCCGTGCCTGGCAGAGCCCCCGAGGTGCCCTCAGGGTCCCTCAGGGGTGGCCCTTTCAAACTGGGAGGTGTTTTTAGTGCCCTTTTCCCACCCTCGGGATCCTTCAGGAGTGTCTTGTGCCAGCTGCTGACCCTCCACCCTCCCCCTCTCCCTCCCGGCCTCCCAGTTCTCCCAGTTTGGCTCTGAGGCACCAGTAAACAATTCTCCCAGTTTGGCTCTAGGGCACCAGTAAAGAACCCTCCCAGTTTGGCTCTGGGGCACCAGTAAAGAGCCCTCCCAGTTTGGCTCTGGGGCACCAATAAAGAGCCCTCCCAGTTCTCCCAGTTTGGTTCTAGGGCACCAGTAAAGAGCCCTCCCACTTCTCCCACTTTGGCAGTGGGGCACCAATAAACAATTCTCCTAGTTTGGCTGTGGGGCACCAGTAAAGAGCCCTCCC